>CM033736.1:48339557-48939557 GCA_019671005.1 Hibiscus mutabilis
ATTTTACTTACCTTTTTACTCATATTATTGTTAGACTTTGGCTCATATTAGTTGCATAGTTAGCCATTCATGCATTAATCCATGTTTCCTTCCATCGTTGAGCTTGATTACATAACTTGGTAGTTTTTGTGGAAAAGATACTGCTTTGGTGTGCTTTGTGTGTGTATGTGCAGGATCACTTGCCAAAGCAAGGCTAGAGCTAGTTGCCAGGGCAATGCATGAAGGAGACGCCGAGCTAGTTGCCATGGCAATACATGAAGGAGACGCCAAGCCAGTTGCCATGGCAATTGTCGACAAGAGCAAAGGTGATATGGTAGTCGAAATTGATGACTAAACAAGCCCAAGATGACGTGGAGCAAAGCCCAAACCCAAAGGAATTTGATTGCCATGCAGAGATTAAAGAAGAATTAAATTCCAAGAAGATAGGAGAAGTTCTAGTAGGAATACAATTATAATAAAGAGTTATATTCTTTAAAGATAATTTAATTCCAACTTAACTTCCTCCTCAAAGAAGGACTTTGGCCTAGCCCTATAAATAGGAAGGAGATTTCGACAATCCATAGAGAGCAAGAGAGGGGAATTTCGACAAGTCCAATGAGGGCAAGAGGAGAGAATTTTCGAAAAGCATCTAGGGCAAGGAGGATTTCGACAAGCCTCCTTCTTCATCCTTTTCTTTCTTGTTCGATTGGGTTCATGCTAGGGATTGTTTATCTTGTGTTTCTTTGGAACCTAGCCATGAACTAAATCTACTTGGCTATGGTTATTGTGTTTTGTGGTTGTGAGAAACTATTGGTTTTTGTTTAGGTAATAAGAGTTTGCACCTTTCTATTTCAAGGTTTATTCATTCTTGGTTCTTATTCTTGTTTGCGAGTGAATTGGGAGAGGATCTCATGATTTTATCTATTTATCTAATATCGGGAGAGTTAGATTCAAGAAATGAATGAATATGATCTTTATTCAATCTATTGATGGTGAAGATTAATCCGGCTTAGGAATAAGTTAAGGATTTCAACGGCTAGGAGGAGCGCAAGATTGGTTGTTGTTCACCCTTGATTCACGCAGAGATGTATTATCAAGGCATGCACAAGTAGCTAGAGTTTCAACTTTGAGATAAGAAGAAACCATTGAAGAACGCTCTGCCGAACCTTGAAGGTTGCTGCCCAGACGCCCAAGTAGTTGCCCAACTAGTTGCCTAGGCAACCATCGATTAGTTGCCAAGGCAACCCCGTTGTGCAAGTTGCCACGGCAACTGAGTTGCCCGTGATCAAAACGATCCAATCGGCTATCATACCTCAACTCACGATCACCTGGCCTATCTCTCTCTCAATTGATCTCATCTTTTCATTTACTTTATTGCTTTCTAGATTAGTTATTAGTTAAACTCCTATAATCCTTTATTTGTGTTTTTACTTTTTACAGTGCAAGAGACTAGATTCTTGAAGTGGCACCAATCCCTGTGGAGACGATATCTTTTATACTATAACTTGCGACGTGTATACTTGCACATTTGCGTAGCACTTATTACGCGCAACAAATGTCATGGACCAAACTTTTCAGATCGAGACATTGGCGCAAGCATCAGATAGGAGGTTGTACGCAATGTAACGGGCTTGCCAAATATGGCCCAACACTTGAAGAATATCGTGGACCAAACCTTTGGGACCGAGGCATTGGCGCAAGAATCAGCCAAAGAAGGTTTGCGTGGTGTAACAGGCTTGCCAAGACCATTACACTTGGCCCAGCACTTGGAGAAAGGCGTGGACCAAACCTTTGGGACCGAGGCGTTGGCGCAAGAATCAGCCAAAGAGGGCTTACACGGTGTAACGGGCTTGCCAAGACCATCACACTTGGCCCGGCACTTGGAGAATGCTAGAAAGCCCACAAGACTTAACCAAATACATGGAGGATTCAAGAGGGTAATTCGGTCAAAGCATCATCTATTTATTTGAAATATAATTTGTAGATATTGTTTGTGATAATTAGAGATTTGAATTAGGATTTGATTAGATAAGATCAATCTCGACCGTCAATGTAATTTAAATTGGGTCGTTGGATGTAGGGGAGTTCAACTATAAATAGAGGCTCCCTCCTCACTTGTAAATCACTTCACTTCACTTATTCATTCACTTTAAGTAACACAAGAAGCATTTACTCTAAAATCTCTGAGTGTTCTTCACTGTTCTTGAATGTTCTTCGTTGTTCTAGTTGCCAATCTCTTTATGTTGTTCTTTGATTAGTTTCGCTTATAACGATCTTTCGTTCGAGGGCTTCGGGAAGTGTTTGATCTTCCAGAGTGAGAATCCTGGCTAAGTTAGGTGTTTGTCGAGAGAGCTTCATCTAAGGCCGTGACAAGGGATTTCAGGGTGACTCAGCTGACGTTTCAACCGAGAAAGTGACTAAGGTCCGCACGATTCGTCTGGCAAAAGTCTAGCCCGTGAGAAGATCCATCCAAGCTTGGAGGGCTTGTCGGAGCTGTTGTCGAGCAGGAGTACTCACAAGGCTGGTTGAAGGCTGACTTAGGCGTAGGAATCGACCGATTAGCGTCAAAGGCGTCTAAGGCCGCAGGGATCCGCTAGGGTCAAGTTTAGCCCCGTGACAAATGGCAGACTGCAGCTTCGAGATCGAGCAAACTTTTTATTAGGCTACAACACGATCATGTAGGCACGTTGTTGAGTTCAACATCAACCAAGCTCGGCAGATTAAGACACACGCCGGGTTCAAGGGATTGCATGTACCGAATTGACCCCGACCGTTAGGGAGAACATCCCCGGGATGAGCAACGACGGGGTTTCTGGGATATGTTGTGCAAGAAGAATTATTATCACCATCATGGGAGCTTACTAGAGCAAAGAAGAGAAGGTTAAGAGAAAGAAATAGAGCAGTTGATGCTTTGGGACCTAAAGCCATTTCCGAAAAGAAAAGGTTTAAAGTGGTTGTATAGGGGTGGATCCTTCAAGGAACCGGTTGGGGCCACAACCCCCATAATTTTTGAAAATTTGAATTTTGCCCCTAAAATTTTTAAAAACTTTAATTTGGCCTCTCAAATTTTTAAAAATTTATACTAAGATTCAAAATTTCGAATATTTGTTATTAAATCCCTCTCAATTTTTAATTTTTTTGTTTAATCTCTCAAAATTATTAAAAATTTTAGCTAAACCCTCAATTTTTTTGAAAATTTTCATTTAATCCTCTAATTTTTTAAAAAATTTAAGTTGATCCCCTCAAACTTTTACTCCAAGTTCTGTCCTTGAGTGGTTGAGAAAAGAGTTTATTCAATGTAATAAAGCTAAGACTGCTTAATGTTGGTGATGGTGAAGGGATCGAAGGGGTTTTATAGAAGACATTAATGAAGTTTGAGGTTATTTGAAACTAGAAGATGAGAAGAGATTTTTAATGAGGCACACTTGTAGGCGTAAATAGGGGCGGAGTCAAAAATTTATTAAATTGGTGTATTTAATGAGAGTTAATTATTTATATAGGGTGCCATTTTATTTATATATATTTTTAATTTTTATATACAAATTATATAAGAAAAAAATCAAAAATATTTAGAATGTACCCCCATTTTATTACGTGGCTCCTCAAATATACTTCAACTTTTAATAAAATTATGAAAATGAGAGGAAGCCGGGTTGCCACATATGATTCCAAAAGTTGGATCCTGTAATATTTGTTTGGTTGGAAATTTCATATATACACATGAAATCTCCCACACGTCTATGCATGTTTAAATGATTTGATTAATAACTTGAGTACAAAGTTGTTTTTCATATATCAGATATATATTATACATACTTATTTCAGGACATGCATGCCACCAAGCCAAACAAAGGTTTTCGTTAATTTTTTTGTATTTTTGCTTACATAAACTTTTAAATTTATTTATTTTTGAATTTTCGCTCAAAGCTCTAAAAATATTCGAGGCTGCTCCAATCATTGATTATTCCCAAACAACAATAATGCCGTGAGTTTTTTTTTTTTTTTATTCTGATTGAGTCACTCTTTTTTTTAAGTGATTGCGTTGATCGAACTTAGACATGTTTATTGGTCGGGCTATCTGTACAAATTTAAAGTTCCTAAGCATGGTTTAAAAACATATCAAGCTCTGAACATAAATTTTCAAACCCTACCCGACTCAAATGCCGGTATGGATCTAATAATTTAATCAACATATAATTATAAATAATATTAATATAATATTTGTCTTTAAGGTCAATGTTTTTTACATATATTTTTGACATAAACCATAATTTTTTTTCTTGGTCGCATGCATGTCAGAATTATATATATATATAAACAACTTTAACGTTATTAATTAAATCAATCAAACATGATTTTGAATATCTACACAATCCATCGTTGATGTGGGAGATTATATATATATATATATATATATATATATATATATATATATATATACACACACAACTCACAAGTAATTTCCCACCAAACAAATATTCCTTAGATCCAGAATCTCCAACTAATCTGAGTTACTGCCTCTCATTTTCTTTCGTTCCAAAGAAGCTTTGAGTTCATCTATGTCAGCTATAAAAACCCTTTGCTCACTTCGCCAACATCATCTGTCATTGTCTTGGAAGCAGAGTTTCAAATAAACCGTTTTCTCAATCACTTCATATCTTCTTCTTTTTTCTTCATTTCGGAAATGACCTCAAGCGTTAACGCATCAACTGTTTTATTTCTTTCCCTTAACCTTGTCTTCTTTGCTTTAGTAAGCTCCCACAGTGTTGATGGTAAATCAAAGGAATCCTCCTGCACGACAAATTCCAGAAACCCCATCGTTGTTCGCCCCGGCGATGTTATCCCTAGCGGTCGGGGTCAATCCGGTACATGCAATCCCTTGAATCTCGGTGTGTGTCTTAATCTGCTGAGCTTGGTTGACGTTGAACTCGGCAACGTGCCTACAAAACCGTGTTGTAGCCTAATCGAAGGTTTGCTCGATCTCGAAGCTGCAGTTTGCCTTTGCACTGCTGTCAAAGCCAATGTGTTGGGAATTAACATCAACCTTCCTATTTCGTTTAGCCTCCTTCTAAATAACTGTGGACGAAGGGTCGCTACCGAATACATCTGCAACCTCATGTAGTGTTCTTCTCCAATGTTTGATTTTAGTGTGTGTTCGCATTGTTTATTTGTTGGATTTTACATCCCCTTTCCCAATAACTCCTTGTATTGTTTCTCATTAATTGACAAGGTTTTCAGCCTTCTCTTTCACTGTATTTCCTTTGCAAAATGTCATTGTAATCGTTTGTAAAAATAGCGATAATAAATGCAAGTTAAAAGGTTCAAAACTTGAAACCATAAAATGATATTGCAATTTGTTGATCGTTGTTGATGTAACATAAAAGAGAACACGATATCCAATACGCTTAAGTGGTCAAAAACTCTTATATAATCAACTAACAAATTAACACCTGTGAAGGATGTACACCCCACACAACTAACCAAGTCGACGTGTTCCTCAAATAGGTACCAATTCAGGGAATATAGGTACTAAACTAAGTGATTACAAGTATTCGGGTGTAACGGGGTGTTTTTGAGCTTTCGACAGTATATAATCTGGATACTATACTAAGAAGTATAGGTAACAATTCAGGGAGTACATGTACTAAACTAATGGGGTGTTTTTGAGCTTTCAATGTTTTCATAAATTGATCGGTATCGATACTCGATTTTGAAGTATCAATGTTAGTTAAACAATGTCAATACCGCATGAACAGGTATCGATACTCTCCCTTAAAAATGCCCAAATTAAAGGGGTATTGATACCCTTTAATCCTCATCATCGTACTACTACTCGTTGAATTTCAAGATTTTAAAAATTAAGAGAGTATAATTAATCATTTTCTTATCAATTGGGCATTATTAGCAACATAAGCATTTCAAAGTTAAAAGTGTACTGTTTTACTCAAAAATTTGAAATGCAACTCTTTGCTTAGTTCTCCACATTTTCCCCTTTTCTTCTAGTTTTGGAGGACTCTCACACTTCTTTCACTAATCACATACGTGTAAAATGAATTAGTAACACTCTTAAAATATTCTTAGAAGTACTCATTAAATCTACCATAGTTGGTATTCAGAAATTTTGGTGCAGGCAGTTAATATTATCTAAGGCAGTGATTAAAAGATTTAATCGACTTTGCTCTAGGTTCTTTTGGAATGGCAAGGATACTGGTGCAGTGGGTGCGAGACTCAATTGAAGCGTATTCTGCACTCTTAAATCTTAGTTGAGTAGTTGCAATGAGACTTGTATGTTGCAATTGATCAAGGGAGTCCTTCCTGGGTAGGGTTCTTTGTGGATTGCTTGGGTGCAAGTTTATATCTTCAAGGGAGAGAGATTCTGGAGCTTGCAATTAAAAGCTTCAATGAGTTCCTTTTGGAAGCAGCTGCTTAAGCTTGGGGATAGAGTTGTTTCCCATAATCTGGTCTTGAATGGTAGAGATAAGACTGTAGATCTGTAAATGGATATCCGTACTCGTGGAAGCAAGGTTAGGTGGTAAAAACTAATCTGGTTTACCATGCATATTCTCAAGCATGCTTTATTGCTTGGATGGCCATTCTTGATAGACTCCCTACAATGGAGCTAGGTAAAAACTAATCTGCTGAGCTTGGTTGATGTGGAGCTAGGTAACGTACCCACGAAACCATGTTGTAGCCTAATCCAAGGTTTGGTGGATCTGGAATCTGCAGTTTGCCTTTGCACTGCTATCAGAGCCAATGTGTTGGGAATTAACATCAACCTTCCTATTTCGTTGAGCCTCCTTCTGAATAACTGTGGACGAAGAGTCGCTACTGAATACATCTGCAACCTTATGTAGTGCGTGTTCTTCTCGATGTTTGAAGATTGTTTGATTTTACTGTGTGTTTGTTGTGAAGTTGGCATTGTTTATTTGTTGGATTTTACATCCCCTTTCCCAATAACTCTTTGTATTTTGTTTCTCATTAATTGAGAAGGTTTTTCAACCTTCCCTTTCATTGTATTTCCTTTACATTGTCATTCTAATCAATTGAAATCATAGCGACAATAAATATAAGTTAAAGAGTCCAAACATGAATCCATAAAGTAATATTGTGATATGTGGTTTGTTTAGTTCAGTTGATATCATTGTCGATGTAACATAAATGAGAACATAATTTTAAATATGTTCGAGTGTTTAATCCAGTTACGTAGGCATCTTAATAGTGGGAGGGGCTATTGCCCCCAACCCCTCAAGAATTTTTTTTTTTTTTCCTTTAGCTTATAGTTATTAAAATTAAAAATTTTATGGGATAATTATAGTTTGCCCGCCCTATTTTAAAATATATTATACTTTGCCCCTTTCAAGTTAGAATCATGGCTCTGGTTGAATCTAGATTTCAATCCAAGCATATTAGGGTACACCATATACGACCAACCAAGTCGTTATGTTCATCAAATAGCAAAACTTGAATCATTCTTCAATCTAAGGTAGGGGTGTTTAAAACCGGCCCAATAGATACCCAGAGGCCCAATAAGTCTAATATTACTATCATATTATTCTATGTTTCATCCTTATTTCTACTTTTTTTTAATTTGCTTTATGAGCTTATTGGGCCTCTGAATGCCCATTGGACCGGTTTTTAATACGAGTGCACCTAGATTTCGACCATGATCAATTCAATGTTCTCATATGTTCTCTCTTTTCGTTATCATCGAAAATAATGAGAAATTAGGTTCATTGTCAAAGACCCCTTCAATTATGAAATTCATCATGTCATTACATTGCCCTTTTGACCAGATTTCTTCTTCTTCTTCGGTACGAAAACATCACGAAGCACAAAAATCTTTCCCAGATCTTGTCAATGTAACACTGTTGGACGGATTAGTATGTTTGAATTCAAATCCTCATTTATGTTACAACAACAATTATATCAAAATTCAGTTCGATAGAGAACAATAATATTTATTATCTCTTCAATTATGTACTAGCTTTCTCAAGGGTAGATTAGGATTGGAAATTTTTCTTTGGATTGTTTTAGAATAAAAAAATGATTAATTTGGTCATCACATTGCCCTTTTGGCCATATTTGTTCTTCTTCGGTATAAAACTTCAATCACATTTATATAAAACTCAAAAATCTTCCAGAAACCTCGTAAATGTATTACATATGTCGATTATGGGACGATGCTCTCAATCCAATTTGATTTATTTACAACGTCAACATTCAAACTTTTAACTTAATTTGGAGAAAATAACATCTCATCTCATCGTAAGCAGTTAGTTAGTACAAATTTAATAATATATAATAATGCAATGGCAATATTATCACATATGAAAAATAGAAAGGTACATGTGTGTGCAAAAAGGATGGTTTTCATCATAAGAAACTGGGGTTCAAGCACCAGAGTGTGCTAGGTGTGTGCTTTATTAAAGGGTTAAAAAATATGAATATATACTATCAGATAATTACATTAGTCTATTAAAAACTTAGATAGGTACATTTTTTTCTCAGCAAAAAGAAATTTATTAATAAATTTAAAGACCACTGAAAATGGATTACAAAGTTCACAGGAGCCAGCCAGCAACAAGAAACAGAAACCACAACCTGATTCGAGACTACCCCTCCCTCACACTAGCAAAAATAACTAAAGAAGAGCAACACAACTAAAGAAGGGTACATATATTTAGAATAAAAATGAAAGCGAAGGCTGAAAAGCCTTCTCAATTAATGAGAAACAATACGAAGACTTATTGGGAAAGGGATGTAAAATCCAACAGATAAACAATGCCAACTTCACAACAACGAAAATTGGAGAAGAACACTACATAAGGTTGCAGATGTATTCAGTAGCGACTCTTCTTCCGCAGTTATTCAGAAAGAGGTTCAAAGAAATAGGAAGGTTGATGTTAATGCCCAGCACATTGGCTCTAACAGCAGTGCAAAGGCAAACTGCAGCTTCGAGATCGAGCGAACCTTCGATTAGGCTACAACATGGCTTTGTAGGTACGTTGCCTAGCTCAACATCCACCAAGCTCAGCAGATCAAGACACACGCCGAGGTTCAAGGGATTGCACGTACCTGATTGACCCTGACTATTAGGGAGCACATCGCCAGGACGAACAACGACGGGGTTTCTGGAATTTGTTGTGCAAGAGGAACGTTCTGAATTACCATCAACATCGTGAGAGCTAACTAAATCAAAGAAAAGAAGGTTTAGGGAAAGAAATAGGACAGTTAATGTGTTAACTCTTGAAGCCATTTGCGAATGAAACGATCTGAAGTGAAAGTGATTGAGAACAGTGTATTTGAAACTGCTTCTAAGACAATGACAGATGATGTTGGCAAAGTGAGCAAAGGGTTTTTATAGCTGACATAGACGAACTCAAACCAGTTTTTAGAACTAGAAAATGAGAGACACTAAGTCAGTTTACGTGGAGAATTTGGATCTGGGAATATTTGTTTGGTGGGCAATTACTTGTGTGTTTTTGTATATATATTTATATATTGCAATTCGAAATCTCTCACATCAATGATGGATAGTACAGGTATTCGAAATCATGTTCAATTGATTTAATTAATAACATGAGTACAACGTTAAAGTTGTTTATATATAGGGTAAACTACCCTAGTAATCATTGAACTTTTAGGGCGTTTTAAATATGGTCACTGAACTTTTAAAACTTTTATTACAGTCACTCAACTTTTAATTCACTTTCATTACCGTTAAAAATAAAGCTAATGTAGCACTTTAAGTTTTAAAATAAATGTTTTTCTACCCTATTTTCTCCCCCTCTTATTTTCTTCTATTTTTCTTCCATCTAAACATGATTATCTTTCTTTTTTATCCTCTTCTCTCTCCTCCTTTACTCCTCTATAATCTTATAGCCTTTTATGGTGAAATTGTCCTACTACCTTCACCATTAAGAAATCCCTCAAGGCTATAGCTATCCTAGAATTTTTTTGGACTGTAACAATCATTTAACTTAGGTTTAGTGTTACCAAAAAAAATTCATCCCACCTTTAGAGTATCCAAGTTGCTTAGATTTTTTAATTTTTTCCAGAGTATGCCTGTTCGAGAAATATTCTAACAAGACATGAAAATATGGTCATTAAGATCCTCCCAATGCATTAGAAAAGTAACATGCCAATGTTATATATACTCATATCTAATTTCACTCCCCAATTTTAAGTGGCTTAGCCACAAGGATGGTAGCAGAACAAATAATTTTATTCTTGTATCATTTTCTGAAAATTTTCTATTAGTTTTAAAAATCGTTGAAAAAATACAAGGCAATGAAGGAGTGGAATGCTATACCCTGCCAGCTACCACCTTGTTATTATGTTTGTGAGAATACTGTTCTCCAAAGAATGAACCAACCTACAACTATAGACAATACTTGGCTTTGCAATAGTGAATCTAATATGAGTTGAAACAACACTCGTACTTGGCCTGCATATACTTCATAAACTCACTTGGAAACTAGTCGCATGGATCTTTTGGGAATGACCTTCTTAATCAAATATTTTGTGTTTCTTAAAATCTTGGTATTAAGCATGCTACAATCATTTTGATCACCAGTATATGCCTTCCTTTTACCGAGTCCATTGAATTCAACATTATTAAGTTCTCCATAATTATTTTGATCATCAGTATATGTTCTCTTTTCTTAATGGTGCAGGCAGTAGGATAATTTTACCCTACAAAGGCTATAAAATTACAGAAGAGAAAAGAAAGAGAAAGAAAAGAAAAGAAGAAAGATAAACATGTTTGGATGAAAGAAAAATTGAGGAAAATAAGAGGGGGGAGAAAATAGGGTGGGAGAACTTTTATTTTAAACTTAACATGACACATTAGTTTGTTGGGCCAGAAGGGAGGATATTAGCCATGTGTTGCGTTAATGTGTCATTGCGAGGGGGTGTGGCTACGTCTCCTGCCTCAACCTCTCGATCCCGAACTTTTTACTCTACCGAAACGGGAAGGGTATGCCGAAACTTGTTTGGTGATTCGTTTGTGCCGAATGATGATGCATGGGCTACTCGATTTGCGATTTTATACTGGTTGCTGTGGAAGAATCGGTGTAGTTGGTTGATGGCGTCGGAGTATTGTCAACGGGAGGAGTTGATAGCGAGGAGCAACAGGTTGGTTGAGGAATGTAACTGTGTATTTCTTGTTAGGGAGGGTGGTAGGTCTCGGATGCAAGTTGCACCACTTTGGAATGGTTCGTCTGTGGGATGGTTGTGAATCAATGTAGACGCAGTAGTGTCAACAATGGATACTAAAGCGGGAGTTGGAGGAGTATTTCGATATGCGCAAGGGAGTTGGGTGTTCGGATTTGCCCGTTCTGTGGGGCGTTGTAATGTTGGTGGTCGAATTATGGGCAATCCATGATGGTCTTTCTCATGCATGGGTGCTAGGGCATCGACAGATAGAGTTACACTCGGATTGTTTGGAAGCAGTGAGGATTGCCAAGGCCAAGTCAGAAACATTGAATAGTAGTGCTCTGCTTGCGTCAATCTAGGAGCTATTGCAACGAGAGTGGCATGTGTTGGTTTAGCATGTAGGCGAGAACAATAGAGTTGCGGATAAGCTAGCTGCGAGGGGTCATGCCATGGATATGGGAGTGATGAGTTAGGCGAGCTGGTTGTTGAGGAGGCTGTGGCTCATGTTGCGGCCGCAACGATCGAGCAAGACCGGGGTGGCGAAGCTGATTCGGTCAGAGGACGATGATGGAAGATCAGTGATAGGCGACAAGTGAGAATAGTGTTGTGCCAATTTGACCCCGGAGGAGGCTGCGGGAAGTAGCTTAAATGTCGATTGTTGTTTCTTCTTTGTTTTATCTTGGAGTAGATCGGATGAACACCATATACGGTAAGTTATGGGTACTCTTTTCCCCCGTTTAGGGGTAGGGTTTTTTAATAAGGCCCGTAGTTTGCCTCTTTTCTCAACAAAAAAAAGTTTAGTGACTGTAATGAAAGTTTTAAAAGTTCGGTGATTATATTAAAAGCGGCCTAAAAGTTCAATGACTACTAGTATAGTTTACACTTATATATATGTGTGTGTGTGTGTGTGTGTGTGCAGATGTCACGGGTCGTGATCCAAGGCCCAAGTCATTGGCACCACAGGGTGTACACCAAGGTGTCCATGAGGTTATGAGGCACACTTTGGGCTTGAAGAGACCACCAGACTGGCCCGATCCGTGGGAAGATCCAAGAAGGCTTATCCATCCACACCTATGTGAACATAGGAGATTCTTTCCATAGATAGCTAAGGAATATTCTTGCCATTATGCCTTGTGGTTGGTAGAGTTGTATCTAGGCCGTTGATGTAAATCAGTAGGGACCGTCGGATTTGAGGGGACTCAACTATAAATAGAGGCCTCCCCACCTCAGTTGTAATCATCCATTCTTTCATCTATTCTTGAGTAATAGAGAGCGCATTCACTCTAAATTCTCTGAGTTGTTCTTCTCTTGTTCTTCGCGTTCTTTCAGAGTTCTTCGTAGCCGATCTCATAGTTTGCTTCCGCTAAGAACGATCTTGCATTCTTCGTTGCCTTCGGAATTCGATCTTTCGGGTCGAGGATTCAGGCTTACTTGGTCGTTTGTCTTAAGGACTCGACTAAGGCCGCACGGCGGGCTGGTTCAGAAGTCTAGCCCTGTGACAGCAGACATGCATGCGACTAAGACAAATTTAAGGTTTTTGAAATCTGTCATTCATAAATACATGTAAAAGCATTGACCTTCCCAAACGAGAGAAACGCAGTAAGTTTAGTCTTCCTTAGGTTAATTTGATCGGTAACTTAACCGAATTAGGTAAAATCAAATTGATCGTTTTTAGCAGTTAATCAAAATTTGTTTGAAAATTATTAACTATTGAACAAAGTTTGACTAGTTTTTGAACATGTTTATCTGAATAATTATTATGTGAAACTAAAAGGTATCTTGCTTTAAAATTTGATATGAAAAACATAGATGAAGCAAATGCCATATTAAATGTTTAAATCATAAGGAAAGATGATAGTTAGGTGTGGGCATTCGATCGAGTGAGTGAAAAAAAATTTAAGTTAGTTAAGTTGAAGAGTCATATTTTATAACTCAAACTTTTTTGAATCTTTTCCAAGTCGAATTGAATTTATGAAATTCGAGTCAAGTTTGAGTTTATGTTTAAATTTAATTGTAAACATTTATAACGTTATGGTACTAATTAGTTTTAATTTAAATGATTTTCTATAACCATATACAATGCACATATATATTTGTTCATAATTTTTTTATATGTGATATATATATGTCAGGCACAATTGAGATACTCGATTCAAACTTGAAAACTGATTCACTAATTACTAAAAAATTTTAGTTATTCGAATTTTTATTTTATAACTCAGACTTTGTTTGAAATTTTTTCGAGTCGAGCCGAGTTTATGAAATTACGAGTTGAGTCAAGACGAGTCGATCATTTTCTTATCGAGTCGAGACGAATAATTCAATTTTTTTTAGTCGAATCGAATTTGGTCCCACCCTAATGGTAGTGTTATGCTATCACAAGAACATATCGTTGAGAAGTTTTAAGATAAATAGATATTAATCGATTTGTTTTTGCTCAGTAATCATAATTTGAAGTAAAAGAGTACTCACAACAATGTGCGGAACAAGAAAATTAAAACACATAATCCTGAGAGATATCACTCTACAAGGAGCAACGCAAGCCATAAAACATAGTCTACCACCAGCTCCAACCAAAACTGAAAGCCTTCAGAACAGGTTAAAGATAATAAACCTTCTATTTTCTGTCCAAAACAGATGAATTTCATTCCCAGCAGCTGCATAACGATTGATATGCACTTTTCTATAACAGCAAAGAAAACCTCCACCCCTACTTGACGACTCCCACACCCGCTCCATACACTTCTAAACCACACCGTAAAGAAATCACCCCGACAATCTAACTTCATGGCTGTTCCTTCGCAGATACTCAAAAGCATTCCGAGAGTACCACTAGAGAGAAAATCAGTACGTGAAACATCAAGGGAAAAAAAGGGACAATGTCCATATAAGAAATCAACAATGATAGTAACCCAATTTCCGTGACCAGTAATCCCATGAAAAAGGTTGTTGTGAATGATTATAAAGAAGTGAAGGAAATGAAATTTATTAACCCAAACAAGAAGAAGGTGAGAATTACAAATTGAAAAGGTGAGGAAAGAAACAACCCTTATTCTTATTATTATTCTTATTATTATTATTATTATTATTATTATTATTATTATCATCATCATCATCTAATGTACCTCAGACCGAAATACTTTTTGAATACTAGAGGGTACGCTATACCGCAAAGTATCCTTAAGGACAGTGTCTAATGCATGTCTAATGCAAATTTTAGTACAAATCATTGTCCGGGATCAACCAAATATTTATAACTATACTTGTAGCTTGAACCCATGATGTGGGTTCAGTGTTAAACCACCTTGACTATGAGACCAAACAATAATGTTCTAAATAAATCCTTAATGAAAAATAAAATTACATTTTTTTTATATAACTATCGATAATTGATTTATTGTTCAACTAATATGAATAAAGTATTATAGATGTTTATAGCAACGACTCTCTTAATCTAGTTTGATTCATTCACAACTTTAAGATATAAATTTTTGACTTTATTTAAAAAACTTAATGTCTCAGCCCCTTAGACTAGATAATTGGTACAAATTTAATAATGAATAATTATGCAAGGACAAAATATTATCTCATGTGAAAAAATAGAAGGGTGCATATATTTAGAATAAAAACGAAAGAGAAGGCTGAAAAGCCTCCTCAATTAATGAGAAACAATACAAAGACATATTGGGAAAGGGGATGTAGAATCCAACAAATAAACAATGCAACTTCACAGCAAACACACAGTAAAATTAAACAATCTTCAAACATGTGAGAAAACACTACATGAGGTTGCAGATGTATTCAGTAGCGACTCTTCTTCCACAGTTATTCAGAAAGAGATTCAAAGAAATAGGAAGGTTGATGTTAATTCCCAACACATTGGCTCTGATAGCAGTGCAAAGGCAAACTGCAGCTTCGAGATCGAGCAAACCTTCGATTAGGCCACAACATGGTTTTGTGGGTACGTTACCTAGCTCCACATCAACCAAGTTCAGCAGATTAAGGCACACGCCGAGGTTCAAGGGATTGCACGTACCGGATTGACCCTGACCATTAGGGAGCACATCCCCGGCACGAATAACGACAGGGTTCCTGAAATTAGTTGTGCAAGAATCAACATTGTGAGAGCTTACTAAAGCAAAGAAGAGAAGGTTGAGGGAAAGAAATAGAACAGTTGATGCCTTAACACTTGAAGCCATTTCCGAATAGAAAAATATTACAAGTGAAAACAGTGTATTTGAAACTGCTTCTAAGACAATGACAGATGGTGTTGGCAAAGTGAGCAAAGGGTTTTTATAGCTGACAAAGATGAACTCAAAGCTTTTAAGAACGAGAAAATGACAGGCACTAAGTCATATTAGCTGGAAATTTTGGATCTTGGAATATTTGTTTGGTGAGGAATTACTTCTGTGTATATATATATATATATATATATTGTAATTCGAAATCTCCCATATCAACGATGGATAGTATAGATAATCGAAATCATGTTTAATTAATAATGAGGACAACGTTAAAATTGTTTTTATATATTATATGTATGTGTGGGTGTATATATATATATATATATATATTGAGACAAGCATGCGACCAAGACAAATTAAGTTTTGTATCATAAATATCAGTAAAAAGCATTGACCTTTTCAAACGAGAGTGATGCAGGAAGTTTAGTCTTCTTTCAGCTCTTGTGGTTCTCTGATCTCTTTCTTTGTTGATTTCTCAAATAAGAACCCACAAATGTTCATTCAGTTAATTCAATCAGTGAACAAGCCTAATTAATCGAAATAAATTTTAGTTTAATTATTTAATTTAATTTTAACCGAATCATCAACCCTCATAACGGTTTCTACAAAATGTACTGTCATATATATATATATATATATATATTATTTTTAATTAATTTATATTAATTTTATTTTAAAATGTAAATAAGTATTTTATAATTAAAAATTAAATGTATTTAAAATTTACTACATAATAATCAATGATTGTTTAAATTGAAATTATTCAGTACCAATGTACCATAATATTATAAACACTTAAATTTAAATTTAAACTAAAACTCGGACAAATATATTTAATCCGGCTCGATTCTAAATCATTTTAATTAAATTTTAAATGATAAAATATTTCTCAAAACTCTACTAACTAAAACTTTTTCACTATCTACTGCATGGTTTGAGAAGTGTCAATGATGATTTTAACATATAGTATCTTTTTGGCAGAAACCTTAGTTTGTCTTGGTGGCATGCATGTCTGCAAATATATACGAAGACTACGTTGTACTGTGTTATTAATTAAATCATTTAAGCAGGCCTAGTGATTCTGCATCATCCTTCATATACGTGGGAGATTTCATAAGCATATATAAAATTTCCAACCAAACAAATATTGGAGGATCCAAGTTTTGCAATCATATGTGGCAGCCTGGCTTCCTCTCATCTTCTAGTTTCAAATACCCTCAAACTTCATTAATGTCTTCTATAAAGCCCCTTTGATCCCTTCACCATAATCACCATTAAGCAGTCTTAGCTTTGTTACATCGAATAAACTCTTTTCTCAACTACTTCAAACATTTTCTTTTCGGAAATGGCTTCAACTGCTAAAGCATCAAATGCTCTATTTCTTTCCCTCAACCTTCTCTTCTTTGCTTTAGTCAGCTCCCACAATGTTGATAGTAATTCAAAGGGTGCTTCTTGCATAACAAATTACAGAAACCCCATCGTTGTTCGCCCCGGCGATGTGCTCCCTAATGGTCAGGGTCAATCCGGTATGTGCAATTCCTTGAACCTCGGCGTGTGTCTTAATCTGCTGAGCTTGGTTGATGTTGAGCTAGGCAACGTACCTACAAAGCCATGTTGTAGCCTAATCGAAGGTTTGCTCGATCTCGAAGCTGCAGTTTGCCTTTGCACTACTTTAAGAGCCAATGTGTTCGGAATTAACATCAACCTTCCTATTTCTTTGAACCTCTTTCTGAATAACTGCGGAAGAAGAGTCCCTGCTGAATACATCTGCAACCTTCTGTAGAGTTCTTCTCCGGTGTTTGAAGATTGTTTGATTTTATTGTGTGTCAAAGTTGCCATTTTTTTTATTTGTTGGATTTAATATTTCATTCCCAGCAAGTCTTTGTATTGTTGCTCCCTAATTGTGAATGCTTATAAATCTCCCCTTTTCATTATCTAAGTGTGTACATAAAGTTTCTCACATGAGATGATTGTTTCTATTTTATATAAATTTCAAGGATTTATTTGAAATGCAAATGTAAAAATATTTTCAATTTATTTTAATTGTTGCAACAAAATGTTATTGTAATATTTTTAAATATTGTAGTAAATGTTCATTAATCTTAATCTTTAATAATAGACACTATACAAACAATATTATAGATATGAAAACTTCATAGCATAGTAAAAGATTATTTATATTACCAGGCATGTTCTTGAGGGTGGGCCATAAGGGCGACTGCTCAAGGCCCACCCATGCTAAAGGCTCATGGGTTCATATTTCTCTAATATTTATTATTAGGGTCTAATTTTTTCAGTACTTATTATTAGGGGTTTATTATTAAAATTTATTTATTTTTCAATAGTTGCCATTATGGGTCCATTTTTTAATACTTATTATTAGCGACCCAATTTTTTCAGTATTTGTTATTAGGCATATTCTTAAAATTTAATTTTTCAATATTTTTTATTATGAGTCTTATTTTTTTGTAAGACTTTTACAGCCCTAATTTTTTTAATACTTGTTCTTAGAGGTTTACTCTTAAAATTTAATTCTTTCTAATATTTGTTATTAGGTCATACTATTAAAATTTAATATTTTTCTAATACTTGTTATTAAAGCTTTTTTTTCTAATACTTGTTATTATAAGCATACTCTTAAAATTTATTTTTTAATACGTATTATTATGGGGCCTAATTTTTAATTTCGTCCTTAGGCCATTAAAATCTCAGAAACGGCCTGTATAATACATGAGTAAACATATGATAGGCACAATAATAGTATATAATTGATAATAAAATTTGAGGTCGTCAAAAAGAAATCAGAGGAGACAGAAACCTATCCATTGATTTATTGGTTAAGTAATTA
Source organism: Hibiscus mutabilis (assembly GCA_019671005.1). Lineage (NCBI taxonomy): Eukaryota > Viridiplantae > Streptophyta > Magnoliopsida > Malvales > Malvaceae > Hibiscus > Hibiscus mutabilis. The sequence continues at coordinate 48,357,786 of CM033736.1, forward strand.
TGTACTTATAAATATCATCTTTATACTATGTAAATGAAGAACAAAAATCATCTGCCCCTCTTTATGCTCACACTAAAAAATATTTAAAAATTAAATTCTAAACTCTAACTCTAAAATTCATATCATAAACCCTAAACTCTATGCCCTAAAAATACACTCTACCCCTAATTCCATAAACCCTAATCTCAAATCCTAAACTCTAAACCTACCTTTTTAAAGTGGGACACCAAAAAAGACATAGTTTGGGAGCAGATGATTTTCATCCGTAATTGAAAATATATATTTGTACTAAATTCTAATTTTAAGTTAATAATAAATCAAAAATTAGCGAAATCAATATATAACCCATTTTTTAAAAAAATGATTATATATTTATTTTCTATTGACAGTATGATTGAAATTGTAAATTTATATTAAATGAAATCATTAGTTTAATTTTTCATGTTACAGAGTAAGCAAATTTGGTTGGTTGATCAAGCTGTTCATTTTTATTCCCTCATTTTCTTTAGGTCATGGGTTCTAGACCCACTAGGAACACCCCCTTCCTTTCTCTAAAGTTTTCCCTTCTTATCCGCTCTAGTAAGATTAGAATTAGATAAGATTTGTCAAAAAAATCATGTTACAATATAGGAAAAATTACACGGGTGGTCATCCAACTATCACCCTTTTTTTGCTTATCACCTAATTAATTTTTTCGTCAAAATCGTCCATCCGTTAAATACTTTTCAGTTTTGGTCCCCACCGTTAAAAAACTAACATAATTGCTGATGTGGGTTTTTTTAAATATTATTTTATTATTTTTTCTCTCTCTTCCATATATTATTTTTTAAAATTTTTATACATACCAATCACCACCACAACAAAGAAAATAAATCATATTTGAGGGCGGTTGGGATTCAAATTGGCGTCCCCATGTGAGTAAGTGCGTGTTTTAGCCGTTGGGCTAGACCCCAAAAAGTCATATTTTACCACAAACTAACTTCAAATTAATTAAACTAACCCACAAAAACTAAAGAAATATTTGAAACAAGGGACTTGCAAAAGCAAGAATTCCAACCAATATCCCACAACATGGAACAGCCAAGCACGAACCAAATGTACCAAGCAAAGATTTTAATTCTTTTCTACTAAAATTTATATTTAACGTATATTAAGTTACCAACACAAAATAAAATATTAAAGCTAGGGGAGTTATTTGAACATAAAACCTTATTGATAAAAATTTAAATATTTAAAACCAAGTTAAACTAATAAGTTGTGATACTTTTAACTTAAATTATATTTAACTAAATTGTGATTAAAATTAAAAATCAAATTAGATTTTATCTTTTCACTTTGTTCGATGATGACAAAATTAATTAAATAATCATTTATTTATTTTTATAAAATCAATACTAAATTATTTTAAAAATTAAATTAATAATATTTATTTATTATAGAACATAAACTTTTAAATTATATTTATTATTTTTAAATGATCTAAGATCCTTTTAAAGAAATTGAATATTAATTTTATAAAAATAAAATAAATGATTATTTAATTTATTTTTTGGGTTCGTTTCTATATTTTTAAAGTTAACATGTAGTAAAAACATGACTATATATTTAGGGTTTAACCCAGTGACTAACGCACCCATTTTACTCACTTGGGGGCGCGGGTTAAAATTTTAGCTCCCTTAAATCTAATTTATTTTGTTTGTTGTGGTAGTGACATTAGTCTGAATAAAAATTTTAAAAAAATAATTAGTGAATGAGAAATTAAATAATAAAATAATATTTTAAAATATTTTAAAAAATCTACGTCAGCAGAGGAGACCAAAACAACAAAATTATTTAACGGGACAATTTTGTTGGGCGATTAAAACAGAAAAAAGTGTGATAGTTGAGTAACCACCCACGTAATTTTCCCTACAATATAATAGTATAATGTGCATTACGCGTGCATTAAAATAATAATGAAAACAATAATAATAATTCGGTAAAGCAATTAAACAAGAAAAAAACTTTGGTACACAAGCCGTGTAAACTTTAGTTTACACGTGCCTTTTAGCTTTAGGATTAGGGTTTTAATTTAGAGTTTAAGATTTAGATTGTAGGATTTAAAATTTAAGGTTAGTGCTTAAAATTTAATGTATAGAGTTTAAGGTTTAGGGTTTAATTTTTTAGGGTTAAGAATTTAGGATTTAGGTTTTTATAGTATAAATACACAGGGCGTGAGGGATCGGATCAATTCGATTTCTTTTCATTTATCAAGTCAAATTAACATATTACAAAATAGCCTCATAGAACAAGATTATTTGCAGAATAAATATAAATAAAAAACATTATACATAAACAAATCGGAGCAGTTTTTGGCTGAAATCAAACTTATCACTGACCCGTCACTCTCTCCATAGCCAAAACCTTGAGAAGTGCAGTAGGGAGGCTTCAAGCTCCAGCTCCACTACTCAGTTTTAGGGTCATTTTTATGTTCATAGCTGCCAACTCAGCCGCCAGATATCTGAAAACGTAAGGCATCGCGACAGACTCCATCCCTTTGCTTGTCTGGCAAGCATGACACATCACCTTTTTAGGAGCCCTGGCGGGAGGCAACCCACCGATCTCTCTAACAACCCGCTTTTGTGTCTGGAGAATTGTGGGAGTGAGGATGCTTCCACACAGAGAGCAGACATCAGCAATGTGATAATCAGAACAGGTATGGAGCCTATCGTGTAATAAATATGCAGCTCCATGAGCAAGCATAGAGTCTCGTTCCATCTCCCCGAAACGTATACCTCCACCACGCTTTCTTCCTTTAATCGGCTGTCGGGTAATCTGATCAACTTGTCCAGTGGCACGAACCTGCATACAACACAATGAGTACAACGGGAAATAACCCAACTCCAAGAACAATTATAAGACCATGGAATGAAGCATGTAATTCAGCATACATCAATATAGATAAGAAAATTCCATAAAAGTAACTGCAAGCAGCATGCCAGCATGTTGATTTGACAATTGCAAGATGAGGCTTCATATGGGACATAATTTTTATATTTAAAGAACAATTAGAAAAGAAATAAATCAAGGTTCATTGACAGGCTATAGAATTATTACAACAAAAATATTTCTAACCTGATACTTGTCGGAAACCATGTGTCTAAGACGCTGATAATAAACAGGGCCTATAAATATCTCGCATGTTAGTTCTGTTCCATAAACCCCGCTGTATAACACCTCCACTCCATGATAATTAAACCCACGAGCTCTTAACATGGCACCAAGTTCATCAACAAGAGACTCGGACTCTGTGTCCGTCTTTCCATCAGCTCCCTTGACTGCATCAGCAAATGGTGTTGCATCGACAAATTTCCCATGTAAGCTCCCTCCCTGTGATAAAAAATATATATTAAAACCCATGGCAACATCGATCTTGATTCTTGACTATTTAGCTTCTAAAAATCCTTGCAGCATTTTAAGGTTCCATCAGATATTACAGCATTAAACGCAAATTTTTACCAAGTTTCAATGCCACAAGCATGAATTAATCATAGTGCATTTCCTTTGATTAATTGTTAGAACTTAGTACCTTAGCAGCAACAGATTCCATAAGCATTCCAATCGTCATTCTTGATGGAAATGCATGAGGATTGATTATGAGATCAGGGCGCATTCCTGTAACCCCAGAGAATGGCATATCAATATCTGGCCACAGCTGAGAGCAAACACCTTTCTGCCCATGTCTGCTGCTAAATTTGTCACCGATGACGGGGTTTCTGGGATGTCGGAAACGAATGTTAACCTACTCAAAATGCAAAAGTTTAAAAGATCGAAAATATTAGCCAAGGGCACAATGAAATGCATTGATAGTATGATGACCTCTTGTACAACAAAATGAACAGAAATAACTAAAACAAGAGTCGTGCATTAGCAAAAGAAAACTCAAAACCTTAGCTGTAAGTAAATAAAAGATGCCATAATACAGTTATTGCTTTTTATTCTTAATTATCTAGTCACCAAAAGTCATTAATTATTTGAAACACAATAAATAATATGATAGTGCAAACACTAATGTTAATGTTAACCTTATTCTTTATTACCACATTTTATTACAATACATTAAAAAATACGTTATGCAAAAAGGACAATAACAATTTTCTTAACAACGCCTGAGGGATTTAAAAAATCCACAATGGAGTATGAAATGATAACCTTATTATTTCTTTAGTCTAAAAGCTTATAATTTAGATTAATAAAGTTAATGATAATTTATTTAAGTTTGGGAAACATTATGTTAGCTTCTCTTTACTATAATTTTAAAAATGACACCTTTGACAGAAGCTCCAGCCAGGCTAGATATAACCTAAGCTTTTTTCTCTGATAATGAATGACTATGACGGAAGATACGTTGCTTACCTTCTGAAGATGCTGCTTATTTTTCGTATCAACTGCAACATAATCAACTATAGCCACTTCAGAACCCTTACGGTTGTAGATTTTCTTTGAATTTGTCACCTGATTAATGGTACTGCAGTAAGGTTCATTTCCGTGTATCACCTGAAAATTGCCACCAGTGAGTTGGACAACAAAACCATAGCAGGAGAGTTAGAGCTTAACTCGTTTTCTTATTTGAATAATGACAGGAGTAAATCACATAAAAGAATCTAACCTGACCAATGTATGGAAGTCCATCCGAATCAACAAAAGAAGATATTGTTTTATCTGAATGTTCTCTTTTAAAAATTCTCTGTCCTCGATCTGATTTGCTCCTACCCTCACACAAATCTATAGTTTCCGTCTACAAAAATGTTTAACATTAGGATAAGCAATAGTAAAAGCCATATATCAGAGAAAACCAAGTCTAAGCTTTATTAGCATGAAAGAGTAAAAGAGAGAAACAAGAAAGAGATAAATTCTAAATGCAATGGGTATTGTTCAAGGGATAAATTCTAAATATGACCATCCTGTTCTTTAACTTTTAAAGTCGGCAAAACCCCAGGCCAGGGAAGCTGTTTACAACAGAAACAATTTTCAAGTCACATAATTTCACAACATTAATTCTTATCCAAGGATCCAAACACCAGTTCTTAAATAATCAAATGAATAGTATCACATCAAGTGCAGAACCAAAATACTATTAAGCTTGACAGGCAATAAGGAGCAAACTAATCAGTCTTCTAGAGATAGAAAACCTGGTATATTTTTCCATGACACATCCCACGTTCCACAGATGACTTGTTTAAAATCATGGCATCCTCCATGTCGTATCTACACAAAGTGCAAGTTAAATTCAGGGTCCTTTAAGACAATAATGTTACTTCAGATACTTAACCAAAAAGCATACCCTGTATACGCAAGCACCGCTACTATTGCATTTGTTCCTGAAGGATAATTATCCAGGCAGTATTTTGTATATGTTTTTGTGCGCACAATTGGAGTTTGAGGAGTCTGAAAACAGCCCAGAAAATTTGTAAATGGAAAGCAATAAAAAGATGACAGTCACCATTACCACGTCCCCAGTAATCTAAGACAAAGAATATTAAAATAATTGTCTTCCACAAACAAAGAAAGGATTGTAATTAAACTGGACATATTCTAAGTGCCTTCCAAACTTTGTCTCTAAAAAATATTTCTTGGACGTAAAAAGAGATGGCCCTATTGTAGATCAAATTGTTATTTTAAAGGATTTCAGGATGTTCACTTTGAAGAAACAAAAAAGACTATAGAGATTAGCAGCACAGATTGGATATTAAAATCATTGTATGCAACTTGTAAAGTAGGCTTAACTGGTATTCGGTGAATGAAACCTCGACGATATGTAACTTATGAGAATTAGGGCAATGCTAAGGCAAAAGCATAAGCTTAGGTATTCTACCCTCTACCAGGAATCTACCAGGAAAGCATTTCAATTCTTACGAAATGATGCCAAAAGCATTCAAGTGCACGCAGGAGTCCTTTTTTATGTACTGTTCAAAAAACTGAAAAAAATAATGGAAAAATTAAATACTATTTTTTTTAGTTTTGAAAATTAGGCACTGAACTTTTACTATAAAAACTGTTCTCTATACAGAAAATTAAATACTATATTCAATTAATTAACTTCTCTTGAGTATTATACAACAGTAAGTTAAAAGGGAAAATAATTATTAAAATGGAATTAATGCAAGGTTAAAGTAATTATTGGAAAAGTCCTTCAATAAGATTGAATGAATACATTAAGTAGCTCTTAACAATTTTGCAATAATATTTGGTAATGAGAAGAATATTAGCAGAACTTAAACAAATAAGTCTCTAAAACCAATCAATTAAAATGTAAGAGCAACAACTTCCACCAAATGGTGCAGTGTAAAAAACTGCTTTCCCTACTACAGCATGAAAGGGATATTTTTTAGAATATATGTTACAAAAAGAAATTATTTTATCAAAGAGAAGTGATTGAGTTAGTATATTACCAATCCATACCAGCCATACTCATGGTCAAATGTCAGTGCATCGCACATAATTATCTTTCGTCCCCAACTACACATAACCCCTAAAACTATATTTGTTGAATTGTGTCTATACATCTCAGCATCATGAGCAGGAACAATACCACATATAAACACAAAACTAATGTTAAAATCAGAGAACCTTTTAGAGTGTTTCTCTGTAAAATCTTATTCAAAATGCTGTAGAAGAGTAATCCTTTTATAGGCTTTACAAGTAGTTAACCTAGAGTAGTCTACCTAAGAGATATAACTCTTATCCTTTAATGAGATAAGAGTTTATCTAGGTTTAAACTCTTAAATTCAAACTATTAGATGAGATAAGATTACAACACTTGATTTCAACACAACTAACCTACACTCCCCCTCAAACTGGTGTGTATATGTTGTATACTCCCAGTTTGGATGAGAACTCGTCAAAGGTCACTCTCGAAAGTGTCTTTGTGAATATATCCGCCAGTTGACTCTTTGTAGGAACATAGTGTAGCTTTACGACAGCACTGTTTACCTTCTCATAGTCCGGTCATGTTGTACTGGATTCTTAGCAATACTTATTGCTGATTGGCTATCACTCAGTACCTTGAACTCTTGTTTTTTCATCCAACTCCAGCTCGGTGAGAAGTTTTTTAAGCCACATGCCTTCGCAAATTCCAAGGGCCACAGCCCTATATTCTGATTCTGCACTACTTCGAGACACCACAGTTTGCTTTTTACTCTTCCATGTGACTAAGTTTCGCCACACAAACGAACAATAGCCACTCACAGATTTTCTATCAGTTAACTCTCCTGCCCAGCTAGAATCTGTGTAAATCTTCACAAATCTGTCTTGATTTTTCTTGAAAATAAGTCCAAATCTATATGTTCTTCTCTAGGATCACTTATGTGCTGGTTGATTATGCTTACTGGATAAGCTATATCAGGTCTGGTGAGTGATAAATAAATCAGTTTCCCAACCAGCCTTTGGTAGGATTCTCTATTCACAGTACTCGTGCCATTTTTTCAAAACTTCAAGCCTGCATCCATTGGAGTGTCTGCTGGCTTACATCCAAGCACTCCAGATTCCCAAAGCATGTCGAAGATGTACTTTCTTTGATTTATGACTATTCCCTCATTTGATCCAGCCACCTCCATTCCATGAAAGTACCTAAGACTTCCCAAGTCTTTAGTCTCAAACTCTGTTGCCAAAAGAGTCTTTAGTTTCTCAATTTCCTCTGTGTCATCTCCTGTAATAATCATATCATCAACGTAAACAATAAGGAGAGTTTTTTTTACCATCTGAAGCTACCTTCTTAAACAATGTGTGATATGCCTGTGTTTGCTTCAGCCCATACAAAGATCTATTTAGTTTGCACACTTTCTGTTTCGTTGAGTCATCCTCTATAAGCCTAGTGGAATCTGCATATATACTTCTTCAAGCTTTCCATTCAAAAAGGCATTCTTGATGTCCAGTTGGTGCAACTTCCAATCTTTATTAACTGCTAATGAGAGCAGCACCCTTATTGTATTCAGTTTTGCCACAGGAGCAAAGGTCTCTTGATAGTCTACTCCATATGACTGAGTAAATCCCTTTGCCACTAACCTTGCCTTGAACCTCTCGATGCTTCCATCGGAATGATACTTTACTGTGAAAACCCACTTGCAATTTAGTTAAACTCCATGTGTTATTTTGTTGTAGGGCTTTGACCTCTTCTTCAACAGCTTTCCTCTAGTCAGGATTTTCAAATGCCTCTTCCACTGTTCTAGGGATCTTTACACTGTTAATATTAGCTGTAAAAGCCTTGAAACCAGACAATAGTTTTCCATAAGCAACAAATCTATCAATAGGATGATTAGTGCATTTTCTTACCCCTTTCTGATTACAATCAGAAAATCATCTAAATTCTCATGAACTGGACTTTTCGAGACATCATTGCTTACTCTTTCCTCCACGGCAACAGGACTTAAGATCAATTATTGGCAATTACTAGGTTGATCAATGGGTTCTGTGAGAATTTTCTTTCTTCTAGTATAGGGAGTAAGCTATTTGAGTGGAGGTTGTGGGGTTTGAGTAGCGTGAGGCCTGGGAGATCTAAGTTCCGGAGAAGGTCTTCCTACTGGAACATTAGAAGAGCTGGGAGATGTAGGCTCTGGGGAAGAACTTTCCACTGGAACACTAGGAGAGCCGGGAAATGTAGGCTCTGGAGAAGTTGTAGGATCAACAGAGTTGCTAGGTTGTTTGTCTTGTGTTTGTTCAAAGGTCAGAAAAGGAGACAGCAACGGAAGAATAAGAGTAGGAGTAATAGGCTGAGATTCCTCAAATCTCTCCCTCTGAATCTTAGTCCCTACAAAATAAGGTAGATCAAGCTTACTCCTATTGTTGCTATCCACATGAACAAAAGCTGTGAAGCCAAACACCCGAAAAGGAATAGCAAATAACCATGGGTTGAAATGTGGAAAAAATGTAAAAAGGTGTTAAAAGGAGTTTTGAAGCCCATAGTTTTGCTAGGCATCTTATTAATTAGGAAAAGCAGTAAGAAGTGCTTCCCCCTGAAGAATACAGCCGTTACAAAAGATAAACTTTAAATATTGTAAATATTATTTGTTATTATCTGCTAACATTTTAGGATTAAGTCCAAAGGGATAAAACTCTTATCTCCTAGTATTATCTAGGATTCTTATCTCTTAGGGTTCTTATCTTCTAGTTAGATTCAAATTTTAAATTAAGTTATTTAATTGTAACATAACTCTCTTGTATTCAGCCTACTTAAAGGCTTTATATTGGTGCATTATTCAAGTCAATACATTGAGAATTCATTCTCTCTACAAAACAATCTCTCAATTATTAACATGGTATCAGTTGCTTAGGTTTTTTTTTCCGATCCACAAAACCTAGAGAATGCATACCTCTCCAACATCTGAAATCGGTTTAGGGTAGGATCAAACCCTCCCAAAAGCAAATCTGGCGTATAGTTTATGCAGCAGCAGCAGCCAAAAGATCAACAGCGAGCAGCTTTGGGATTTAAAACAAATGATTGGGAAGCCATTAGTAAAAATTAATCAAAGCATGACCATGGCAGCAAACGAAGGTAGCATTTCCTTCGCAAATACTGTTGGTAACAAAAATCTCATCCCTTGGATAGTCGATTCTGGGGCTACTGACCACATGACAGGAAATAAAAGTCTCTTACTCTTACAAAGCAACCTTGTCAAAAGAGTGTGAAGCACAACTGATGGTTCAATTACTGCAGTAGGAAGGATTGGGAAAGTCTACCTTAACAAGTACATTGTTCTTTCCTCGGTTTTATATGTTCCCAATCTAAAATGCAATTTACTCTCAATCAGTAGATTCTGTGATGTTTCCAGTGTTCCACTCAGTTTGATTCTGTTGGTTGTGTTTTTCAAGAAATGGCTTCGGGAAAAGAGATTGCCAATGCTAAGCTATGTAATGACCTTTATCTTCTTGAAGGTCAACCTCTTCCCAATGGACAAGTTCACTCAAGTTGCACCTTTAAATCCGTTTGTTTACCCTCTCAAATTTCTAGTTTAAGTTCAAATGAAATTTTGCTATGGCATTTTCGACTAGGTCATCCTAGTTTCTTTTATCCTCTGAAATTGTTTCCTAAATTATTTCTTACTAAAAAACCAGCTTCATTTACTTGTGATGTCTGTCAAATTGCCAAGCATAAAAGAAATTCTTACCATCTATCTTCTTATAAAGCTTCACAACCTTTCTCTCTCATTCACAGTGACATCTGGAGTCCTTCAAATGTTAAGAATATCTCAGGGGTTAATGGTTTGTTTCTTTCATTGAAGATCACACTAGGACAACCTGGACTTATCTTATGAAAACAAAATCTGAGACTGAGGAGATCTATAAAAAATTATATTCTATGGTTGAAACTCAGTTTTGCAGTAAAATTAAGATATTCAGAGTGATAATGGGAGTGAATTCTTTACTAAAACTTTGGGTACTTTTTTTAAAAAGACAGGTGTAGTTCATATTAGCTCTTGTGTAGATACCCCTCCGCAAAATGGAGTAGCCGGGAGAAAAAATCAACATCTATTAGAGGTTACTAAGGCCCTATTATTTTCTTCTAATGTCCCTAAGCATTTTTGGGGAAAGGCGTTGCTTCATGCTATTTTTTAATTAACAGGTTACATAGTAGAGTTTTGGGGTTCAAAACACCAAGGGAGGTATTTCTTCAAACTTTTTCTTCCTTCAAACCAATGTCATGTACACTGCCCATTAGACTTTTTGGCTCATGTGCTTTTGTTCAAATCTCTAAACAATTTCGGGGTAAGTTAGATCCTAGGGCCATCAAATGTATTTTCCTAAGATATTCTTCTCAGAAAAAGGGTTTTAAATGTTATTCCCCTGTCACTAGAAAATTTTATGTTTCTATAGATGTTTCATTTCATGAATCTCAACCTTTTTTCTCAGATTCTCAAATTCAGGGGAAGAGTTGGGATGAATTTCAGCCTTAACAGATTCAGTTACCTCTAAACAAACCTATTGTTTTCTTACTTCTAAATGAACCTATTGTTATACCTACCCCTATTCCAACACAGGATCCTATCCTTATCTACAATGATGCCAAATTCTGTTCTTGAAACTTTATCTCCTATAGTTGAATCCGTACCAAAAGCTCCATTAAATCTTCCTTCCGAGAACCAACTTGAAACCAGAAAACTCAGTGTCTATACAAGGAAGAAAATGAGTCCTATTCAGGACACTATACAGTTTAGGACTGCTCAAGAACTGGAGCCGATCCCATTTTCCTTGGAGGAGGAAGGTATGGAAAATTTGAATAATGATATTGAACACATTGATACATCTAACTTACCCATTGCTAAAAGAAAAGGTATCAGGAAACGTACAAGTCATCATATACAGAGATATGTGGCTTACGGAAAGCTAATGCCCTCATTTAAGGCTTTCACAACCAAGATTGATAATATCCAGATCCCTCAAACAGTACATGAAGCCTTGAAGGATCCGAGATGGAAAAAAACTGTAGAAGATGAGATTCAAGCACTGCAGGAAAATAAAACCTGGGTGATGACTTCTTTACCTCCAGGAAAGAAAGTTGTAGGCTGTAAATAGGTATTTACAGTTAAATATAATTCGGATAGGAGCATTGAGAGGTTCAAAGCAAGGCTGGTTGCAAAGGGATTCACTCAGTCCTATGGGATTGATTATCAGGAGACATTTGCTCCAGTGGCAAAACTCAACACAGTCAGAATCTTATTGTCCCTTGCTGCTAATTTGGACTGGCCTCTTCATCAACTAGATATAAAGAATGCCTTCCTAAATGGGGATCTAAAATAAGTGGTGTACATGCAAAGGCCACCTAGTCTAGATGAAAACTCAGATCCAACTAAGGTATATAAATTGTTAAAATCGCTCTATGGTCTTAAACAATCACCTAGGGCTTCGTTTGGCAGATTTACCAGGGCTGTTCTAAAAGCTGGTTACCTTCAATGCCAAGCTGATCATACTATGTTCATCAAGACTTCTTCTGGAAATAAAAAAGCTATTTTAATAGTCTATGTTGATATAATCATCATAGGTGATGATGTTCTGGAAATCAGAAAATTAAAAGAGTTCTTGGCTACAGAGTTTGAAATAAAAGATTTGGGTCAGTTAAGATACTTCCTAGGAATGGAAGTGACGAGATCAAATGATGGGATTGTGATAAATCAGAGAAATTATGTTCTAGATCTTCTTTCAGAGACAGGGATGCTATGTTGCAAGCCTGCTGAAACACCAATGGAGCATAATTTGAAGTTTAGAACTGACAACAATGGAGCTCCTACTAATAGGGAACAATATCAGAGGCTAGTTGGTAAGCTTATTTTTCTATCACTTACACAACCTGATATTTCTTTTTCAGTTGGTATTGTTAGTAAGTTTATGAATGATCCTGGAGAAGAGCATTTAGAAGCAATGTTCAGGATTCTGAGATATTTGAAGATGACACCAGGCCATGGCTTAATTTTCACCAAAAATGAGAACAGAAAAGTAGAAGTCTTTACAGATGCAAGCTGGGCAGGAGAGCTTACATCTAGAAGATCTACATGTGGATATTGTGCTCTAGTCTGGGGAAATTTAGTGACATGGAGAAGCAAGAAACAATCTGTAGTATCAAGAAGCAGTGCAGAAGCAGAATTTCGAGCCTTAGCTAATGGAATTTGTGAAGGGATTTGGATTCAAAGGTTGCTGTCAGAACTAAAACTCAATCACAGAAAAGATTTTGAGCTTCATTGTGATAATCAGTCAGCAATTAGTATAACTAAAAATCCTGTACACCATGATAGAACAAAACACGTGGAGCTAGATCGTCACTTTATCTCTGAGAAGATCACTAGTGGGACAGTCAAGCTAAATTTTGTTCTATCTCACAAACAACTAGTCGATGCACACACCAAGGCACTTCCAAGAACTACCTTTGATGAGCTCACACCCAAGCTTGGTCTCTACAATGTGTATTCACCAGCTTGAGTGGGAGTGAAGAATACAGCCGTTACAAAAGATAAACTTCAAATATTGTAAATATTATTTGTTATTATCTGCTAACATTTTAGGATTTCCAAAGGGATAAAACTCTTATCTCCTAGCATTATCTAGGATTCTTATCTCTTAGAGTTCTTATCTTCTAGTTAGATTCAAATTTTAAATTAAGTAATTTAATTATAACATAACTCTCTTGTATTCAGCCTATTTAAAGGCTTTGTACCGATGCATTATTCAAGTCAATACACTGAGAATTCATTCTCTCTACAAAACAATCTCTCGATTATTAACACCCACCAAAGATACTGAGGAGCATTAGCACAAAGCAGAAGTGACCGAGACACCTCAAGTAGATGTCTATTTTTTCTTTCAGCAACCCCATTTTGCTGAGGAGTGTTAACACAAGAAGTAAGGTGAAAGATACATTTCTCTTGAAAAAAGGAACCAAGGGATTTAGTAAGATAATCACTCCCATTATCACTCTGAACTATCTTTATTTTGCGTTCAAATTGGTTATCGATCATGTGATAAAATGTTTTAAATATCATTTCAACCTCCGATTTTTCTTTCATGAGATAGGTCCAAGTGACCCGAGAGTGATCATCAATAAAGGACACAAACCAGCGAGCCCCAGATACATTTTTAACTTTAGAAGGACCCCAAATGTCGCTATGTATAATAGAGAAAGGAGAGGAAGGCTTAAATTTAATGGGAATATATGATTGTCTTGTATGTTTGGCAAGCTGACATGCATCACAGGTGAATGACGAGGATGTTTATTCAGAAACAACTTAGGAAACAATTTCGCAAGGGATGTTTATTCAGGAACAACTTAGGAAACAATTTCGCAAGAGATGTTTATTCAGGAACAACTCAGGAAACAATTTCGCAAGATAGTAGAAATTCGGGTGTCCTAATCGAAAATGCCATAGCATGACATCATTGGAAAGAAAGGAAGAGGAAAAAACTATAAACGTAGGACAACTGGGAATAGTTTTATTTCAAGAGGATAGGCCATCAAGAATGTAGAGTCCATTGTGTCGCCTAGCATTGCCAATCACCGTCCTCGAGTCTTGTGCCTGAAAAATACAACCAGACAGCCCAAAGTTAACATCACAATTCTCATCTTTAACAATTTTGCTAACAGGCAGTAGATTGCAGGCCAGTTTTGGTACATAAAGAACATTAGACGGTACTAGATGATCATTTAATTTAATAGAACCACTTCCTGATACAATGGACAGAAATCCATCGGCAACTTTGATAAATGATGCAAACGAATGTGGCTAGTACTCATGAAAAAGGTCACGATTGCCTGTCATATGGTCAGAAGCACCAGAATCCACTATCCAACTCCAGGGATTAACTGTGGCCAAACAAGAAATTCTAGCTTCTGTAGCAGGAAATGCAGTAGAATCTGATTTGGAGGACATTTGACCAAACATTTGTTAGAGCTCCACAATATGTTGCTTACTGAAACTGCTGGAAGGACTGCCATGCGCAGTAACATCTGTTGGTCTCACTGATTGAGACGAAATGAGAAAGAGACGCATCCGAAAGGGTAAAATTAGACGGACGAGAGCTCACTGGAGAGCTAATTGCAGAAGCAGCAAGTTCTGTTGTAGCCATGTTTTCTAAATAGGGAAGAAAGGTCGAGAGAAGGGGAAAATTGAAATTTGGAAGAAAGGATCGACCTAAACTAATACCATGTTGAAATCAAAGAACCTTTTAGAGTGTTTCTCTGTAAAATCTTATTCAAAATGCTGTACAAGAGTAATCCTTTTATAGGTTTTACAAGTAGTTAACCTAGAGTAGTCTACCTAAGAGATATAACTCTTATCCTTTAATGAGATAGAATTTATCTAGGTTTAAACTCTTAAATTTAAACTATTAGATGAGATGAGATGAGATAAGATAAGATTACAACACTTGATTTCAACACAACTAACCTACAACTAACAAAAGGTAAATAAGTTAGAAAACCAAAGGAAAGAGAAAAAACTGCAAGGCTAGCACACAATCATTTACAACTTCCCAGAATGGAACAAAGAACGAAAGTGGAAGGACCTGAAGATGATACAACTTTTGATCCGCACGTGAATGAAGTGCTTGTAAAGAATAAGCCATTGTTTGTTTTGCCATCTACAATGACAAATGTGATGGAGAGTAAAATATTGAACATTTAAGCATAGAATACAATGGCATTTTAAGAACATGGTAAAAACACCGCACTTTGGTACATGTTACGTGGACTTTGATTATGGTCCGACCAAGGTGTAAGATTAGCAACCACACTAAGCATTGCGGTTGGCATAAGTTCTTCATGGGTTGCAGGAAAAGTAATACTTCTTCCTCCATCCCCACCATCTGGACATTTAATTTCCATGAAAACCTATAAAACAGAATAATTAACTCATGCCTGCTAACTTAGAATACATAAATGGTCCACGTGATTAAAGCTTGAAATTTGAACATATAAATGATAAAGATGTAAAAGCCAGAAGAGAGTTGTATTCACCTGTTCAAATGGACCAATAAGTTCAATATCCTTCCCATCCGCATAAGGGCTAGAAATATTTCTGACTGGACGAATAAATCTTGATGGAGAAGTGAACAGGTACAAACCAGGATATGTTCCACCCAAGCTCAAAGGAACATATCCCACTTCCAAGTCATCAGGAAACTAAAGTAAAATATATAAATTTTTAAATTGATTTCATAAAAAGGGAATTATGAAATGAACAACTAGAACACACCTCTGAAACGCCTGACACTTTCCAAGTCCGCAAATTAGCAACAACTTTATCAACTCGACTAGATGATAAAGAGCCAATAACACGACCATCTAAAAGAACGAGAAGAGCTTGAGGTGGCCCAGCATGATCAATTTTTGGCAATGAAGGTGTCATTCCTTCCTTAACTAGAACATCAAATATAAACTTTCTTATTTTGAAAAACTCTCTAGTATTTCCCCGCGAGTCGTAGTACGATGTAATTCCTGGCATAAAAATTTAACGAAGAAATTACATATCAAATACATAAGAATAACACTTCTAGAATTTAACAATTTGTTGATAAGAAATAAAAAAGCATCAGCATGTAAATGTAGTTTGTTCCTTTTCCTTTAAGGCTAAAAAAGAAAGGAAAAAAGATTCACAGTGGGAGTAGTAGCCAATTATCACGTCTAAATACCTGATTTAATTGGAAGCTACGTTTTATTCAACATAATTGCAATTTCATCCCCATGTTTTACTTGCATTTACGCGCATAACTTAATGGTGATTTATAATAGATCAATCCTTTCTAATTTTTTAAAAAGAGGCAAGAATAAGCAGTTTACAAATTTGGATAAATTTAAATGGGCTCTTAACCTAATGTGCAATCATGACATGAGATGTAAAAACGGCCTGCTGGGAACCAGTAAGATCAATGTAAAAACAGGTTAATAACAGTTTCATAGAATTATAACAATCAATATGCCTTCTCCCATACGCAATGATAATGCTTCCAGATGATATAAGACAATGTCAAGAATAAGCTAAAACATCCGGTGAATCCTTCATTTTAACTTGAGGATCCCAAAATGTTGTTTCAAGAAAAATAAAATAACTTCAAATTTAGTTGTACGAGAATATTCCCAAGGGCAAAAGGAGCAGAAAATAAAGGTTGACTTACGACAAGTACATGTCATGTGGTTTAGCAACCCACAAGGCTCCCCATCAGGAGTGTGCACCGGGCAAAGAAATCCCCAAGATCTATAAATCAAGAATGGGGTGTTTAGAAAGGAAAAAAAATCCCCATGAATACAGTAGTTTAGAGTAAACAGAAACAAATAGCTGACTAAGTTGGTAAGCAGATTCATACTCAGGTAGCAACTTCCGAACGCTGGTCGTACGAAGTCCGGCAAATGAAGCCCCACGATGAACAGACCGGAAAAACGAAATGAATCGTAAGTAGTTAAGCCTCTCTGCCTGAACCGTGAAACCAGCCCTCTAATGAAACAAAAGAAAGGTCATTAATAATTTTCTAACTTTTACGAGTGCACTCTACAAAGCTTTAAACATAAGATACATAGGAGGCACAGATAATAATCAGAATTCTCACAAATGTGGAGCACCTAAAATAACTCACCTCAGAAAGACGGTTACTTCACTTATCAGTTAGGTACATAGATTACCTAAAATTGTGCATGACATTTCTCAAAATATGATTCTTAATGAACTGCTAATTGGTTCTGTTCTTTATATTATACTCGGAAACAGACATTTCAATTTCTTCACAAACACAGGCATCTGGTGGCAAAACCATCAGAAATCTTTCTTCCCTTATCCTTTTACCTTCAAACATCTAAAAAACAATTTGTGATATAATTTCCAGTGATTTTAGGATTATTTCCCAGGAGTAAACAACAGTGTCCATTGGGCACCCCAGAGTCTGCCTCAAAAAGATCAACAAACCAAGTCCTCTCTCTCTATGGATTTTGCCATTGGTAATCCCATCAAGTCAAGTCTTACAGTTGATGCCACATGACATCATCTCAGCATCCAAATCACCTTATACAAGTCCCTCATGTTGCCAATTGTCATTACCTTTACCTTTCACTAATAAATTAATTGGACATTGTCTTAAAACCAAAGGACTTTTATCTGAAGGGTTAACTGCCTCTATTTTAAAGCCAAAAGATTCTTTTAATTTGACATCTTTACATCCACAAATATAATTCAAAGTTAGAAATAAATGTATGAAAGAAAGAGCTGACCTGCTGTAAATCTAAACCTGTTTGTGTTATCAATCTTCCAGTTTTCAACAAATTCTCAATTGCTGCACTAACTTGCTTCGGAGAATTTTTTTCCATCACCTTCTTGAGATTTGTTGCTGCATTATTGCACAACCAATATTGAGGACTATCAATCCACAAGCGAAAATAATCAGGCACAATCTTTGCAAATTACAAATCAAACACCAGAATCTTAAGCAGCAAATTAGAACAAGATGCAAGCCAAATTATGATTAGAAATTTGCTTACCAGTTCATGCTTTAAAAAGTAGCAAAATATCTTATACAAGAGATGGGATCAACTAAAAGATTGATAAAGATGCTACTTCATGGCAGTACAAAGGGAAAAATAAAAAACTAAATGTCACTAACAGATGTAGAACAGTGCTGGCTACCTTAAGCATGAAAAGCTCAGCACTTCACGTGTTTTGTTAATTTTCAAGCTCTTCTAAGGATAACAACAGTACTGGGATGGAGATGCTTTTTAATTCTTAGGTACAAAAAACGAATATTACAGATTTGGAACACGGATTGTCCTTATAGGAGCAGGACATGAAAAATGTACCTATTTAAGACTTGAAAAAAACTTGAAACTCAAGAATGCACTTGGAAGCCAAAACAAAAAAGTCAAAAGCATGAATGTGATATATAACATGCCCAAGGTCCCACTAAAAATCTTGTGTGGTAGGTCATGTAACGTAGATGTTGGGATGTTTCAAGGCATCATAGGATTTTCAGGTTTGGACAAATAAATTCCAGTTTCACTTAAATCAGGTTCATCCAGCTTTTTGCCAAATTGAACTTTTAATGGAGAGACTACTATTGACTGTAATGCAACTAGCCACAATAGTAGTATCATAAGTAGATCATGGTTCAAAAGAGATGACTGAAACTAATGAAGTGGTAAAGCTTTCCGCAACCAACAGGATTCAGAAGACACAAAACATTAGAAACACTAATAAAAATGATGGCACAGAAAGAGAGAAAGAGCAAGGACATAACATACAGGAGGAGAATTCAAGATTTTTGCTTTTGTTATTAATCATATCTTCAATAAGCCTTTTTCCTTTGCGCAACCACTCTTCCAGTTTCTCCTGAAACCCAAATAAAGAATGGTCTGAAATCAATCTTCATGCAAAATTACATCAGTGAAGCAAATTTAACATGGTACATATGTTGCTAGCTGTTCCGTGCATTCGGATAAAATAAGAGCAATGATAAAAAATCCTCGATAAAAGAAAAAAAATAAAACATTTTGATAATCAAACAACTACCGATAGCTTAACTAAAAAATAACCTATACTGTATAATTGGGGCTTAAGGGGTGGGCAACTACTGTGAATATATTATATTAACCCATCACTTTTGCTTTAATTCAATAATCAATTTTTTCATTTTATAATTTATTTACAATAATTGTATTTAATTAATAGCTTTATCCGGTAAAGCCTAAAAGGAAATGTAGAACAAGTTCTAAATCTAATCAATCAAATAACTAACCACAATTTAAAATAACAGAGTTACTCATTAAAGGAATTTTCATTGTATTGAAATAAAAAAACTTGAAAATAGAACTACTAACTAAAATAACAAAAACTGTAAATAACATGCAAATTGCACATAATTGCTACAAACTAATTACGAAAGGTCAGCCTGTTGATGCAAGGCATTATATTTTTAGTAAGAAACCAGTACCCCGCGTATTAAAAATTTGAAAAAAAAAAAAAGAAAAGGAAAAAATCTTCAAATAGTTCAAAGTCTTTCTACCTTAAGGTAAATGGTAATGAGATGACCAGGGAGCAAAATTTCCTGATTTTGTAGAGAATCTGAGTTATCAGGAGCAGAAGTTTGATCTATAAGCGAGAAAAGTTTCTGCACCATAAAGCTAAAGAGAAGAAGTTAAATAGAAAGCAAAAGTTAGAAAGAATATGGTCATGAAACACCAGAACATGACAAGATTATTCTAAAATATGAAGTTGAAACTAGGATAAAGAGAACCTCTATAACTTACATGAGCAGATTAAACTTGTCATGGTTGTCATTCAAGTGAACAAATATGAAAATCCTCAGCACTGCATCAGCAACCTACATGTATAATAATAAAGAAAATAAATAAAACATTGAATAGGGCGCCAAATTTCTCAGTATTCACGCTAACAGTAACTTAAGGGAACCAGCTAGCCTCAGTTATTCTTACACCATAAAAGGGAACGTTTTATAGACAAAAAATACAACTTACAGAAGAATAACTCTCACTTTCCATTCCCTCCATAACAGGTTGGAAGTGTTCCCCTATATTGACAGCAACGGATGTAAATATAGATGCTTAACAAATGAAATGAAATGAAATGATAACAAGACAAGAATCATAGTAAGCACCAATATGTTGTAGACACTGCTCCTTAGTAAAAAGCGCCAAGTGTCGAACTTCATCAAGAACAATCTTGGCTCTTTCACCAACAAGTTGAGTGCCGACCGCCCCCTTCACTTCACCATCTTTCTCAGTATAGCAGCATGTCAATTTTGTATAAATTTCGTGATCATTAGTGTCAATCAGAGCCTACTAAGAACAATAAGAATTAGAACAACATAAAACGAGCTAAGAAAAACAAGTCGGAACAATACACTTAGGGCAAGCATATAACTTTCACGAGCTTAAAAAACTAAATGAGAAGAAGCAAGGACAAATCTTGCTGCTGAAAGTACAATGCCCACAGGAAACATGTATTGCAAGAGAACATATGTAAAATAGCCAGTTACAACACCTTAAGTACAATGCCCACAGGAAGCATGTATTCCCTCCCCTGTATCCTGCAACCATAAATTAAGTCGAAACGCATATAGCTTATTTCAGAATCTAAAACCAAAAGCATCATTTTTCTACTTCCAATCAGAATTTCTTACCAAAATCCAAGTCTTGCACTCCCATTATGAAGAAAATATAACTTAACTGTTACTGAAGACAGATCATCTCTCACACACCTAGAATGACAAGTATAAGAGAATAGAACAGTGTAAGAAAGATTGAAAAGCTCTTAGTGATCCAGTAAGAAGCTGAAATAATAACTTAAACGGAAAAAGGTAATTATAATATTGTATCAATATAATACAAAACAAGAACCTTATTACAACTGCTTTATCAGTATAACCCTCCCGCCGATCACGAAAAGAATTTCGTACCAAGCTCATAGGCTGAAAACAAATACTGCCTCAGTAATACAATTTTTTTAATCAAAGAAAAGGAAGGGGACAATAATTAAGAATATTTCATTTGACAATAGGTTTAGCATTCTATTCTAGACATGCGAATGATATTAATTTCATTAGCCTGAAAAAAAGAAGTTCACCCAAGAAAGGAAGAACTTCTTTGTGAATTGTGTGGAAAACACTAGAATTTCAAAGAGATCAAAAAGAAATCTTAGCTTAAATCAACCAAAATTAGTGTTCACCCTGTTAGTTAAAAGAACAACAAACAAACAAACAAAGGGCTCACTCACATAATTCCGTTTCGGCAAAATCAAGGCCCTGACAACTCTCTCTAGCCCATTCAGTACAAAGTAACTGCATTGTCATGAAAATTGGAAATGGATATTAAGATTTTTTGAGGAAAAAGAAAACCAATTAGCCACAAAAAGGAAAGATTTGATGTAGTGTGCACTACACATGATTTGTGTTTGAATCTCATAAGAAATTATATTATTTCTATGAGTTTCATAAGGTTCCACACCATAGAAACAATTAATCGCATACATAAACTATAGGATGCCATGCTCCTAAATACAGGAAACAAAAGCTAGCACAAGCATAATAATACAAAACATGTAGAGCACGAGTGGAATTACTAAGCTGCAAAAAGTTAAGTAAAAGGGCAAGCAATTTGAAATATATGATATATCATGTACAATTTCAATCAGACAAAACAAGCACATGTAAATAATGATAAAACTTCTGGGGATTTCAAACCTAAAGGGTGAAAATCAATCAAATTACTCACCCACCCATTTCTGCTGCCTCTTCTTTGCAAGCAACCATTTTCTTGGCATCAGCATCTCGCAAGTAACAACGTTTCGACTGCATAAAATAAAATACACTCAGAACATGAACCAAAGCAAAGCAAAAGAATAAATAATAGGATACATAGTCCAAGGACATAGCAAATTCACTGTGATGCTGTAAAATGTATGTTAATTCTACATTGCAGTCATTCTATTATTTTAATTCACTCTCACTGCTAATACAAAATTTATTTCACATGCAGGCTCATGAAGGCCATTCTCCTGCTTTACAGCAATGATGCATGACACATGACCAGTACTACCTATTAATTAGGACAGGAGGTGCAGAAAGGAATGAATCAACAACCAAGTCCCTTTTTCTTTTTGTATTTTTTTTACTTCTCTAACCTTGCCCATCTAACCACAGCACATCTATTAATTAGGATATATTCATTATTGAGAATAACTGTGTCTTGCAACGCAAGCAAAGCAAGACATAATTGCAACATAAAGTTTGATACAATTATATTGAAAATATTTGGTTTTGGAAGGTTTTCTGAAAACAATTTGTAAGATAAAATATTATCAGAACATAAACAGCTAAGTAGTTACAACTTACCATGGCATAGGCAATAGGTTAGAGCAAGAAAACAAAAGTGACAATTTATGAATTTAAGGAACATGAAGAAGCTGACAACATTTTCAGCAACTTAAACTAAAAATTTCATAGCAATATGAAGAAAGCACCAGAATAGGTAGACATCTCCTACATGAGATAAAACAGGTAGAGGAGAAGTGCATTTTTTGAGCTTTAGTAAATATATGGACATAAACTGTGGACCTCTGGCCTTAGGAATTGGGTAAAATTTCCAAAAATAAAACTTATTTACAGATCTTCATTGCCTTATAAGAGATAAAATCTTCTTTAATATTCTTGGTAAATTATATAAATTAAATGATAAATAAAGATGTAACCAAAGTAATACTAATAACACAAACTTTTATAATCAACGGCTTGAATCTTGTTAAAATGTGTTTAAGGATCCAAGAACTGACCCATATAAAGCAAAGTAAATATCCTCAGTTCTGAATTTAAGAAAATTAACAAGTATAAGCAGTAAGTGCAATGCAACATTCCCAAAATCTAAAATTAACTTTCCCATAACTAGCAAGCCATGCCATGCGAATCACTTATGCGAAAGCATCAAACATTCAGTAAAGTTCTTTGTCAAAAAAAAACATTCAGTAAAGTTGGGGGAAAGAAAGAAGACGAGGAAGAAAGAAAGAAAACTAACCCTTAACATTATAGGAAACTCTCCAAAATTAACTGTTTCTCTTATAACAACTCCACCATTCCACTGGAAACAAACACCCAAATGCAAGCTCCCCGTATAAGAAATTTTTGCTTGTCTACACTGTTTAAATTGAAAAGGAGGAATCAATTAATCAATAAAATGAGAAACATATAATGAAATAAATATCCAGAAATTATAGCATAAAATTTTACTTCAAATGGAAGCAAAGCTCCTGCTGAGGTCTTCGAAGACCGTTCCTTTTGTGGTGGATATAGCTCGGGATGATCTAACGAGAGTAAGATACAAAGTCAAGGACAAACATCAAAGGCTTTATACAGTTGCACTTAAAATAAGATTTTGTTTGGTTATAAAACTTGCAACACTAATTCTAACATGACTAAGGGATTTAAGTAGCAGTCCGCTGCCGCTATAGCGGCCTTATATAAAGGTTTTGACACTGTTCTTTGAAAAATTCACGACCGCAATAACCGCAATAGCATCAACCATGATAAACGCAACGAAAACACGGCCGCAACCGCAATTTAAATCCCTATGTATATATAACTCATAACCACACGTTTCTTTCAATTTTAAAAAATAGAAGAAAGAAAACAACAATCGAACAGTGAGCTATTTCCAAGACCACAGAACTAGAATCAAAACTAGTTTATTCCCTTGAGCTTTCGGAAGCATAAATTAAGTAACGTAAACAAAAACAAAAAACAAAAAAAAATCCATATAAAATAAATTGCAGCAATAAAAAAAAGGATATTTCTGACAGTATTGGTGGAGACAGGATCGTAGATCTGCACAGGGTTGATGTGGCTAAGCATAACTTCTAAGCCTTTATCGATCATGTAATCGAAAGACTCTATATGGTGTTTGAATAGCTCCTTTAGTTCATCGAGCTCTTTAGCGCTCGGCAGCTGCCCCCGTCTGTGTTCCCTAAGCGTTTCCATCGCTTCTTCTTCTTCTTCTTCTTCTTCTTCTTCTTCTTCTTCTTCTTCTTCTTCTTCTTCTTCTTCTTCTTCTTCTTCTTGTTTTCTTTGTTGTTGATAATTGGGAGGAAAGGGTTTTACGGATGGCGGGGAGGAACTGGAAAGGGTTTAGGGTTTTTGAAACGAACAGGGAAAATGTTATATTGGGCTGGGTGGTAACTAGTGCTGAGATGGGCCGATCATTATTTTCCGTCAAGCCCATAAACGGAAAATTAAGGGATAAATTGTTTTATGTATCGAGTCGAACCAACTCATTTTTACTATGTTTACAGAGTAAAGTTCACAAATGGCCACTAAAATATATTTAAAAATATAAAATAATCATTAAATTTTCAAATATTATATAAGTATTAAATTTTAGTTGTTACAAAATGGTAATTGAGCCGTTAACTGTCGTTAATTGGGTGACGTGACAGATATAAAAATTTGAATAATATAACAGTTAATCATCCATATTTACACATTTAATCAATTTATTCTTAATTTAACCCTCATTATTGATGTCTAAATTGATTGAATGTGTAAAATTGAGGATTAAATATGTTATTATACAAATTTTATAACTGTCACGTCTCTCAGTTAACGGACCAGTGATAATTTTTTAATAAAAACTAAAGTTTAATGATCATTGTGTAATTTTTGAAAGTTTGGTGACCATTTTGTAATTTTAGAAATAGTTTAGTGACCATTTGTATACTTTACCCATGTTTATACTAAGCCAAATTACTTCTAAATCAGATGATATTAAACGCTTAAGCATATTTAAATAGTTTAATCGCACGTCTTGTTGTATAAATAATAATGTTAATCGAACTAAACTCAATCAATATATCTATAATCATAATTAATGTACTAATAAATAAAACATTAAAGTATAAGAATTATAAATTTGCAATGACATAATGCCAAAACATGCCCCTACTATTTAACTGAATAGTCATTTTGGCTCATATTTTTTCTTCTTTTTTTTGAAGTAATCTAATCTTCAATGTTTCGTTTTGGGTCAAAATGGTCCATTTACGGATGAAAATTGTTAGACAATTAACGGTAAATGTCTTGAAATGACGTGATAAACATACATGGCAGTGCACGTGATAAGTGTTCAAAAGTACTATTTTTCTTACCCTTTTTACTCATATTATTGTTAGACTTAGGTCATATTAGTTGCATAATTAGCCATTCATGCATTAATCCATGTTTCCTTCCATCGTTGAGCTTGATTACATAACTTGGTAGTTTTTGTGGGAAAAGATACTGCTTTGGTGTGTTTTGTGTGTATATGCAGGATCACTTGCCAAAGCAAGGCTAGAGCTAGTTGCCAGGGCAATGCATGAAGGATATGTCGAGCCAGTTGCCAGGGCAATACATGAAGGAGACGCCGAGCCAGTTGCCATGGCAATTGTCGACAAGAGAAAATGTGATATGGTAGTCGAAATTGATGACTAGACAAGCCCAAGATGACGTGGAGCAAAGCCCAAACCCAAAGGAATTTGATTTCCATGCAGAGATTAAAGAAGAATTAAATTCCAAGAAGATAGGAGAAGTTCTAGTAGGAATACAATTATAATAAAGAATTATATTCTTTAAAGATAATTTAATTCCAACTTAACTTCCTCCTCAAAGAAGGACTTTGGCCTAGCCCTATAAATAAGATGGAGATTTCGACAACCCATAGAGAGGAAGAGAGGGAAAATTTTGACAACTCCATAGAGCAAGAGGAGAGAAATTTCGACAAGAGAGCAAGGGGAAGAGAGTTCGATTTCTTCTTCTTCTTTGCTTCCATTAGATTCATGGTTTGGGGATTATTCTTTGTATATCTTTTGAACCCAACCATGAACTAACTTGATTGGTTGGGGTTATTGTGTTTTATTGTTGTGAGAAACAATTGGATTTTGTTTAGGTAATAAGAGTTTGCACTTTCTATTCAAGGTTTATTCATTCTTGGTTCTTATTCTTGTTTGCGAGTGAATTGGGAGAGGATCTCGTAACTTCATCTATTTATCTAATATCGGGAGAGTTAGATTCAAGAAACGAATGAATATGATCTTTATTCAATCTATTGATGGTGAAGATTAATCCGGCTTAGGAATAAGTCAAGGATTTCAACGGCTAAGAGGAGCGCAAGATTGGTTGTTGTTCACCCTTGATTCACGCATGGATGTATTATCAAGGCATGCACAAGTAGCTAGAGTTTCGACTTAGGGATAAGAAGAAACCATTGAAGAACGCTCTGTCGAACCTTGAAGATTGTTGCCCAGACGCCCAAGTAGTTGCCCAACTAGTTGCCCAGGCAACTATCGATTAGTTGCCAAGGCAACCTCGTTGTGCAAGTTGCCACGACAACTGAGTTGTCCGTGCACTCTTTTACCAAGACGATCCAATCGGCTATCACACCTCAACTCACGATAACCTGGCCTATCTCTCTCTCATTCGATCTCATCTTTTCTTTTACTTTATTGCTTTCTAGTTTAGTTATTAGTTAAACTCCTATAATCCTTTAATTGTGTTTTTACTTTTCACAGTGCAGTAACTTAAGCAAAGTGGCCCAAGACGATACTCGATACTCATATCACTTTATTACTTGCGACGTGTATACTTGCACAATTGCGTATCACTTATTTCATGCAACAAGTTTTTGGCGCCATTGCCGGGGATTGGCAATTGGTGTTAGTTGTTTTTGTTATTGCATTTTTTTCTCTTAGTTTTACTAACTTTTCTTTTTGTTTGTGTTATCAAAAAAAATTATTAGGTGCACTACAAGTTAAGGGACATCAACATGTCGGGAAATAAAAGCCGATCTATTCGAGAGATGATGTTGGAAGATATGAATCAATCCAATCAAGAGTTTCTTGCACCCTTTGATGATTACCTATACCAACCGAGAAAAGCCCAAAGAACTTATACCGTGGAAAAATCTTGTGCTATGTGTGGAGAACATCATGTGTTTGAAAATTGCCCTCACATTTTCGGTGCATATAACTACATGGAGGACCATAGAGGGAACCAACAGCAAAATTCTTCATGGTATGGTCAAAAAGCTCAAAATTTTTTTTACCATAACAATTTTGCCGCAGCAACAGATATGTCATGGCAATGTAGTCCTTTTCAAGAGCATTCCAATTCCTTGGAGGAAACATTACTAGCTTCCTTGGCTAGACTTGACTGATCAATTGAAGAGATTCGAGAGCTATCAAAATCTATGGATACGAGGATAGCTCAGTGGGATGCAACCTTAGGGGATTCAGAAGATCAATTTGGGAGATCTACATATGTCATGGATAACATGCACCAACAATTCATTCCTAAGGATACTGACGTCCCAAGGCAAGAGGATAAGGAGCAATACAAAGAAATCTCTCTGATGTGTGAGGAACAACTAGAACCTCAAAGTCAAGAGGATGCCAATGAGAGAGACTGCCCAACACATGATGAGCTTGAACAACAAATTGCCTTGGCAATGATTGAGGAGCCTGAACAGAGCAATGCCGCGACAACACTCGGTGAAGCTGAGAACAATAATACTACAGCAAATTCTGAGGAACCTGATGCCCAGAAAGTTACAACGTTGATGTTGAAGCAGGAATGTGTAGATTGCTCTCATCTACAATTGCCACGGTAATTACTCGACCACATGCAAGATCAACGAGATGATAATACTTTGCCAATGGAATATGAGCAGGTAATAGTTGAACCTTTTGAATTCTTTAAAAACTCACCCCGTCCATTGCAGGTATGTCTTGAGGAACCGAGGTTGGTAGATTTGAAGCCATCGAAATCTCTACTGATGGAGATGTTTGAGAGGCCAAAAGAAAAATGTGTTTGGATTCATAAAGCTCTTCAGAAAATTGGTTCTTCCCTTGACTTAAAGCAAAATTTGACAACTGATTGCCACGGCAATTGGCTTGAGCAGCAATTGCCACGACAATAAAGGCTACATCCAACCATGATAGAAGTCGACAAGAATGAGGTAATTGAATGGTTAAGAATGGATATAATTTTTCCTATTAATATATTTGTGCCTTCAGGAATAGTAGCAAGGTGGAGAGTATACATGGACTACAAGCGAACAAAGAATAAAGACACCTCCACCATGGTAATGCAAAAGGGAGTAGCTGGGAGCACATTGGCCCAACTCTTTTTGGGCAATATTGTCACCCGATGGAGGGTACGGATGGACTATAAGAAGTATCAGAAATGACTCTCCTCAAGTTTTCTTAGATATGCAGTAACATTAGAAGATGCATGATGGCACTCTTTTCAGACATGGTCGAAAACCTCCTTGAGATCCTCATGGATGATTTTTCTATTTTTTGGTAATGAGTTCGACAGTTGCCTCGGCACCCATTGTCGTTCCACCAGATTGGACGCCACATTTTGAGCTCATGTGTGATGCAAGTGATTTCGCGGTAGGAGCATTCCTAGGCCAACTCACAGGGAGGAGGATGCGGATTTAGAGATATGCGATGCATTCCTGGATGAACAACTTTTAGTTGCCTCGGCAACCCTCGACGCCAAGACAACTACCGATACGCACGCCTCGGCAACCATGGATGTGTATACCTCGGCAACTCTAGACGCACACGCCTCAACAACCTTGGGAGTAGTCGCCACGGCAGCACATGCCTCGGCAATACCCTGGTACGCGGATTTAGTTAATTTCCTTGTTTGTGGTATTTTACCTTATGGCCTTACTCACCAAGGGAAGAAGTGGTTCTGCCATGATGCTAAGCATTACTTTTGGGACGAGCCTCTTTTGTTTAAACAATGTGCAGATCAGGTTATACGCCGTTGTGTCCCTGAAGAGGAGTAACAAAATATACTCCGACAATGCCATTCTTCACCCTATGGAGGACATTTTGGAGGAACTCGTACCACGACCAAAGTTTTTCGGTTTGTATTGGCCAACACTGTACAAAGATGCCCAAGAGTTTTACAAGCAATCTGATCATTGCCAGAGGACGGGTAATATCACCTACAAACCAATGGGCAATCAAGACCGTGAATATGGATTAGGAAAGTGCCGGACAAAAGCGTTTGTTGTACCTCAACGAGATAGAAGAATTTCGTGCACTCGCCTATAACAATGCACAAATCTACAAGGAGAAAACAAAGCAATGGCACGACAAGAAACTATTGCCGCTACAATTCATGCCAGGGCAACTAGTTCTCTTATTCAATTCTCGGCTAATACTTTTCCCGGGAAAGCTAAAATCAAGATGGTCGGGACCATTCAAAGTTGTCAAACCATTCTCTCATGGTGTGGTGATAATCAAGTCCATTACCGACGAACATGAATTCAAAGTAAACGGACAAAGATTGAAGCACTACAATGGTGCCCATGAAGAACGTAACAAAGAAGTTGACACCTTAGGAGATGCATGAGCATGCTTTCCTTTCGATATTTTTTTATTTTTTATTTATTTTTCTTTTTTTTTCTTTCAAACTATTTTTTCTATTATTTTTGGCTATTTTTTCTATTTATTTAGTTTTGGAATTTTAAGGAGATATTTTATTTTTCTTCATTATCTTTAGTTTTCAGGTTTTCTTTGTTTTCTTTTCTTTTCCACAACAAGACTCACAACAGAGGATGCCCCTACAACTACCTTAGCAGTTGCCACGGCAAAAGAAACTGGCGATGCCTAGGCAACAACAATGGCTTCGGCAACTACTGATGCCCATGCAAGTGAACCTGCATCGGCAAACATGGATCAAATCAAAGCAATGTTATTCACGCGGTACCAACATTCAACCACCGATTGAAAAATGAATCAAGCAAACGACACGAAGGAAACTTATCACTCGAGGTGACGACCTCTCCGACTAACTCATTTCATTTAGTTTCTTTTAAATTTTGTTTCACTCTTACATGCATTGAGGACAATGCTTCTCTCGAGTTTGAGGGGGTGTTGGTTTCTTTCATGTTTAGTTGCATTCATCGTTAGCAATCACATATAGGTTGCATATGTTACTTGCCATGCCTTTAATTGGATTTAATTGCTTAAGACCTGTTGAATATCCAATGATAAAGTTTTGCCACTCCACTTAATTGAAAGAACCTTTAATTTTATGATTGCATGAAAAGAACTTAGAATTTTACTATGATGCTGATTTTTTTTCTTTTACACGATTGTGGCTTGTTGATTGAAAGAAACTTAGTGAACTTAGGTTGCTTAAAATTCGGGTAAATTTAAAATTAAAAATTAAAAGTTAAATTCTTGCTAGAGGTGCCCAAAACTGGCTCTAGTAGTAAATGCATTTTCTTGCTAGAGGTGCCCAAAATTGGCTCTAGTAGTTAATGCATATTAAAGAATCGCTAGAGGTGCCCGAAATTGGCTCTAGTCGACTAAAATAAAATGAGAAATTGCTTACTTTGCTAGAGGTGCCCGAAATTGGCTCTAGTGAAAATAAAAATAAATGCCCCGGTAATTAAATTGATAAAAGCCTATTGTTCACATAGAATCTTGAAAATCAACTTGTACACAAATACGCACACACATTGTCACGAGCATTATAGTTTTGTTCCAGGTAATTGTTGTGTTATCCGAAAAATTAAAAGGTGATCATACATTGTGCCATGGTTCCGAGGTTTGAATTCAAGTTTGAAGCATGTCTTTGATGATTAAAGTCTTGGCAGGTAATTGTTAGTTTGCATTGCTTGAGGACATGCAATAGTTCGAGTTTGGGGGTGTGATAAGTGCTCAAAAGTACTATTTTTCTTACCCTTTTTACTCATATTATTGTTAGACTTAGGTCATATTAGTTGCATAATTAGCCATTCATGCATTAATCCATGTTTCCTTCCATCGTTGAGCTTGATTACATAACTAGAGCTAGTTGCCAGGGCAATGCATGAAGGATATGTCGAGCCAGTTGCCAGGGCAATACATGAAGGAGACGCCGAGCCAGTTGCCATGGCAATTGTCGACAAGAGAAAAGGTGATATGGTAGTCGAAATTGATGACTAGACAAGCCCAAGATGACGTGGAGCAAAGCCCAAACCCAAAGGAATTTGATTTCCATGCAGAGATTAAAGAAGAATTAAATTCTAAGAAGATAGAAGAAGTTCTAGTAGGAATACAATTATAATAAAGAATTATATTCTTTAAAGATAATTTAATTCCAACTTAACTTCCTCCTCAAAGAAGGACTTTGGCTTAGCCCTATAAATAAGATGGAGATTTCGACAATCCATAGAGAGGAAGAGAGGGAAAATTTTGACAACTCCATAGAGCAAGAGGAGAGAAATTTCGACAAGAGAGCAAGGGGGAGAGAGTTCGATTTCTTCTTCTTCTTCTTTGCTTCCATTAGATTCATGGTTTGGGGATTATTCTTTGTATATCTTTTAAACCCAACCATGAACTAACTTGATTGGTTGGGGTTATTGTGTTTTGTTGTTGTGAGAAACAATTGGATTTTGTTTAGGTAATAAGAGTTTGCATTTTCTATTCAAGGTTTATTTATTCTTGGTTTTTATTCTTGTTTGCGAGTGAATTGGGAGAGGATCTCGTAACTTCATCTATTTATCTAATATCGGGATAGTTAGATTCAAGAAACGAATGAATATGATCTTTATTCAATCTATTGATGGTGAAGATTAATCCGGCTTAGGAATAAGTCAAGGATTTCAACGGCTAAGAGGAGCGCAAGATTGGTTGTTGTTCACCCTTGATTCGCGCAGGGATGTATTATCAAGGCATGCACAAGTAGCTAGAGTTTCGACTTAGGGATAAGAAGAAACCATTGAAGAACGCTCTGCCGAACCTTGAAGATTGCTGCCCAGACGCCCAAGTAGTTGCCCAGGCAACCATCGATTAGTTGCCAAGGCAACCCAGTTGTGCAAGTTGCTCGTGCACTCTTTTACCAAGACGATCCAATCGGCTATCACACCTCAACTCACGATAACCTGGCCTATCTCTCTCTCATTCGATCTCATCTTTTCTTTTACTTTATTGCTTTCTAGTTTAGTTATTAGTTAAACTCCTATAATCCTTTAATTGTGTTTTTACTTTTCACAGTGTAGTAACTTAAGAAAAGTGGCCCAAACCAATCCATGTGGAGACTATACTCGATACTCATATCACTTTATTACTTGCGACGTGTATACTTGCACAATTGTGTAGCACTTATTTCACGCAACATCACGCATATGTGTCGTTCTGTCAGGTCTTTTCAAGTCGTTTACCGTTAGTTTACTAGCAGTTTTCATCCGCAGATTAGTCATTTTGACCCAAAATAAAACATTAAGGGTTAAATTGCTTAAAAAATAAGAAACAAAATGATTATTCAGTCAAATGTTAGAAATTTTTTTGACTTTATGCCTTTTACAAGTATGACATTTATAAGTTTATTATTAGAAAATTGTTTGATTGGATTTAAATTTTATTTGAGAGAGAAATTAATTAGATTTATTTTTTTGTTCGTTTCTCATTACTTAGGATATAGATATAGGATAAAAGGGCTAAATTGATTAAAATAATAAAATCAAAGGGTAAATAGGTTCAATATAATGTTTATAATCTTAGATTACTTGAGAAGTAAGTGGTTATGAGATTACATCATATATTACACTATGCCCGGAATGTGAGATTATAGTTTGCTTGTAATGTTGGGGACCCGAACATTGTAATCCTATGTCAGATTCTAAGATTACACTCCGATTAGGCATGTAAACGGACCGAATGAACATGAACAAAAGTATATTCATGTTCATTCGTTTAATTTTAACTAAACAAATGAACGAAGATGAACAACTAAACGAACATAATTTCTTGTTCATGTTTGTTCGTTAAAATAATAAACGAACACAAACGAACGCAAAAGAACATTGAGTATTGTTTAATTTTTTCTAAAGAAGTACGAAATTCCGTACATTGAGTATTGTTTAATTTTTTTCTTTTTCCTTCATTTTTTTATCTGCAAGTATGACTTTATTGATGCAAAAATCATGCAATAATATATTATCACGAGCCTCATTAAAAACCCCCTAAACTTAAAATGAAGAAAAAAGAGTACCCCATGATAATATTAATAGGAACCAACACGGCATAAAAGGCTCGAAACCAAGTACACAAAATGGAATAGACTAAAACAAAAACAAAACAAAAGCCACACGGCCATGCCCCAGGGAAAGAAGCAAATGCACCAATCCACAATCGGATAATACCCATATCAAATTCGAAACAATCAGCAACAAACTGATTCGAAAACAATCAACAACAATCCACAATGGGCCAACACCACGCAAAAGCCAAGCCAACACCTCCAATAAAACACCAATCTAAAACATTGTTGTGAAGCATGAATCACGCGCCCCCGAGCTAAAACATCGGTTAGAGAATTTATCTCACGATTTCACTCATTAATCGCAATGGCGAGTGGTCCGACAACCCCTTCAGAAAATTCTAAACCGTTAAACCTTTAAATCTATCAAATCCACTCTCTCGTTACCAGAAAACAATCCAACCTACTACATCTATTCCGCGAGCCAAATAATGTAAATGATGAAACTCTACAAAATCAGACATGCCTCACACATCACCCACACATCCACATCTTTCCTTTATTGATTTAACTGTGTTAAATTCACCCATAAGCACTACAGTACCAAAACTTGTGCCAGTGTCGAGACAACAACTCCCAAATCGCACCTTGATGATCAACCATGCATGGATCGCACAGTCTGAACATTCACCGTTTCCAGCTTTTTTCTTGTAAAAATGCCACTTGCATTGGTATCATCTCAACAGCAGGACAATCCCTTCATCACGACTTTCTATTGTTCTTTCTCACGACTTTCAAGTGTCCGCGCTATATCCTTCACAATGTTTTCCTCATTATCAATAGTCGAAGCCCCAAAAAAACCCAAATCAATCATTGCGCGTGCCTCTCTCAAGATCGCTTGTTGTCGCACCAAAAAATCAGGTGAGGACAAAGAATTGCTTCCTATCTCCTGTTCCTTCCGTTGATTCTTTCTCGGCCGACCACGCCCTCTCTTTTTCAATTGTCCTGTTGCCACTTTTTGCCCCTCAAGCAAATGAAAGTTATTGTCACAGACCAAACTTTTTGGATAGAGACATTGGAACGAGCATCAGATAGGGAGGTTGTACGCAATGTAATGGGCTTGCCAAATGTGGTCCAACGCTTGGAGAATGTCGCAGACCAAACCTTTGGGACCGAGGCATTGGCGCAAGAATCAGCCAAAGAGGGTTTGCGCGGTGTAATGGGCTTGCCAAGACCATCACACTTGGCCCGACACTTGGAGAATGCTAGAAAGCCCGCAAGCCCACAAGACTTAGCCAAATCCATGGAGGATTCAGGAGGGTAATTTGGTCAAAGCATTATCTATTTATTTGAATATATTTTGTAGATAATGTTTGTGATAATTAGAGATTTGAATTGAGATTTGATTAGATGAGATCAATCTCGACCGTCGATTTAATTTAAACTGAGCCGTTGGGTGTAGGGGAGCTCCTCACTTGTAAATTATCTCATCTCATATTCACTCATTCATTCACTTTGAGTAATACAAGAAGCATTTACTCTAAAATCTCTTAGTGTTATTCATTGTTCTTGAGTGTTCTTCGTTGTTCTAGTTACCAATGTCTTTACGTTGTTCTTTGATTAGCTTTCGCTTAGAACGATCTTTCGTTCGAGGTCTTCGGGAAGTGTTTGATCTTCCGGAGCAAGAATCCTGGTTGAGTTAGGTGTTTGTCGAGAGAGCTTCACCTAAGGCCGTGATAAGGGATTTCAGGGTGACTTAGCCAACGTTTTAACTGAGAAAGCAACTAAGGTCCGCACGATTCGTCTGGCAAAAGTCTAGCCTGGACAAGATCCATCGAAGCCTGGAGGACTTGTCGGAGCTGTTGTCAAGCAGGAGTACTCGCAAGGCTGGTTGAAGGCTGACTTAGGCGTAGGAATCGACTGATTAGCGTCAAAGACGTCTAAGGCCGCACGGATCCGCTAGGGTAAAATCTAGCCCCGTGACAAGTGGTATCAGAGCGAGTCGAGGAAAGGACTTGCATTCAAGCCAGCTTGCAGGTGTAGTCAAGTGTGGTGGATTCCAGCTTGTAGTTGCAGTTAAGCGTGGTGGTGATTTGCGTTCGAGTTAGTCGAAGTGATCAGAGATCAGATTAGTTCGTGG
Organism: Hibiscus mutabilis; assembly: GCA_019671005.1. Taxonomy (NCBI): domain Eukaryota; kingdom Viridiplantae; phylum Streptophyta; class Magnoliopsida; order Malvales; family Malvaceae; genus Hibiscus; species Hibiscus mutabilis. The sequence goes on from CM033736.1 coordinate 48,392,947, forward strand.
CAAAGTGGTGATTGAGATGGCACCAAAGAAGAGACACTAACAATGGACGAAGTAAGAAAGACTCTTAATAAATTTGAATAGATGAGCAACCGCTTAAAAATAAAGTGCAATTGAATCTCAATTTCATAACGGTCGTGGAGGCTTGGGTCGATAAACTCTTGGACTTCGAGAAAGAGACCAAGGTGGTGTTTGAACAGCTAGAGTCGGTAAACCTTGAGAAGCTGGGTTTGTTCGATTTTGAGATGTTAGAGTCTCTGGAAGGGATCCAGGAGGAGGTTCAATGGGCTCTTAATGGCTTGGATGTGAAGATATCTGAGCGTGGCGATTCCTTAGAGGCTACCGTGGAAACTCTAAGAGAGGAGGCCAAAAAATCCAAAGTGTTGTGGAGTCACGTCTTGAAAAGTTAGAGTCCATGGAGGGCAAGTTCAATGACGAGACGCAATGCATCCTCAACGAGTTAGAGATAGTTCGAGAGAGTTGTGCTTGTGAAGCCAAGATGGGGGATTTGCAAAAATTAGGGGATTCTTCCAAGGAGAAAACCACAAAGGAGATCTAAGAAGTTCTCAACTCGATGTACAAGAAGTTGAACCAACAAGATAATTCCCTGCAAGATGCAGTGGAGGCAATGAAGGCAGAATTGGAGTCGTTGGGAAAAAAGGTTCTTAGACTTGAAAAATCTGAAGACGAGGCCAAGCAGACCCAACCTGTTTTCGAGTCCCGTCTTGACGAAGTAGAGTCTATATATGACCGGTTCAAGGATGAGACACGACAAGTTCTCAACAAATTGGTGACTGTTCGAGGGAGTAATGCTAGTGAAGCTGAGATGGAAGCTTTGCGGAAATAAGTGGATGAGCTCAAGAGGGAGCTGCTCAGTTGCAAGACCGCAATAAGTAAATGTGGTGCGCTCAAGACCTTCTTAGAGGGATTTAGACCGGGGGCGAAGCTCACAGTAGAGCAGAGAGATGCCCACAGACTTTTAGAGGCTCTCGTTGTTGCCGAACCTCTGTCCGAGCCCGCAGAATGCAAGCAAGCGAGTGTTGAGTCAACCAGGCCCAGTTCGAGAGACAAGGGGAATGGTGAGGCTAAGTTCATGCCAGAAAAGAAGGGGAGCAAGAAGTTGAAGTGCTACTTTTGTGATGGTCCTCATTTGATAAGGGGATGTCCCGAGAAGAACTGCCTAGCTGCCATGGTGAAGACAACAGACGAGTCAAAGGGTAAAGTAGCGAGACTTGGGGCGATTGTGTATGCCAATGCCGCCAAGCAAAGTGAGAGTCGTGGTTCGACTACGAGTGCCAAAGTAGTCCAGCCAATGATGAGACTTGGTGCGATAGTAAGTGAGGAAGCTGTCGAGCCGAGGGTAAAGACGAGGCGATTGGAGTGCTACCGATGCAAGGGGCCTCACAAGTTGCGAAGATGCCCGGTTCAAGCCAAGTGGCCCGAGGGACAGGACAAGGCCAAGAGTAAAGAGCCTGTGAAACTTGGTTCAGAGTTGTCTAGTTCTGCCAAGGTAAGCGGAGACCATGAGCAGAATGGGTTGAAGATGTCCGGGAAGGCTGGGAAAAAGCTTGTCGAGAATGTTCGAGTGAAGAACATTACTTTTGAGACCAGTAGAGTGTCGAAGGGGGCTGAGCCGTTGAGGGACATAGCAACCGTTAAGATGCCACCTATGGGGCAAGGTGGGAAAGAAGCGAATGACTTCGAGGAAGAAGTGCCGACGCAAGATTAAGCAACTAGATTAAGCAAGGAGTTGGGTGAGCCTGAAGAGAGCGAGGCTGCATCGCTTGATCCGATAATGTCGAGTTCTGCCAAGGCCAAGGGGGACCGAAAGCAGAAAAGGGTGACCATGTCCGAGAAGGCTACCGAGGATGTTTGGGGTAAGAGCATCGCTTTAGAGACCATCAGAGTGTCGAAGGGGGCAAGCCGTTAAGAGACATAGTAACCGTGGAGACACCACCAATGGGCAAGGTGGGAAACAAGCGGCGAACTTCAGGTAGAAAGTGTCGACGCAAGAGAAAGCACCGAACTTCAAGGAAGAAGGATCGATGCAAGAGAGCACCAAACTTCAAGTCAGAAGGGCAGATGCAACTAGGAGCAACGAACTTCAGGGAAGAAGAGCCGATGCAGAGTAGCGCAGCGGACTTTGTGGAGAAAGTGTCGATGTATGCAAAGAACTTCGATGAAGAAGGTTCAATGCAGAGGGGCCAGACTTCAAAGAGAAAGAAGGTCTGACCTGTTTTAGAGTAAATGTGATCGAGGAGAAGGTACATCTCAAACGCATTCCTAGTGTTTTTGGTTTTGATTTGCCATTGTTGATTAGCGTAGGTCAAGTAAGACCTAGTTATCTTCAATGGTGTTTTTTGGATTGAGGCTCTCTATAATTAAAAACCTCGATCGTCAAATCAACATTCAATGGTGCAACATGCATTCCCTCTCTATCAACCAAGCCACCTCCTCTTCTATTGAAACCGAACCTGTCTCATTCTAAGCCTCCATGACACGCAACTCACCCCCTCGGTTTTTACAAACTACAATGTTATCTTCAATGCCGACCCCAATATTTGCATTGTCTGCCACATCATAAGCCTTATCTCCATACTAAACAATGGATTTTGTATAGCAACCACAATTGTATATATATCCTCTCATTTTTCAATTGAATTTTCATTATTTCCCACATTACTGTCCGACTCATCACTATTACCCTCACAACACACTTCTCAAGCAATAGCCGAAAAAGATTCAAATTCTGTCACACGCAAATTATAACATCGATCGTTCACCCATAGATTCGCCCATTCATCAATTCGTTCACCATACTCGGTTGCAATTAAGATTCGGCCACGTTCAAATGCAGGTGGTGCCAAAGTATTCTCATCCAATTTAATCAACGTCCCCCATATCGCTGCCAAATTACCAAAAGTCGACTCGGGCCATGCGTGAATCGGGATCCCACTGATAGAGAGCCATACTAATCCTTCAACCTCCGGTGACCAATTTTCTACTTTAATGAACCATTCCTTGAGAATCTCCAGCTCGAAAATATGTCTGTATCGTCAAACATCAAGAGTACGCGTGACCCTGCAATTCTCATAATTGAGAATCCCTTAGGTTTGCCAATTGAAATTCATTCGATAATTCAGTTAATTTCCGAGGGCGGCGAATCCAACCTATAGCACATCGGTTAAGAATACTCAATTTCTCATTATCCATAAAAATCAATGACCGGTTTCCTAGTCTCCCTATGTTTTCCTAAATCCTTACCCGTCTTTCCAAGCAGATTGTCATGCCCAAGCAGATTGTCATGCGGTTTTGGTTTATTTTTCCGTCTCCAGAAGGATCGAGCTGTCTCACGATTCGCCGTTGACACTCTCAATTTCGCCCCATAAATCCAACGTCCATGTAACCTTTCCATAGTATGCCTCGCATCTCTCTCGGATCTCATACGCACGAAGTCAAATCGCAGTCCATCTCGTGTTCTCTTCTGCGGAATAAAAGCATCAACAACCACCCCATGCATGTCAAAAACCTGGCAAAGCCCCTTCCGATGAAGAAACAACGATAAATTTGATACAAAAAGGGTCCATACTCGACAGGCAGCCTGAAAGCTCTTCGATTCCATTTCCTGATGGCGATTAAGCGGATCTAGCGAGTAGAAAAAAAAGGAAGAACCCCAATTTTTTGTTTTACTTAGAAGCCTGAAAGCTCATCGATTACATTTCCTTTTACTTCATATTTTTAAAATATGTTTAAATTTTTTTAAACATAATATTTTTGTTATAAAAATAATAAATACAAATGAATATATGTGAATAAATTTAAACGAATATAAACGAACGAGTTACCGAATATTCACGAACGAACAAGTCTTTTGTTCATGTTTGCTCATTTAATTAAACGAACATAAAATCTTGTTTATGTTCGTTTGTTTAATAAATAAACGAACTTCTTGCCGAACAATTCATGAACGGTTCGCTAAACGTTCAGTTCGTTTACAGCCATAACTCTGATAAACTTATTACATTTGTATGTGATATGAAATAATAATTCAAATTTTTTTAATTCGACTCGATTGAATATTCACTCCTATCTCGATGTTGTCTAGATAAATACGGGTGAGTCTAGCGTGCAACGTCTTAATTTAAGGCTAAAAATGGCGCAAATGTTACCACACAACCAAAATGTTATACATTTTGATAATATTTTAGGTTTCGTATTTTCACGAAAAATTTCAAAACTTGTCTTAAAAGCACAAATCAAGTTTCGAATGACATATTTCGAAACTTGTCAAAAAACCACCAACCTAAAATGTTATTGAAAGATATAATATTTTAGGCTGTGTGATAATATTTTAGGTTACATATTTCTAATATTTCAAATATATAATTTTTAATCTTAAATTAAGTTGTTGTATCTTAGAGTATAGGTGTTCAAACGGTCGGTTTGGTTAACCGACCGAACCGAACTTCTAAAATTTCATTAACCAAAATTTTTTTCCTATTAACTGTTACCCGAACCGAAAAAAGTTTAGTTAATTCGGTTAACCGAAATTTGTTATAAAATTTTGGGTAAACTACACAAATGGTCACTAAACTATGTTAAAATAATCTTTTTAGCCATTGAACTTTCAAAAGTTATAAAACAACCATTAGACTTATCGAATTATTACAAATGATCATTGATTTATTGCACATTATAAATTATTGATAAATATTGAAAATTTTAATGATTATTTTTTAATAATTTAATAAATTTAATGATCATTTTGTGCTAATTTGATAATGTTTAAAGACCATTTTATAATTTTTTTAAAGTTTAGTGATCAAAAATAAATATATAATATATAAAATATAAAAATTTCTGGTAATTCGGTTAACTAACCGATTTCGAATCGAATTAACTGATAACCAAAGTTTAAAAAAAATATTAATTATTAACCGACCAAACTCAAAATTAATCGATCAATTAACCGAAAAAAATTTCAATTCGATCGCTTAATTTGATTAACCGAACTTTTGAACCCCTATCTTAGAGTCACTGAGATGAATGCTAGAAACAAAAAAAAAAAAATCTAAAATAACCCGCGGTGTCCGCTCTGTCCACTACATCACTGTCCCCACGAGCCAATCACTGTTCAATACGTGTCCCTTTCAACTCTAAACCACATGTGAATTGCAGTTCTTCCTGTAAAAGTAGGCGTTACAAAAATCTTGTTTTGTTTAGCTTGGCTTGCGTGGTCCCCACGTTATCTCCATTTTATGTTTAGGTCCCTCAAAAGATAAATAAATCACAATTACATCCCCATAGTTCTGTACTTTTCTTTCCCCCTTCCAAATAAGACCTTGGGATTTTTTTAAGCACTATAGTAGTAATTGTCATTTAACAATTTAGGTAAAAAAAATAGATAAAAAGTTGTACGAATATTTACATATCTTTTAGTATCATGATAAAAAGGGTGATTTTTAAAATGAGAATTTCGCCGTGACTTTTTTTAACATTCGAATTCAATTATAATGTAGTATTTTGATTTAGTTTCAGATTTAATCGTGACATTTTATTTATATTAAGTTTTGTGATTACAATTATAATTTTAATATTTTTTAGATCAAAGTATAGTATAAATTGGTATTTACGATTTTATATTTAAATTAAATTTTCAATAAAATAAAAAATATAATTGAATATTAGTCTTAGTTAATACGATTGCTATTGTTATGTGAATTTTTTTATTAAGTAAAAAGTTTTCGCATTTTAAAGGTAGATACCAAGACTCAAAGCCACATAAGATGAGATAATATGAACATTCTTAATCACTCGACTAATATGGAACAATGTGAATTTTAACATGTATTTAGTCCAAAATCTCCATATTAAATATGACAAAAAAGTGATATGCATAATTCAAATTTCAGAAATTAACCGTTTGAGGTATTTTTTTAATAGTCTAAAGATTATTACTAGTTAGTATTTATTTATACATATTTTTAACTATTTGATAATGCACACACACTTTGCGGACAATGGGATTGAACCTCGGTCTCCTAAAATGAACATTATCCGTTTTTCCACTATGACCAATTGTTGGATTTAACCTTTGAGGTATTTTAGAAGAAAAGTATTTTGATTACGTTTTAATAACTTACCAAAAAAATTGATTTTCTCAATCCAAAATTACACTTATGGGTTATAAGAATAACAAAATTGTTTTCTTATTTAATGAAAAAAATGAGATGCAAGATAAAGTAAATAAGAGTTAATTACCGGTTGGCTTAATGATAGGGATGGACTTCTGAAATTTTGTAATTTCGCACCACTATATTTGTAATATAATTTCTTAAAAAGTTCATATCCTGACAAAGTTATGTGTCTGTTCCTACTTAACAGGACGAGACATTAGATTTTTTAGGTCAGGTTAAAGGCAGGGACAGTGTAACACTCTCGACCCGGATGTCACATATGAGCCTCAAGCCCAAACCATAACCTTACAATTTTGCAACTAGATTTAGTCCACACCACATCCATTGCATAAAAATCCATTAAGTTCAAATATTTTAAAATAGAATAATAGTTAAAACGTTACATGAGAAGCTCCATTTAAAAGGCATGGTTAAAAGTATTCGACATTTAAGTAAAATCCCAAATAAGAGTTACAATACAAGTATAGGGCCCTACGAATACATATCCCAAATAATCTAAGTATTGCACTCTGAGAACAAGTCGATGCTATGGTTCTACTCCGACGCATAAAGTCTCACATAACCATCATAGCATAATATCAACAAACCTAGAGTGAGGCTTGGTCCCACTAAGCCTCGGGATCATACACTTTGAGTGAGGCCCAGTTTCACTAAGTATCGGGTTCATACACTCATGCTCGGAATCTCTCGTCGAGCATCCTCGAATAAGACCCGGTACCACTAAGCCTCAGATCATACATTCGAAAATCTTCAACCATGGTGTTGCAACACATCTTGGGTATCTAGATTCCGTCAAACAAGGTGACTCAATTACACAGGTGCCCTTACTTGGCACGTAACAACACATAATCTACCAAGGATCCCTATGGTTGTTATTACAAACAAGTCACCTAGCATTTACCAAGTTATTACTCATAATGCTCGTATATGAGGTTGAATTCTCAATTTCTCAGTTTTACTATTCATTTACCACATTAGAGACCCATTGGGCCTTAGTCATCGAATTATAAGTCCTTTGAACTCAAAACATAATTTTCGGGCATATTGCCCAGAGCGTACTGATACTTTCCAACGAGTACCGATACCCTGTCTTGCACTCATAGGGGTCACTACAATGACCCGGTACCGATACACGAGGCTATGCACCGATACCTCATGGGTATCGATATGCCCCCAAGCGTACCGATACCCAATTTGGCTACTAGAATTCTTGAAGAACACGGGATATCGATACGGCCTATACCTGTACCGATACGCCCTTCAATTTTTGCCTGAGTTAGCCACTCAAAAGTAAAGGATATTGATACATGTTCATCCAGTATCGATACACGAACCCAGAACTCAAATTATGGAGTTTTCCAATCATTCTCAACACCCCCAAAACTCTATGGTAAATCCCCAAATCGAACCTACAAGTTATGAAATGTAGTTTAAGTGGTTTCCTACCATTTTCACATCATTTTAACACCAAAATTCGAATTAGCCATTAAAGGGGTTTCAAGCGTTCAAACAACCAAAACATCAAACCAAGCAACAAGCAATCAAAATTATGATTTCCAAGAATACAAAGGAGTTAGTAGTGTACTAACCTTTCTTCCAAAGTTGGAAAAGCAAGTCCTTCCCCAAGCTCAAGCCTTCCTTTTCCCTTGGTCCTTAGATTGCTCTCCAACCTCTTTAACTACAAACAAAAGTTGTAAAATGAGTTACGACATTGTTCAAAGGAAGTAAGGATGACTAAGGAAGATTCTAAAAACAAAACATGATTAAATCTTCCATTCATGTTCATCCTCCTCGACCCCCACCAAAACTCACATTTCTCCATCCTCTACCAAAACTTTCCATTTTTACCTCAAAAGATAGATCATTTGATACGGATAACATTGCCCTTGACAACAATTACGAGATTAACACTTAATATGATAAATATGGAATCTTTGCTTGAAACTTTGGACTAAGATGGAGAAGAAAGATGGGAGGGGAAGGAAGACAAGAATGAGGTTATGCCTTCTTCCATTTTTTCAGCCAAAATTAATAAAAAAATTAGCCTTGTCTTTTTGAAAAAGAGTACTTTACCAAGATGCCCCTGCATCCTCATCCAAACCCAAACACTAAGCCCAACAACATGAAGGTAGCTTATCAAGGCATCAATGAGCCCTCAAGGCCCCAAACTTTCGGCCCAAAACAGGAAGCCCACTATTCAGGTTAAATCGACCCTCGGATTTTGAAATCCGAGTCGTTACAAACAGAGCCAGAAGTTGAGGTTGGGGGCAAATTATAAAATGTTTGAAAGTGGGGCAAATTCACAAATAACCTAAATTTTAGAAAAAATTATATATAATAACAAAGATAAAAAAAATTGGAGGACAATTCATGACGTTGTGTTTGATAAAATTTTAAATTATTATTATTATTATTATTATTATTTTGTACTAAATCAAAAAAATTATTTGCATTATATACAACATGCCCGTATTTAAAGTAGTTGATTCAAATGATAACACATGAATCCATTAATAATTTGTAACTAAACTAATAGAGAATTAAAAGTAAAAATACCAAAAAAATATCTTTACCATTTGAAAATACTATGTTTAATCATAAATTAGTATTTAAAAGAATTTGTCTAAATTTTCAATTGTATATCGATTAAATTCAGAATATAGACTCACTGATAAATCATGTTAATGTTCATTAGATATTTAATTAATAAGAGTTTTTAAAATTTTAAAATTTGACCTTTGGATGAACTAAATTCATATTTTATATTAGACAATTATAATAAATTTAAGTTTTATAATTATATTAATATTAACATATTTAAAAAATAAATATATTTTTTGAATTACATAATTAAATAGTAAAATTTTAAATTCAAGCTAATGCGGGTAAATAATTTAGTATCAAATAAATAAAAGCACAAATATTAAAAAAAAGAGAGAAAAACGACTTCTCTTCTCAATATTATACATAACTTCCCTTTGTCATTCTCTGTAGCATCAACAGGTCAATATCTTCTATCCATTTTTTTCTTTTATTTCCTCAGTTTCGTTTTTGTTTGAAAATTTTCTTTTCTGGGTTATTTATTTTCTTAGTATTTTGTTGTTTCAGTTTAGTGAAAACAGAAGAGGATCTGATGTACTTGCCGGTTGATCTTAATTATACACAAGATCATGATGACCCTCGAAAATAAAGGTTGGATTTTTTTTGAATTATCTTCTCCCAGGTTACTTCGATCTGCTTTGAGTTATGGGTTTTAGTTTATTTGATTGAATTTTCATTTATTTAATTTTCCTGGGGTTTTTATGTGAATTTCTTTTGGCATTGTCTCGATGGGTTTTCGAGTTATGCTGTTCTTAAAAATCCAGTTCTTTAATTTTTAAGTGTTAGATCGCTTTGCTTTATCTTCATCCGGGTTGCTTCAGTTTTGATCTTTTTAATAATTTAAATCTAACTAGGAGGTCTGGTAGGGTTCCTATTGGACTGGTTTGAGATTTGGTGTCTTAAAAGTTAAAAGGTTTTTAAAATTCTGGTCTGCCATTGAACATACCTAATGTGAACTGAAAGTTTATGTTATTATACTCAATTATGTCGATTTTATTTTGGAGACTTGTACCGCGTATCGGATAACAACAGCTTACTCACGAAAATATGATATTAATATGGTTCATATTGCCCTGAGTTGTATGTATAAATTGAATCTGTTGTTTTTTTATTGGAATGATTGGAAGATAAATATGTAATTGCTGTTTTACATATTTAGTTCTAACTTCTAGGCTGTCTGTCATCCAACCGAATCTACCTTCTTTAGTCGTAAGCAATCGGTACTATGTGGAGAAGATTTACATACTGTACTATTTCTAGATAATTTCAAACCTTTTTTTTGCTTGCTAGTTCAATAGCCTCATTGTCTCATACACACCCCTCACGGAAGTTAATCTTTCTTTGTTGCAATGCACTGCTTCTTGGGTTTGGATTCCCTAAAATCCAATGAAAATAGTTCCCGGAGTTTGTTGGATTTAGGTTTTATTGTTACCGTCTCAGCTTATTTTCACTAGCAACTAGGTGTAAATTTGGGCCTAAATCAATCAGTGGGTAACACTTAGCTAAGAAATTTGTCATTTATATTTTGTATATAATCATGAAAACTGGAGTAGAACTGGGCTTATGGTTGGACAGGCATTACTCAAAATTTATAAGTTAAGATATTAGTAAAATGGGACTTTTTTTTTTAATTTATTTCAGGGGAAATTTGACAGCTCATTCTTGTAAACAAGTAGAACTGGGTTTATTTTTTTTTTCATTTGGCTAATCTGCATGTAGTTGGGTCCTCAATCGGCAAGGTTAAACAAGTAGAACCGGAGTTCGGAAATTGTCTTTGTTAGTTACCAAAATAAAATTTATCCTTGTGTATATATTGGTTTTGTTATTTTTAAGTAAACTTCACTGGTTAGTACTTGGTTGATTCGTTCATTTGGATCCCATTGAAACTTATCTCCCTTTTCATGCCCCTTTCTCCCTGATCCTCCCCATTTTTCTCGTTTCTTCTTTTTACTGTTGTAGAAAGGTAACTAGATTTCTTGCTTTCGGAGCAGTTTCTAAATTTTAACTAACAATTACGGACTGTTAATGACATTCTCCACTTCTGTGAAGAATCATGACTCGTGAAGTCTTTCTTTGCAATCTATATAAGTCATCAATTTTTTTCTTAAAAGATAGAAAGTATGCCACAATGATTGCTTTGGAGGTTACTAGAGGCTGATGTCAACATAATACATTCTTGATTTACATTTAATCATTTCATTTATCAGAATAGCTTGATAGTATAGTCTTTAGGCAAGCAACATCGTTGAGGATCTTGGGGAATCAATGGCAAAGTGGCGCACTTTTAGCCTATTGAGATGGATAAATTCCAAGAAAGCGGCATCCTTTATCTTTGAGGGTCCTAACTTTTAGAGTTTTTCAGTTCTTGAACCCTATTTAGCTCACCATTTTTTTGCACTTTGTTTTGTGAATTTCGTCATTGCGTCAGCAACCGTCATTTATGTTTGTTCTTTGACTCAGAGGAATTACTATGGGTCATATAAATATTGGTGATGATAATTCAAATTTATATTATACTGATGTGCATGCTTATTTATTTTATGTAGAAACTATGCAGAACTGTGAGGCAACCTTAAAATGCCTCCGGTCGAAGGGGTTCCCATACAACCAGCAATGTACCGGGAATTCAATTGAAGGCCTTCCCGAGCTTAAAGATGAAATTTGTAGTCACAAGGGTGGGGATGTGGTAGAACCGGTTTGCTCTTTGAATGGACAGTTTATGGAACTTCCAAACGAATTTTACCACAAACCTACCCTTCAGCATGAGTCTGGCTCTTGGTCGACCTTCTATCCCGACTCTCACAAGTTGCAGCCATACCCACCAAATGCTTTTGGGAGCCAGTTTTACCAATTTCATGTGGACAACCGATTTCACTATCCCCCATATAATATGGTCACACAAGGATACCCGTATGAATTCCAGTTCCAAGATTTTCAGTACTTTGTGGTCATAGACTTTGAGGCTACCTGCGACAAGGAGAGAAATCTTCATCCACAGGAGATTATCGAGTTTCCTTCTGTCATTGTGAGCAGTGTTACTGGCCAGCTGGAAGCATGTTTTCAGACATATGTACGACCAACTTGCAACCAACTACTGAGCGATTTCTGCAAGGATCTGACGGGCATCCAGCAAATTCAGGTCAGTTCCGAATTCCTTCCTTTATCAAGATTATGAAACTTGTGAGCCTATTCTAAATCTGCATTTTTGTGTTCTAGGTAGATAGAGGTGTTACTCTGAATGAGGCTCTTCTTAGGCATGATGAATGGCTCAAGAAAAAGGGAATAAAGAACACCAACTTTGCCGTGGTGACGTGGTCAAACTGGGATTGTCGGGTAATGCTGGAATCTGAGTGCCAGTTTAAGAAGATCCGGAAGCCTCCTTACTTTAACCGGTAAATGATTTCGATATGTGCTTGTTTGGAAATCATATTTGAGCTGCAAAAAAATTATGATTAGACACCATTGACATTTATATTTATTTAATTTTCTTGTTTTCTTTTTGGCAGTTGGATTAACTTAAAAGTTCCATTCCTTGAGGTTTTTGGTGGTGCGAGGTGCAATCTGAAGGAGGCAGTCGAGATGGCTGGCCTGGTGTGGCAGGGGCGTGCACATTGTGGTCTTGACGATGCCAAAAACACAGCTCGCTTACTTGCCCTCTTGATGCGCCAGGGTTTTAAGTTTGCTATCACAAACTCACTGATGTGGCAGGCTAGCGATGGTCCAGTGACATGGAACCCGATCCCTGAGAACACTGGTTTCTCTCCGCATCACCCCCACAAGCCTAAGGATCAACAAAGGCCCCTATTCCAGTACCACCCTTATTGTTTCTGTGGGGTAAAGAGCAGCAAAGGAATGGTTCGGAAGCCCGGGCCAAAGCAAGGAAGCGTCTTCTTCGGCTGCGGGAACTGGACTGTCACCAGAGGTGCTCACTGCCACTACTTCGAGTGGGCTTCTCCCTAACTCGAAAATCTGCTAAAGGGCTTGTCCATCTTGCTTGATGTCATCTTAAACCCTACTTAGATGTCATGTAAGAAAAAGAAAAAGAAAAGAAAAAGAAAAAGAAGTTATAAAAGCAATGGTAATGGGCTGTCTCCTCGTGGAAGCACATATACCGTAGTAGTGTCCGGCTTGAAAGTAACTGGGTCTTCCGACGAATCGGAGCTTCGAACATGTGTAAAGCTGACTTGTTTGACAGGAGAACAGTTGGGTAATGTGAGGATTTGGCTTAGTTAGGATTGATGCAAATTACATGCTTAAAAAAACATGGTTAAAGTACCATATAATAATCTTATGAGATAGGGACAGCTTGATTTCCTATGCTTTTCTAATGGAACTGAGCAGTGTGTGCTTGCAACTTATTTCTCTCTTCTCTCTTTTAACTTGCAACCATCCCGAAAAACCGGTTTGGTCTTCTCGCTTTGCACCCGGTTGTGAGCCCCAAGCTCCGTGTGCGGCTTATCGATGGTATACATATACTTGAACTATTGTATTAGTTGCTTTGCAGCCATTGAAGGTTGTTTTGCAATCTAAACCGAACGAATTCTTCGATACTCGTATCGTGTTCGTCTTTCATTTCCATAATCACATTGTATTAACATTGTTTACTTTTAAGGCAAGCATCATATCAAATTGCAATGCAAAACATTGTTTAAACAAGATCATAAGCAATCCCAAACATAGGAAAACATACAAAAGGGAAACACAACAACAATAATGGGAAGTATTTTAAGAACTTAGCTGAAGAAACCTTTGTGCCATGGGATGCTTGGCTTCAGACAATTCATTAGGCTTCAAGATCTCAACAATTTCACCATTCACAAGAAGGCAAACCACATCTGCAACCCTTTGGATTTGCTTGATGCTGTGAGAAACCATTACAACAGTCATTCCCCTGTTCTTCTTAAGCTTCACCATCTCATCCTCTATGTTCTGCGACAAAATCGGATCCAAAGCACTTGTCGGTTCATCCAGCAGCAAAACCTTGAAACCGAAGTTTGAGACGTCAATATCTAACAAAAGAAATTTTGAGCTGTTTTGAAGTAATGGTTCAGAAAAAAAACATGTAAATTGCAGCAAAGTTTGAATGCAGCAACATATCAGCTGGAGCCAGGGGTGTATAGTATATGGCTACGTCAACAAAACCTTGGAACCAAAATTTCGAGACGTTGATATCCATGAAAGAAAACAAGTTATTTCGAAGTAATGGTTAGGAAAAGAAGACGCAGAAATGCAGCAAAGTTCGAATGCAAACATATCAGTTGGAGTAAGGGGGCATGGCTACCTCGGGTTAATTGGCAAGTGTCCGAGCAAGTGCGACTCTTTGAGCTTGACCAACAGATAATTCACCACCAGTTTTACTGAGAAAGGAAGAATCAAGGTCTGCAAGTGTTAGCAACTTGGAAACTTCAACATCAGTTAACTTCTTCCCTCTCAAGTTCAGTCCATATCGAATGTTATCTGCAACAGTGCCTGAGAAAAGATCGATACATCTTTACTTAAATGAACGTAACTGGATTACTATAAACTCTAAAGTAAATACCAAACCCATACATGATGGGACATAAACTAGATGTCAAAGTTCCAAGGCCTCATTGGCATCAATAGACTTTCTTAAATTGACTGTGTTAATCTTTTCTCTTTATTTTTTTTACCTTCATTTATGTTCGTAAAAAACTTTAGAGTTTTTGTTTCCTCAATGTGTTTTTATTTAATGAAAATAGAACCTTAATTAAATTTAGGTTTAAAATACAAAATGACTCATGAACTTGGTAATTTTGGTCAAATTGACCTTAAACTTTTTAAAAGGTAAAATTAGCCCTGAAATTGACAAGTTTGGTCAAATAGGGTCTTGAACTTTTTTGGGGTCAGATTCACCCTTGAACTTGATAAATTTGGTCAAATTAGTCCCTAAACTTTTTTATAACAACTTATTAAATTTGATCCCAAGAAGATTTAGGGGCCAATTTCATCAAATTTACTAAGTTCAAGGGTCATTTTGTGGTTTAAGCCTTGAATTTATGATCATAAAAGAAAAAACAAAAAACTAAACCATAATTTATTACTTTTATGCAGGTACGAACACATGATTTTATGTTGGGGATGCAAACTATTAGGGAGTAGATTAGAAATTTAGAGGTATGAAATTATAAAGTTTTAAGAGGTGTGAACTTATATTATCAATACAAAATATAAAAAAACATATAAATTGTATAAGAGTTTAAATTTTTTAGGGGTACTACTCTCTCTCCAACACCCTTCAGTCCATCTCTGATTTTATCCTTAATGAGAAAATTTTATAAATTTCTTAATTTTTTATAATTAAAACCAAACCGGCATAACATATAGATGTTAAACTGTTGGAATTTTAAATTATGGTACTAATCCATAATACAATATTCTAACGCAGTTGGAATTTTAAATATCCAACCCAATTTGATCTTATATTAAATGTTTATTGTATAAATTAATACATAAATTTGACAACTTTTTAAAATTATTACCTAAGATTCTTGTTGTCTCGAATTGCTATCTAAACTTGAAAGTTTCTCAAATTGATATCTATATAGCTTAACCATTTTAACAACCAATCAAATTGCCGCCATTGCATTGTCCGACATCATCAAGTATCAATTTGATTGGTTGTTAAAATTCCACATCAACATTATGAATCAATTTAAAAAATTTTTGAAGTTCAAATACCAATTTGAGAATTCTTTTTAATTCAAATACAGTTTGAAACAAAAAAAAAATATTATGTACCAATTTAGGAAAAGTTGCCAAAAGCAGGTATCGATTTGTATAATAAACCTTTTTAAATCGAAGTAGATTTATGGGCAATTCTGAATGGCTTAATATAACATTTAGTCTTGTACTATGGTCTAATTCTTACTTTGTCCATGTACAATTTTCTCAATTACTCCATTACTACTATTCTGTTTTATCTGTTATCTCAATGACTTTTTTTTTTAAAAAAAGTAATTCAAACCAAACTGTACCATGTGTCATAAAATAAAAAATAAAAAATAAAAATCCAAAAACATTGAAAATTTCTAAAAAAAACTCTAATTTTCGGATTTTATGCTTTGATTTTATATTTCTTTTCTAAAACTGTAATTATGGTTGATTACTTGATTTATTTTTTAAAAATAAAATTATGAAATCATTACAAAATAAAATTGAAATTTGTCAGATTTTTTTAAAAAAGTTGAATATTCTAAAAAATATTAAATGAAAAAAATAAAAATACCAAAAATTCTTAAAAATATATATAATTTTCGGAATTTATGTTCCAAAACTATATTTCCCCCTCAAAATTGTAGTTCATGCCTCATTTATTTTTTAAAATTAAAATCCATAAGATCATTACAAATATAAAAATCTATTTTTTTTAAAATACATTGAAAATAAAAAAGAGCTTTTGAAATTATTTTTTTGGTTTTTCTGCATTTTTTATTTTTTTAAGAAAGTTAATATATATTTTTTATTTTCTTCCATGACACGTGATTGGTTCAAACGATTTTTTAAATAAAAATATCACTAAAATGATGAAAAAATTGATAATATAAGGGAAATTGAGGACGTAATAGTAGTACATAGTAATTGAAAAAAATGTACATAAAACAAAATGAGTTAAATTATAGTACATGCATACTAATATATTAAGCCACAACTCATTTTTGTAACAAATATATTATTTTTTTAAAACTAACAATCCAGTCACTCAATTATAGGTTTAAGAATAAACATATAATCTAATTAAAATTTTATGACAAACAAATTATTTTTTCATTAAAATTGCAATAAAATATTGATATAATAACAATTTTAGTCATTGATATTTATACATTTTATTAAATTCAATGAGCTTAATTCTTCATATTTAAAAAAAATTTACTAGCGGTCGATAATAAGGTCATAGGTCTATTCCATTAGCTTGTCAACTGTCTAGTAGTGGAGTGATTATGTTTATCGAGCTATCACATATGTTGATTATCAGGCTAATGGACAATAACATAGAATATGCTAAGTGGTCAAAGGGTGTGTCAGTATGGTGCAATGTCAATTTTTTTGAACAATTTCTACTAGGGGAAGAGGAAATTTGCTCCTAATGAATTTTGAATCTACAACCTAAAGAGAGAAGAGAGAATGTTAACTGAGAACTTTAACCACTTATTTTAGAGATTGTTGACAAAATTTTTAAATATGAAAAGTTAAAGTTCATTAAATTATTTTGAATTATGTCCAAATTAATATAATACATTAGTTTTGAGGATTAAAATTATTATTATATCAAACACTTAACATGTTTGAGTGACCTGTAGTGTATTTTACCCTTAAAAAATTCATAAACTTCATCTAAAACTTTCCAAAATCCACATGTAGTTAAAAGTGAGAAGAAATCTGAAAATCTTTTGAAGATCCATACAATTAAGAAAATATAATATGAAAAAGAAAATGAATCGCGAAATATATAATTTAGCGAAGCTCATATACCTTGAAAGAGAACCGGGAGCTGGAAAAGCATGCCGACTTTACGACGAAGTCCAAGAACATCGAGGTCAACGATATCACGGCCGTCGAGGAACACCGTATCCGATGGAGGCTCCCACAGCCGATTCAGCGCTCTCAGCAACGTTGATTTCCCACTCCCGCTCGGTCCGATGATCCCCACGATCATCCCTTTCGGGATGCCGACGTTGATCCCGTTTAGTATCGGAACTCCCGCATCAGATACTTTCCTCAAATCACGAATTTCATCGCACCACCGCCACCGTTGTAGACATGATCTTGATCATCGACATCATCGACGGTTAACAGCAAATGCTCTGTAGACATATTTGTTGTTTTACTCCGAATTTTCTTCTACACCGTTGATGTCTTTAGTATTTAACGTCGTTGCCATAGATGATGATGGAATCGGAATGAATATGACCTTTCCCATAAAGAAATATTGTTATTATTATTTTATATATATTGCACCTTCACCACTTTGATATAAAAAAAACCTTCACCATTTAGAATTATTGTTAAATAAAACAAATTTCAGTTCTTTTATTCTTTTTGTGAGCATTCTAGTTTCCCGGGCTTTGTACAACTTAATCTGGGTGGAATTCTGTCATACATATTCTTGCATAAGTTTTTTTTTCATACACAAAGTCTCAAACTCAAAATATATTTAAGCGATATCAAATTACTTATCATTTGGACCAACTCCGTTAATATTTTTTTATTATTCTTTTAAACATTATCGTCATTTCGTAAACTCAAGTTATACAAGTTGAGTGGTTAAAATAATATAAATTATATTAAGGAAAAGGATAAAATACATCACATGTCATTTAATTATAGTTTTAGTAAAAAACTAGACACTTTTCTTTTAAAAGTAATAATTTAGTCACTATATTATAAGTTTGGTAACAAACATGTCACTTTTTTTTCCTAAAAGTATCAATTTAGTCACTCAATTAAAATTTCACGACAAACATGTCACTTAATTATAAGTTTGGTAACAAACAAGTCATTTTTCATTCTAAAAGTAACAATTTAATCATTTAATTAAAATTTTATGACAATTAGGTCACTTTGCCATTAAAATTGAAATAGATGACTTGAAATAATAACAATTTCAGTCCTCAAAACATATACATCCTATTAATTTGGTCTTAATTCAAAACAATTCAATAAATTTAACCCATCATATTTAAAATTTTATTAGTGAAGTGGCTATCTTCACTAGCAGGAGACATTAAGGTCATAATGGGTATGTTCTATTAGTCTGTCACATGTCCAATATTGAAGTGATTGTATTTGTCGAGCTATCACATATGTCGATTGTCGAGTTGAGGGACAATAGCATGGAGTGCGATAAGTGGTTTGAGGTTGTGTCAGAAGGGTGCAATGTTAAAATTTTTGAGTATGAGCGGTTAAATTTAGTGAATTAGTTTTGAATTAGGACCAAAGTGACAGAATATATACGTTTTGGGGACGAAAACTGCTATTATATCAAGCCATGTTTCAATTTTAACCACAGAGTGACCTGTTTGGCACACATTTTTAATTGAGTGACTAAATTGTTACTTTTAAAGAAAAGTAACTTATTTATCACACATTTTTAATTGAGTGACTAAATTGTTACTTTTAGAACAAAAATGACTTATTTATTACTAAACCTATAACTGGCATATGTTATAATTTACCCTAAGAAAAATTATTTGATACAACACTACGTGTTTCACGGGAATCCACTCTACTTCGCATTAAGTTGGGCAAGGATGAATACAAGTTTCGCGGATGGTAGGGTAGGGATGAAGACAATAATTAGATTCATCGTGGGTGGTGAGGCAGACGTGGGTATGACCACGTACCCGCCCCGCATTATACTCACTCATCTCGTATATATAATAAGTATATTTAAAAATAAACATTTATAAAAATTACTTATCGGTCTACTGAATTTTTAATAGACTCTTAGGTCCAACTCTTTCAGTTTCTCACTCTATCTCTTTTTACATGAAATACTAAAATTACTCATCTTTATCCCCGTCGCAACTCGTAAGCTCATTACGGAATTCATCTATAACACATTTATCTAATATATTTTCTATAATATTTTTTTTGGGGTGAATTTGTGCTCATTCCCAACATCAGAAAAAACTGCAGAACAGTACACTACAGGGTGTACAAAGAGTACCATTTACAAAGCCTCCAGATTTGACCTTGGTACCCCTCAGCTTCATGGAGACAGTCTCCTTAATAGCATCCTCTAACACTTCCACTGAAGTTGTCAACAGTTGATAGAATACTAAATGCAGCTTTACTTTTCCATTTTTTCAATTCATTTGTATTATTCAAACTACCACAAACTAAAGAAAACATTGTTTGAGTCGCAAGTTTTCTTGTGCTTCATACTTCGGAATTCACGATATAATCAAACTTTGAAAATCTTACCAGTAAAGATAGAGCAAGATTTTATATCAGATGTATGAATTTCTAAAAAGTTTTATTGGAAATTTAGGCGTTTAAAATTACAAAGTTTTAAAGTTTAAAATTTAGATCATCAATAAAAATTTTAAAATTATATAAAAATTTAAAATTTTTAGAAAGTGTGATTGCATCTCTAACGCCCCTCGATTTAATCCTACCGACCAAGTCGTGTATATATATATATATGATTTGAAGTTATTGAGGAAGGGATAGGTCTCACATACACAAGTTTTGATGGAGTTTTACTCAATTTTGAACTACTCTCACATGGTGGAGACTTAGAGAGGTAAATTTTGCAAGTAATTGATTTGCTGGAGATGAACGGTGAGAGGTTGAAGATCAAGAAGTTAACGTGTTAGCGGAAAATTGAAGGTATTGTTTCTTTCCTGATGTATTTTAATTTCCTTTTCCTTGCAAGGTCTTAATTCTTTGCTTTGTTTCGAAAATGGCTATTGAGAGCTTGCTTCATGTGTATGTCAAATCTGGTTCGTTTGCCATTGATTAGAACTTTCTTTTACTTTTGCTCTGAGAAATACTAATACTAATTTTGACTTGTTTTTATTTTGAATGGGGAGTCGTTGGTGGCGAACGCTCTCCTAGTGTAACACCCACGGATCGATAGGGTAACTCGATCTAATCTGAGGTGTCACATTCGGGTCACCGGTGCGACCCTCAGTGAAAACCATATAAATTCTTTTCTTTTCAATATATTAAAAAAACAGTAAAACAAAATTACAATGATCACATCGTTTAGAAAATATTTAAACCTGATAATCAGAAAATCAAAAAACTTATTACAGACACTAGCATAAATTAGACGCAATATACATGCCCACTAAATATACTGGTACTGTACTCCGCGAGCAACGCCGAGAAACTCCCATAACTGATGTCCGGTGTTGAAACATGATCAAACTCTTATGTCCTGCAATGATAAAAACAACGTGAGCTTGGAAAAGCTCAGCAATACATAACTACCAACATATGCTATGAGCACAATTGCTTAAGGCTATACATAAACTGACTTGATGAACTTGGTATCGACCGACTTCAGATATGATATGAAAATTTATATTAATGTTATACTTGAGGGTAATAAAGATGCTCTTGATTTAAGCTCCCGATTATCGGACATGAGGTCTATAATCTGAATAATTAGGAGTGGGCTAGACTTTAGGATTTGAGACAGGGAGTTTAGTGTGTTCCAATAAGTGAAGATAAAAAAATCATTTCATCTAATTCTGATAAACAGAAAACAAGTTATAAGAGCAACCATAGTTTTCATGCAAGACTATCTACCCTCCAACCGAACTTTTGAATACAGTTCCCCATAACTACATCAAATACTGGCATTAACCCAGGCCCCAGTGTGTGGGTACCATCTTAAGGGAATACCTTAGCTCCGTGCATAATTACCCTAGAGTAGCATAGGAATCGAATACGAGCAGAATTACCCTAGCCGAAGCAGAGGAACCTTAATAGGCAGAATTACTAGCCAAATCAGGGCTGAACCTTTATAGACTTCATATCATAACCCAAGTACCCAGTAAATCAGTACAAATAGTCTTACAATATACAATAATTAATAAACATATTCATATTCATGTTCGGATAACAGTAACCATAAAACATACTTGTCATATCGGGTACTAGGGCATACATCGAACTTACAGTATATTCATGCTTAATTTCAAAAAATGCCATGTTTATAAGAAATCAACATGTCAATCATGTGCACATGATTAGCTTAATAAAACATGTAAAGTAGTATGCAAAGTGGTTGTGTGGCACACAAGGAACACACTAAATTACCCAATTTATGGCTCAGATACAAGATAGTTGTGGAAGAGGTACATTGGTACTCCACAGATTTGGGTAGTTTTCAGTATAAGATTCCTTAAAAAGGGGTTCAATGAATACCAACGCCGTTAAGATGTTTAAGAACTTGATTTATCAGGATCGTTCAAAATTTTCGAGATGATTCACTCATGAGTTTAAATATGTCCGGATAAATTCCAGAATATAGACGGATCAAGACTCTTTAGGATTTCTGATACATCAGAAGGATTCCATACAAATTTAGTTCATATAGGAATTTTGACCGTTTGACTTTCAAGGGCATTTTGGTAATTTTACCCAATTAGTGAAAAATAGATGTTTGCGATGTCTATAACATCTATCGTCTTATTCACGCTCCCAAACCACTTGAACTGAACAGTTCTCATCATTCCATTATATACCAATATTCGAATAGGTACACATTACAAGCACTCGCCACTTAAAATCGACGACTTGTATAGCTGAACAAAGCTTCATCACCAATTATCTTTTAATGAACCCTAAACAGTCAAACATGTATTTATGCGATCTTCTTCCATTAATTAAGCAGTATCTGTAACACCCTTAACTTATACTCGTAGACCGAATATACATTAAAGATGTTACAAAATCATTGGAAGAAATCTTGACTTGAATTTTTTTTATATATACCAAAATTTAATTTGTAGTTTAACCCTTTCTTGGTTTTAAATTTAAAACTATGTCATCTAGGTGCAACTAGTTTTGACCCTGAATTGGCTTACAAAATTTATAATTGAATTATTGAAATAAAAATATAATTTAGGGTGAAAACTACGTAAGCTTCTTAGACCCTTTCTTGATTTTAAATTTTTACGCGATTAGGGCTAAACAACATTTTAACCATACCAAAGATTTTGCTATTGTTAACAATCATATTTCTAAACTTATCCATCCATAAAAGCATATAATTACGTTGTAAACTTATACTGTAGACGGTTCAACTTTAAAATACTTATATGCCCACTAGTCCCTCAAATTATGATAAAGACATACTTACTAAACCTATTGTAGTAACTTGATTTTCCCCAAGTTTCTACTCCTCCTCGATAGACGATTTCCAGGAAACCTACATGTGACATAAGACACACGCTAAGTACGAACTTAGTGAGGCAGTTAAACTTATTTATTTAAAGACATGAAATAATGTAATACAGTATCTCATATATAAAAGTGCATTTCGTTTTCTCTATAACATGGCAAGTATATCCCAATGTACATATGTCATGTATCCTAACTATCATATAAATCATGTTATTATTGCATAATATATTCTCTATCATGGACATGCTTTCATCATGTAATCATTTGCATATCATGTGCTTTATCATGGTCATGTTTTCATTATGCCATTATTTGCATAACATGTATTCTATCATGGTCATGTGACATGTAACTTCTTATTAATGTATCATGTAACATTTGTATGATGTATCATATAACATAAGTAACATGTAACATTTGAATCATGTATCATCTTGTTATTATTATCATCGTGTCTGGCTAGAGGCCCATGGAAACCCCGTAGCCTATCTGCACCGTAGTGCCTTGTAGAGTACGTACTCAAGAGGACGCTCTTTGCTCCTTATATAAGGACACTCTTTGCTCCTTATATAAACACCTCGTTAGTGCATTTTGCACTATGGGCTTGGATCCCCATGGTGTATCTTGTTTCATTTTAATATTTTCATTATCCATATTTCATGTATGCATAATGCATTATCATTTATGCAAACAATAATTCGTACATGGTATTCCATCAAGCTTGCCATGTCGAGCAATGTATCATATCATGTATTATAGACAAAAGCAATGCCATTTGCAAAGTAATGCAAACATTTAGAAATGTACTCACCTGGGCTATGTAATAGTATGCCTCACTAAATTCTACTCGATCCTTTCTTTTATAGTATCTCGAATCCTCTTTGATTCGTGTTTAGCTAAAAATTGAGTTTCGGGGCTTGAATCGAGCTTAGAAAATTTTCTCCCCTTTCCCCTTTATTTTCAAAATGAAGAAGATGAAGAGTAGTCTTCATCTTTTGGTTCTTTAACATTCAATCTCTATAATTATGCCACTAATAAATATAAATGAATTTTAAATTCATTTAAATAGTGAAATTACTAAAATGCCCTTTTAATCCATTGGTTGAGATTGATCTTATCATCAATCAAGGGCCAAGATTAAATCTTCCATTTTATTCTTCCAAAAATGCCCTTATAACTTTTTAAATATTTTAAAAATGCCATTGGGGCCAAATGACCAATTTGCCCTCTAATTAATTTTTATTTACTAGTTTACTTCAAAAATGCCATTCCTTTACAATCCAACTAAAATAGTTCATTCTCAACCGGTCATTATTCCTTAAATATTATTTTATAACTTTTCCGTGGCTTATGGAACAACCTCTGAAATTTTGATTCGATCTGATCTCCCGATATTCGTAAAATACTTCTACTGCGCTTTTACCTTTTCCGATCTATCAGATTTATTCCAAAATTTTCATATTTCCATATTCTGGAAATAAACTCTATTATCTCATAAAAACTTCCTTTCCAAGAACTTAGACTAAATTTTCCTAACAAAGTCCACTATTCCGATAATTATCGAAAATCTCCATAGAATAAAATTTCTCTTAGAAATCCTTTATCGATAATCCATACGAATATTCTCTACTCTTACCGAGTCCAAAATATTGATCAGAAAAACTTTTATAGGACCTTTTCGGAGGTCACCCATCTTAACATTTCCCTAGCTTAAGCACGCTTAACAATTTTATTCGATCCAAATTTAGTACCTTTTTCTGCATCTTAATTATTAAATCTGATATCAAGGTACTTATTTCGATCCGATTCACTCTTATACTGAATAAAATTACTTATTGGGGAAATTTACACTTTAATCTTTAAACTTTTCCAAAGTTTACACTTTTAACCCCAAAACTTTCAAAATTTACAATTTGGTCACTGACCAAAATTTGGGATATTACAATTCTTCCCCCTTAAGAAAATTTGTCCTCGAATTTTCAAAACATACATGTTTCAAAAAATTACAGACATTGCTCCCTCATTTTCTTCTCAACCTCCCAAACGACTTCTTCAATCTTGTAATTCTTTTTAGGACCTTGACCAATGTAATTTTTTTCTTATTCCTTAATTCATTAATTCCGTAAACTAACATTTCTACTAACTCATTCGTGTGTCAAATCTATTTACATCTCAATTTATTCAGGAGTGATGACATATAATTAATTCAACTAATGCCCCCAAAACATAAGTACATATACTATAGACTTTTGCTCACTTCTAGAGATAAGACCCATTAATATATTCTTGGTCCAACTCTTTCACGATTCTTTGAGGTATAGCAGTTCTAGAACCAAGTTTTTCCCTTTTTGACTTATACAAATCATCCTTCCTCGAATTGATACTTTTCTTCCTTTTCTCTTCTTTTAGCTTTAACTGATAACATCTTATCCAAAGATCAACTTTCTTTTTACATCTTACTTCTATATTTCGTATAGATTGCCAATTTATCTTAAAATTGGTTTTAGAATTCTCAGATTACTGGCTTTATTTTCAGCTTTACTAACAGACAGTTCTTAAAATTTCTTATAATTATTGTGCTATGCTTCAAATCATTTATTATCAGTCATACTATAATTTTCCAAATAAAATTATTCCTTGTCATACCGGCTTAACCCACTGATCTCACATTATTTCTCATAAACAATGTGAGTACTTTATCAAAGCTCAGAAATCAGTGAAATCATTTCCTTATGAACTAATCACTGACTCCAATTTCAAACACTTTTCTAGGAAGTTTCCCAAACTACTTCTTCTGTATCAATATTACTTATTCTATAGGATTTTTATCATCCTTCATCTTCTACTACTACTACTACTACTACTACTACTACTACTACTACTACTACTACTACTACTACTACTACTACTACTACTACTACTACTACTACTACTACTACTACTACTACTACTACTACTACTACTACTACTACTACTACTACTACCACTACCACCACCACTACCACTGCTGCTGCTGCACCTGCTGCACCACCTGCACCTGCTGCACCACCTGCTGCACCACCACCACCACACACCACCACCACCACCACCACCACCACACCACCACCACCACCACCACCACCACCACCACCACCACCACCACCACCACCACCACCACCACCACCACCACCACCACCACCACCACCACCACCACCACCACCACCACCACCACCACCACCACCACCACCACACCACACCACCACCACCACCACCACCACCACCACCACCACCACCACCACCACCACCACCACCACCACCACACACCACCACCACCACCACCACCACCACCACCACCACCACCACCACCACCTGCACCACCACCACTGCACCACCACCACCACCACCACCACCACCACCACCACCACCACCACCACCACCACCACCACCACCACCACCACCACCACCACCACCACCACCACCACCACCACCACTACTGCACCACCACCACCACCTGCACCACCACCACCACCACCACCACCACCACCACCACCACCACCACCACCACCACCACCACCACCACACCACCACCACCACCACCACCACCACCACCACCACCACCACCACCACCACCACCACCACCACCACCACCACCACCACCACCACCACCACCACCACCACCACCACCACCACCACCACCACCACCACCACCACCACCACCACCACCACCACCACACCACCACCACCACCACCACCACCACCACCACCACCACCACTACCACCACCACCACTACTACTGCACCACTACTACTACCACTACTACTACCACCACTACTACTACTACTACTACTACTACTACTACTACTACTACTACTACTACTACTACTACTACTACTACTACTACTACTACTACTACTACTACTACTACTACTACTACTACTACTACTACTACTACTACTACTACTACTACTACTACTACTACTACTACTACTACTACTACTACTACTACTACTACTACTACTACTACTACGGTTATCTTTATAATCCTTGTGATCCGAGACTCTTATTCTTGTCTTTAAACACTTCTAGGGAAAATTTCTATTAGTTGGAACAATCCTCAACTAAACACACTTTCTTTGACTTCATTAAGGAACTAACTCTTATTCTTGTCTTTAAACACTTCTAGGGAAAATTTCTATTAGTTGGAACAATCCTCAACTAAACACACTTTCTTTGACTTCATTAAGGAACTAATTCTTTTTAAAAAAAATTTAAACGTTTCTTCTTATAATCACTTCTACCTTGTGCACAGATAACCAACTTATCTCAATTACACTTTAGATTCCTGAGATGATACCTTCATAATACCTTTGTGATCAGTGTAACTAGGACACTTCTTACTATTCCAATGGAATACCTTTTTACGATAGTTGAGTAAGTAGCAGAGTAATAATAAATAAATTCTACACAAAACATTTATAATATCCAACTAATTTCCAAGAAACTCTAAACTTTAGAGATATTTTTTGATGCCTCCTATTCAAGAATAGATTGTACTTCCTTGGAATTCAACTCTTATTCCTTCAGCCGATACTACATGTTTAAGGAAAATTACTTCTGATAACCAAAATTCATATTCAGAAAAACTTACATAAAGCTGCTTATCTCTTAATGTTTGTAATATCACTCAAAAATAGTAATCATGTCCAGCTTCTATCTTTAAGTATACCAGAATATTGTCCATGAAGACTACTACTACAAACTGGTCTAAATAGTATTGGAATACTCTATTCATCAAATTCATGAATGCAGCAGGGGCATTTGCATGTCCAAATGACATTACTAGGAATTCGTAATGTCCATAACGAGCCCTGAACGCTGCCTTTGATACATCTTCTTCTTTAGCCTTGAGTTGATAATAACCCGATCGAAGATCTATCTTTGAGAACGTTGTTGCACCTCTAAGCTGATCAAATAGATCTTCAATCCTTGGTAGTGGATACTTGTTCTTAATAGCTACTTTATTCAACTACCGGTAATTTATACATAATTGTAGAGAACCTTCTTTCTTCTCTAAAAATAATACCGAAGTACCCTATGGTGATACACTTGGTCAAGTGTAATCACAACCTAGCAGTTCTTGCAGTTGAGCTTTTAGCTTTCTTAGCTCAATTGACACCATCCTATATGGTAATATTGATCCCAGTTCAATTCTAAGATAGACATCAATCCCAAACTATACCTCTCTATCTGAAGGTAATCCTAATAACTCATCCGAAAACACATTTGGAATTTTCCCACCATCATGATATCTTTAATCTTCTTGGGTGACATTTGTATAATCACCACATAAATTAAACACGCCTTACATCCATTTACTTAACAACCTCTGATCTGTTGTCTAGAAATCACTGACTCTAAACAGTCAGTTCTTTCTTTCACATTTATTTTAGAACCATCAGGTTCTTGAAGCACTAACCCCCTTTTTACACATCACTTCTGCATCATATGTAGATTGCCAATTCATTCCAAGAATAACTTCAAATTCATGAAATGGAAGTTCCATTAAATTCGCTGAGAACTTAATTCACTGAATTACTAATGGACATTTCTTATATATTCTAGTCACCCATACACTATGTCCAAATGGATTACTAAAATCACATCACTAGAAATAGTTTCCTTAAAAATCTTTCTTTGTACCATTGTCTTAGTACTACTGTATGAGTGAGTCAAATCTGGATCAATTAAAGTAAATACAGGCTCTCTCTCCATAGTCTTTGCTTTATTTAAAGAATTCTGATAAACCGTTTAACTCATATCTAACAACATCTCTTTGTTAAACTGATCGCCCATATATTTGGTTTTAAACACTTTTTTAAAAGAATTTCCAAATCACTTCCTTAATAGGTACCAACTCCGTGGCATTAGACCACAAAATACGAATGTGTTCCATTAGCAGGATACAACTTCTTCTAACTTCTTAGTATATATGCAATTCAATTCCTCTATAGCATGACTTTAACATCTTTATGCCACAAATTAGCAATTATCAGACCACTTTCTCTATTAAATTCAGGAGCTCCTAACTTTTAAGCTCTTTAACAATCGACATCCTTACTGGTGCATGTACTAGACTGGTACAAGCACAAGGGTCTTAATTCTATTAACTACAACCTTTAAAGCTCATACTAAGGTTTCATATTTTTGTGCTAGAGTTCTCTGCTATACAAGTGGCACTACTGAGGTAAGAGCCAGAGATGGAACATTCTATATTTCATTACTTCTACTTTGGACCTCCTTTTGGTCTTAATTATCAGATGTCTAACACAGTCCAACAATACTTGACATTACTTATTTCTAGTATAACTTATTCATGTTATTGAGGAGCATAATCAAGTTACACAACAGTACGTCAGTAACATGACATCCTAGGGGCATGTATTTAACATCAAATCATATTAAACTTGGTTTAGCCTCCAGAATCGGCTAAACCTGTAGCTCTGATACCAATAAATGTAACACCCTTAACGTATACTCATAGACCGAATATACATAAAAGATGTTACGAAATCATTGAAAGAAATCTTGACTTGAATTTTTTTATATATACCAAAATTTAAATTGTAGTTTAACCCTTTATTGGTTTTAAATTTATAACTATGTCGTCTAGGTGCAACTAGTTTTGACCCTGAATTGGTTTACAAAAGTTATTATTGAAATAAAAATATAATTCAGGGTGAAAACTATGTAAGCTGCCTAGACCCTTTCTTGATTTTAAAATTTTTACGCGATTAGGGCTAAACAACATTTTAACCATACAAAAGATTTTGCTATTGTTAACATTCGTATTTCTAAACTTATCCATCCATAAAAGCATATAATTACATTGTAAACTTATACTGTAGACAATTAAACTTTAAAATACTTACATGCCCACTAATCTATCAAATTATGATAAAGACGTACTTACTGAACTTATTGTAGTAACTTGATTTTTCCCAAGTTTCTACTGCTCCTCGATAGACGATTTCAGGAAACCTACATGTGACATAAGACACACGCTAAGTACGAACTTAGTGAGGCAATTAAACTTATTTATTTAAAGACATAAAATAATGTAATACAGTATGTCATATATAAAAGTGCATTTCGTTTTCTCTATAACATGGAAAGTATATCCCAATGTACATATGTCATGTATCATAACTATCATATAAATCATGTTATTATTGCATAATATATTTTCTATCATGGACATGCTTTCATCATGTAATCATTTGCATATCATGTGCTCTATCATGGTCATGTTTTCATTATGCCACCATTTGCATAACATGTACTTGAACATAGTAATGCTTTCTTTATGCCATCATTTGCATAACATGTATTCTATCATGGTCATGTGACATGTAACTTCTTATTCATGTATCATGTAATCACATAACATTTGTATCATGTATCATATAACATAAGTAACATATAACATTTGAATCATGTATCATCTTCTTATTATTATCATCGTTTCTGGCTAGAGGCCCATGGAAACCCTGTAGCCTATCTGCACCGTAGTGCCTTGTAGAGTACGTACTCGAGAGGACACTCTTTGCTCCTCATATAAGGACGCTATTTGCTCCTTATATAAACACCTCATTAGTGCATTTTGCACTATGGGCTTGTATCCCCAGGGTGTATCTTGTTTCATTTTAATCTTGTCATTATCCATATTTCATGTATGCATAATGCATTATCATTTATGCAAACAATAATTCGTACATGGTATTCCATCAAGCTTGCCATGTCGAGTAATGTATCATATCATGTATTATAGAGAAATGCAATGCCATTTGCAAAGTAATGCAAACATTTAGAAATGCACTCACCTGGGCTATGTAATAGTATGCCTCACTAAATTCTACTCGATCCATTCCTTTATAATATCTCGAATCCTCTTTGATTCGTGTTTGGCTAAAAATCGAGTTTCGGGGCTTGAATTGAGCTTAGAAAATTTTCTCCCCTTTCCCCTTTATTTTCAAAATGAAGAATATGAATAGTAGTCTTTATCTTTTGGTTCTTTAACTTTCAATCTCTACAATTATGCCACTAATAAATATAAATGAATTTTAAATTCATTTAAATAGTGAAATTACTAAAATGCCATTTTAATCCAATGGTTAAGATTGATCTTAGCATCAATCAAGGGCCAAGATTAAATCTTCCATTTTCTTCTTCCAAAAATGCCCTTATAAATTTTTAAATATTTCAAAAATACCATGGGGGCCAAATGACCAATTTTCCCTCTAAATAATTTTTATTTACTAGTTTACTTCAAAAGTGCTATTCCTTTACAATCCAACTAAAATATTTCATTCTCAACCGATCACTATTCCTTAAATATTATTTTATAACTTTTTCATGGCTTATGGAACAGCCTCTGAAATTTCGATTTGATTCGATCTCCCGATATTCGTAAAATACTTCTACTGTGCTTTTACCTTTTCTGAACTATCGGATTTATTCCAAAAATTTCATATTTTCATATTCGGGAAATAAACTCTATTATCTCATAAAAACTTCCTTTCAAACAACTTAGACTGAAATTTTCTAACTCACTCTACTATTCCGATAATTTTTGAAAATCTCCATAGAATAATATTTCTCTTAGAAATACTTTATTGATAATCCATACGAATATTCTCTACTCTTACTGAGTCCAAAATATTGATCAAAAACACTTTTATGGGACCTTCCCAAAGGTCACCCATCCTAACATTTCCCTGGCCTGAGCACGCTTAACAATTTTATTCGATCCAAACTTAGTACATTTTTCTGCATATTAATTCTTAAAACCGATATCAAGGTACTTATTTTTCTCTGATTCACTCTTATACTGAATAAAATTACTTATTGGGAAAATATACACTTTAGTCTTTAAACTTTTTCAAAGTTTACACTTTTAACCCCAAAACTTTTATAATTTACAATTTGGTCACTGTCCAAAATTTGGGATATTACAGTATCAGGAAAAAATGGTTGTACATATGTCGGCCTCAAACCCACATGAGCATCACAATCTTTTGAGCTATATAATTAATTCCAAGATTTACAGAATTTTCGCTTATTTTAAGTCACGAGGATGTTTCAATCAATTAATTGCTTAATGACGTTTTAGCTATATCAGTCATTTTTTGTCCTTCCACACAATTCAATTTTTTTTTTTAGAAATCGAGGGTAAATTCATCATTCTGGTTAATTTAGAGATTCTTGTGCTCGAAGATATTCCATTTATTTTTATCATTGCAGTCAATTTGATCTTTCTGCCAATTTGATTGATTCAGATAAATGTAGAAACTTCCAGTAATTTATCTTCAGGGACTTATTCAAGATTTCAAGAGAATCCACACATTTTACATTCTAAAAGGTTTGAATCTTAACGCCAAGATTTTCCAAGTAGGTCGAGGGTTCCAGATGAGTAAGTTGTTTAATCGAGCTAGGAATTAAGTTTCAGGTCATTTCCATCGTTAGGGGAATTGTTGTCATTTACACCTTAAGGGTATTTTCGTTATTAATATAAATTTAGATATTCAGAAGTTAACTCCTTTATTAACCATAATTCATTCTGAAGGTTGACAATATTATTAATTCTTACCAAACTCAAAAATTCATCCAGATCGATAGATTTCTTATTAGGGTATTTCAGGTCTTATCCGGTTTATCATTCTTTTGTTCCGAAGATAAATTGGCTAAAGCAAGTTAATCGGTATACTCATTCAATGTCTTATATGTCATAACCATATACCAATGTTACATAAAGCATGTAATAGGTAAAAATGTATTACCTTGAATCTAAGTTACCACAGTCGACCCTTAAATTTTTTTCTTCGATTACATTTGTACTCGACGTCTCTTCGAATCCCAATTTCTAGGGACTGTAGATACCTTCAATTAATCATATACCATCATCAGTACTTGCTCACGAGTACATAAACTTGATTATTAATTATATACATAAGTTCGGGTTTAAGGTCTAATTTGGAGGCTTTCAGGTTAGAATTTTACAAAACAGACTTCAAAAACGGACTCAGGACGTCAAGAAACATAAAATATGAGTTTTCAAAAAAGTTGACTTTTTGGTCAATGTTAAAGTCAACGCTGATGTCAGCAGTCAACAGGCCAACGGTCAACTTGGGTCGGGTCAGGTCAAACTAAGGTTAGATCAGATCAACTGGGTTATCTCGGACGAGTTGACTCACTGAGTTAACTCGGGCGAGTCGACTCAAATTGAGTTGACTCAATTAAAAGGGTCGGTCAAACAGGTCGGGTCAATTGGTCGCAGATTGAGTTTGGTTAACTCAGGCCAGACCGGGTCTGGCTGGACCGATTCAAGAACGAACTGGTCATGGAGGCTGAAAATCGCCTGTGGTGGCTCGTTTGGCCCACGCGCCACCCTGCACGGCCCAAAAATGCACTAAATTGCATATTTTCCAAATTTATCCAACCACAATGTTTAAAACTCAAAAACAACCTAGAATTTAAATAAAGCTTTACCTTTTTACCTAAACGGAAAAAAACTGAGGGGTTTTCACGAAGCTCCAGCGAGGCACAGGACGACGACCGTTCGACGAGTCAAATGTTGGGTTTTTCCTGGCTCGCCATACTGAGCACGATAGTGGCCTTGGCATCATGCTATAATGCCGGACGATGACGGAATCGGCCAAGGAAAGAAATGAGAAATTTGGGTTTAAAATCCAAAACTTTAAATGCTCCTCTACAGCAAACGGCGCGACCATACGGCGAGTGGAGGGCGGCCTTGGACTCGGGGTGTGGCGGCGAGCACTCTGACAGGGGCGATGATGGCCACTGCTGAGCGATGTCTCAAACCAGGATGGTCAATGAAGGTGGTTAGGGGAGAAGGTTTAGAACCTTTTGTGTACTTTAATTACTCAAACCGAGTACCAAAAATGAGGGGTATCTAGAAAGGTCATATGACTTTAATTATTTTCAGAGTACCCGATTCAAAAGATTTAAAATACATTAAAACTAAGCTAACAAGATATGAGCTTAGCCTTGATGGTTAAGTCTTTAACTTTAGTAACCAAGGGTCATAGGTTCAATTCCCCTTGGTTGCAAAACTTCTCTTTTTATTTATTTATCTTTTTTTCTAGGTGTTACACCTAGTCTTGTAGTGGAGGTATTTTCCCAAGGTGATTCTGCGAATAATTTTGCTAATGTAATTGCGAGCGCAACTGTGAACGTTACTGCTACGCCTCTAGCGGATCTTGGTAGTTCTTCGTCAATTGCAACTGTTGTGTGCCTTGCCAGCGAACCCACCATTACCAGCATAGCTGCAACTGTTGATTGCCCTGAAGATAAAATTATTGAACCTGGGTCTTCTAGTATCTATTGGCTTCGATTGTTATGTATTGAATAAAATTAAAAGTCTATGATGATAGTCTAGCTATAGTGTTCGTCTCCTTCATTTGTTTTTCTTTTCTTGTTTCTTTGCTTGCCGGCAACAACATTAGTCTAGATGCTGATTGCCGACCGTTGAGATTCATCATTTCATTTGTTTTTTTATTTCCCATCGTTTGTTTTATTTTTTGTTTTTATTTAGTTTTGAATAAATAATTTTGCTTTTGTGGCACGATTTACTTTACTTTTTGGTACGTTTTCCTTTGCATTTTGGCACGCTTTTCTTTTCTCTATTGGTCGTTTGGCAGTTTCTTTCATTGAATTTTATATCAAGGTTGGATCTGACATCATCACGATTGATCAAGATGACATTCTGTTAGTTATCCTATTAATCTCCTTGTTTCGAACCCTCGAACTGGATTTGGATACGAGCACACAATCACCGTTTCTTGTTTGCAATTGAGTTGTGGTAAGACTGTGTTGTCAACGTGTCTTATTGTAATATGCATTTTTATATTGTTTGTTGATGGTTTACCTTTCATCGTCGATCTTTGGTGATGTTTGTATCCATCTTTTGTTTTGAGTCTTTGGATTGAGTTTTTATCTTTTCCTTGTATGGTCATGTTATGATCTCGAGATGCTAGTTTATTGTTTCAATGGTTATAGGAATATGTCCGAATTAAGTGTTTTTGTTTACTAGGTTGTGAACTTTCATTGTAATTTTGGATATATCATCATTCAATAAAACTAGCGGAAATAGTTTAATAACCAAAACAAGAAAACAGAAATAGTTTTGTGACCAATAGTGTTGTTTACATATAAAGTAATAGTATTGTAGTTACTTGTACCAATATTATTAAATTTTGGCCTCAATAAGTGCTCTTAAAATATAAGTTAAATTATAGTTTTAGTCCTTTCACTATATTCTGAAAGAATTTAGTCTTTATATAAATCTACAAGGAATTATCGTGTTTAAGTTTTTATCTATGCCCATTTTTTATTTATAAGAACCTATGTAACGACCTAGATTTCAAAATATGTGGGTCCGTCTAACCCGAACCGTGGGCTTCGCATTTGGGCCGAGAGTCTAGGCCTTTGTGGGCTTGCTTTGGTGGTTGTAACCCCCTCGACCCGGCCTAGACGCCCGACCGAACCGAGAGAACTACATTAGGCTTGCCAAAGCAAACTGGTGAAAGGTTACGAAAAGTCGATTTATTTTTTCCTTTTATCTTGTCTAGATGCAAATTATTAATCTTACATGTACATACTTGCAGCAGGTGAAATTCCAAAGAAATTGAATCACAGAAAGACAATCAATTGCAACATATTCTTACGAGGACTAAACTGTAAAAACTCTAAACTTTAGAACCAAAATTGAAATTAAGTTTACCAATCCTCAATAGTCAGGTTACATGCTCACATGACAAAAATCAGCTCAAAATGATCACCCATACGCATACAATTGAGCCCACATCAATCATGGACTAAAATGGAAGAAAATAGAACTTCAATAAAGCCATTAACTAATTTAACTGCTTCGGGTATCGGTACACACACTTGAGCATCGGTACGCCCTTACCATTTCAAATCCCAAAAATTCCAGTAGCCAACTCCCGTACCGGTACGACTCCGCGTACCGGTACGCCTTACCAAAACCAAAGGCCCATACCGATCCTCAAACTCGTGGACCGAAACCCCATGCCAAACTCAGCCTTCCCATACCGATACGTAAACCTGAGTATCGGTACGCTTCACTTAAAAAGCATATCCGTATCGGAACGCCTAGCCCGCGTACCGAAACCACAAGCCTGAAATGGCTTCCCGTACTGATACGTGAACACACGTACCAGTACGCCTGGACCTGAATGGTCTCTAATGACTGGTTTAACATGTTTATCTCAAATCTAAACCATTCCATCATGCCACAGACTCACATACATCACTACTAAATATGCAATAGCAACCAAACATCATAAGATCAATAACCAATTATCATTCATACATCCCAAGATATTCTAAAGGCATACTTCCTGAAACCACTTTGCCAAACATTCCAAAATACACAAATAGGCCAAACTCAGCATAAACATCATAACAACGCAACTCTCACAGCATAATAAACTTGCTCACCATCACAACATGACAATCAATAAGGAAGCTCTATATACATACCTAAGTAACCACTCACCCACAACTATAAGCAAGGGTTAACATCAAACTTAACAACATCAAACCATCCTAAAAAATCAGCATAGAAACATACTTAAAACTGTGAAAAACAGAGTTACAATTCTCATAAACCATGGCGAACACATTGCCTTATTAACCAGAAACATAAACCGAGTTTATACTCAAAAGTAGTTTATCTCTTGGACCCCTTCAAACCTTGCCTTTGCTGCCCCGAACTTTAATGCTCTGCATCATTAGGAAAAAGAGAGTGTAAGAACAAATGCTTAGTGAGGATGCTCATAGAATAATGATGCGATTAAAACCATTTGAAAACCGTATGCTTGTTTTCCAAAAACATGCTTACAACCAAAGCATTTCTCAAGATTCCAACCGAATCAATGCATAACAGCCTTACGCAACATCATATACCCTTCATGCTTAAATTCCATAGCATTAAATCATGAACCATGCTTAAAACCCAAAGCATTAAAATCATAGACCATGCTTAAATCTCAAAGCATTAAAAATATGTTCAACACATGAACTTTCACATATATTGGCATTTATAGTGACCAGGATAGACTACCTCTATCCCATACATATATCGGATACACGGATCTCTCATACCATGCCTAGTTAAACCGCATGATATCCCAAACCTTGCCTAGTTAAACCGCAAGATTGGACACCCTCGCCTAGTTAAAGTGTAAGATTCCACCCTTGCCTAGTTAAACCACAAAAGTAACGACCTTGCCTAGTTAAACCGCAAGATCACCATCAAATTGGGTTGCCTAGTTAAACCGCATACCCCAATGAGGTTCCCAACAGTTCGAGTGGCCTTGTTAAATCGCCATACCTCAATGACCCATGGCCACGATCGATTTTGTTCATATTTTATTGTGCATTTTTAATCCTATGGCATGCCAACTATATCCGATTGTTTTCTCACCTTGTCACGTAGCCAATATATCATTTACAAAACCATTTACTTATTGTTTTACAATGCATTATGCAAAACACCACATATGCAAATCTCATCGCCAATGCAATAACACCATTCCCAACCAGAATGAAAACTAATGCTTAATAGCATTTAATGTACTTTTAAACCCCTGCATATGTACTCAAAATTATGCATTTCCAGTAAGTAAATCATACCATGTTTATCACCAAAACATGAAAACAACATGCTCATATCCAAGCCGATATTCAAGAGAAAAACAAGGGAAACTTACTTTCGAGCTTAGGTAAAAGTCTCACGCTTGCCCTAAACTCCCAACAACCTTTACAAACCTTTGTAAAGTAATTTAAACCAGTTTCCGCTCACTGATACTCTTAGCTTTCCTTGCCAATATGATAAAATCTCCTGGCAAGCAACAAAACAACGTCAAGCTTTGTCGCCTTGATTATCCCTTGTTTTAGACACATAGAACCAGATGATTAATGTATCATTATGCATTCAAACTACTACCTCAAAGCTAAACCCCGTAACTCTCAAGTTGCCCACTTAAAAACCATCCGAAATAAACCAAAATCATTATCAAACGTTTCCGAAACTTAACCCAGCCATAAAACAGCGATTCAAGCCAGCAAACAACATCAATTAACATCCAAAAACCCTTTCCCAAAATCCTTTTACTTACAGCAAAGATTAAACTCGAATATCATCACAAGAACTCAAATCTAACATCCTAAACAATTAGAGATCCAAGAGTTTCAGGATTCTATTGATAAAAACAACTTATCAACATCATAATACATCCAAAATATGTATCAAAACAATCTTAAACACTGGAAATCAGATCCACTTCGAAAATTACCTTGTTTCATCAATTTTACCCAATTAACTCAAATAAACATTGAAAAATCATTAAAATCAGTTTACAATCAATAAATCAAGGGTCAAATACTTGGGAATTTCAGTAAAGAACCATACAATAGAGGAGATCACAGACCTTACCCCTATTGTGAGATTTCTCCCTCAATTGGTTTGATAAAAAGCTAAGAAAACACAAGATTTAGGTGAGATTTTTAAAAACAATGTTAATTAATCAATTACAAATCATAAATGCAAGTTAAAATACTTCTCACCTCTGGTTTTTGATGAAAACTTGAGTGTTTGGTTGAGGAGAGAGTGGAGAGAAAAGTTGAGAGAATTTTCTTTTAAGAGCTTAACTAACTTTTAACAAAAATCCCCTTTTAATTAACTATAAAAACACATGTTACTATATCTTTAATTAAGGGAGAAATCATCAGAAAAAACTTGGTAAAAAAACTCCTTAAAGATTCTAAGAATTTGACCCTTTTCATTTTAGTCACCAATAAAAACAGTTTTTAAAACTTGCATTTTGGTCACTAGCCAAAATGACTCATCTTCAAATCTTATTTTCCAAAATTGATTTCACCATTATCCTTAATATAATTAATAATAATTTTAGAATATTTTCCACTATTTTATCACCTTCAAAAATATTTAATTCGATTTAATCCCGAAACCAACTCAAATCTCTAATCCCGGTCCATTAGACCCTCGAACCAACCTTTAAAACATCTAAGCCCAAAACCGGGGTGTTACAAATCTCCCCCCACTTAAGAAATTTCATCCTCAAAATTACCTGGAGGAAACAAATGCGGAAACTGCTTCATCATATTCGCTTTTCTTTCCCAAGTGGCTTACTCAACACCTCAGTGTCGCCACAAGACCTTTACAAGCTCAATCATCTTACAACAAAGAACTTTATTGCTGGAATTAAGGATTTCCACCGGCTCCTCATCATAGGATAAATCAAGTTTCAACTCTATATGCTCCACCGGCATAACATGCGAAGGCTCCGACCGATACTTCTGTAACATAGATACATGGAACACATCATGTATTTTCTTTAGCTCGGGAGGCAACCTCAGCCGATAAGCCACAAGACCAACACACTCAATAACCTCGTACGGTCCAATAAACCTCGGACTAAGCTTAACCTTACGTCCAAATCTCATCACCTTTTTCCACGGTGACACTTTCAAGAATACACGATCACCTACTACGTATTCAATTTTCCTACGCTTCAAATCCGAGTAAGATTTCTATCGATCCGCAGCCGCTTTCAAGCGATCGCACACAAGCTTTACTTTTTCATCCGTGTCTTTCAACACATCCGGTAAGGAAACATGCTTTTCCCCTACCTCAGCCCAACACAAGGGCGTACGACACCTCCGACCATACAGAGCCATCTGGATACTAGCTTGGTAACTGTTATTATAAGCAAATTCAACCAAAGGTAAATGCTTCTCCCAGGTTACTTGAAACTCAATAATACAAAACCTCAGCACATCCTCCAATGCCTGTATAGCCCGCTCAGACTGTCCATCCGAAACTCAACCTCGAACCCAAAGCCTGGTGAAAACTTCTCCAAAACCTTACCATAAACCTCATATCTCTATCCAAAACAATGGACTTAGGTACCCCGTGCAAACACACAATCTTAGCAATATACATATTTGCTAACTTGTCCAAGGTATCCGTCGTATGCACTAGAAAAAATGTGCACACTTCGTGAATCGATCAACAATAATCCAAATGGAATTATTTTTTAGCCGGTGTCAACGGCAACCCCGTCACGAATTCCATGGTGATTCTTTCCCATTTCTACTATGGAATTCTCAACGGTTGCAACAACCCGGATGGAAACTGATGCTCAGCCTTGACCCCCTGACACACCATATACTTAGAAACAAACTCAGCCACGTCTTTTTCAACCCAACCCAGTAGTATGTCTCTTTCAACCTGTGATACATCTTCACACTACCGGGATGCATAGCAAAAGATCTGGAATGAGCTTTTGTCAAAATAGTGTGCCTCAACTCCAGATCTTCCGGCACCACTATTCGACCCTTGAAACACAAAACTCCATCATCATCAAAATGAAAATCCATCAGATTACCCTCCGATATATCCTTAACATGCTCAACCAAGGAGTCATCAAACGGTTGTTTAGCTTTAATCATCTGTGATAACATAGGATTAACTTGCAACTCAGCTAACAACCCACCTTCACGCATCACACTCAACTTTGCAAACATAGCTCTAAGCTTAACCACCACCTTACGACTTAACGCATCCGCAACCACATTGGCTTTACCAGGATGATACTCAATTGTCAAGTCGTAACCCTTAAGCAACTCCAACCATCTACGTTGCCTAATATTCAAATCTTTTTGAGACATCAAATACCTTAAACTCTTATGATTCGTAAAAACACACTTCTCGCCATAAAGATAACGCCTCCAGATTTTCAAGGCAAAAACCACAGCTGCAAGCTCCAAATCATGAGTTGGATAATTGAGCTCATGAACCTTCAACTGTATTGATGCATAGGCCATAACCTTACCATCTTGCATCAACATACATCCCAATCCAACATATGACGCATCTCAATAAACCACAAATTCCTTCCCTGATTCCGGTTGAATACACACAGGAGCATGTGTCAAAACCTCTTTCAACTACTCAAAAATGTGTTGCTGCCTCTCCGTCCACACATAAGGAACGTTCTTTTGCAACAACTTTGTCAACGGTGCTGCTACACTTGAAAACCCTTCAACAAAGTGGCAGTAATAACTAGCCATCCCAAGAAAACTGCACACTTTTGATACAGACTTAGGTTGCTTCTAATTAAGAATAGCCTTAATTTTTTGTGGATCAACACGAATACCCTCCACGGAAACCACATGTCCAAGGAACATTAATTCCTTAAGCCAAAACTCGCACTTGCTCAGCTTAGCATACAACTGATTATCCTTCAACGCTTGCAACACAGTCCGCAAATGCCGATCATGTTCCTCCTCGGTACGCAAGTACATGAGAATATCATCTATGAAGACCAAAACAAACATCAAGATATTCATGGAACACCCTATTCATCATATCTATGAACTCAACCGGGGCATTTTTCAAACCAAAAGGCATGACCAGGATCTCATAATGCCCATACCTCATACGGAATGCAGTCTTATGCACATCTACATCCTTAACCTTCAGCTGGTAATACCCCGATCTCAAATCTATCTTGGAAAACACCGCTGCCCCAGGGAACTAGTCTAACAAGTCATCAATTCGCGGCAACAAATACTTATTCTTCACCGTTAGCTTATTCAACTACCGATAATCAATGCACATATGCATCGTACCATCATTCTTTTTTCACAAAGAGAACATGAACACCCCAAGAAGAAACAATATGTCAAATGAACCCATGATCCAACAACCCTTGAAGCTGCGACTTCAACTCCTTCGGTGCCATCCTATAAGGAGCAATGAAGACTAGTGTCTTTCTCGCGAACAATTCAATACCAAACTCTACCTATCTATCTGGTGGTAAACCTAGTAACTCTTTAGGAAAAATTTTCAAAAAATCACAAACAAATCGAATGTCCTGCACTCGAACACCCTTGGCTTCAGGATTCATCACAACAGCCAAGTAGGCTTGGCAACCTCATTGCATCATCCTTTCAGCTTGGGTAGCCAATACAATATTGGACAAGAACTTTACATTCTCACCAACCACCACAACTTCATAATCGTCGTCCAACCTCAAGAAAATCTTTTTGGATTCACAATCCACAACTGCCTTGTGCTCACTCAACCAATCTATACCCAAAATGATATTAAAACCATAGAATTGCAACCCCATTAGATCCGCGGCAAACTCATAACCTTGCACAACCAAAGGACACCGCTTATACAACCTTCTAGTAGTAACCGTCTCACCAAAAGAACTAGTTACTAACATACCAACATCAAGGACCTCACCAGGAACATTCAACAATGATGCATGTTCACTCAAGATACATGAATGAGTAGACCCCAAATCAATCAAAAATAACAATGACAAGGATTGCAAAGTAAAGGTACCTGCGATCACATCTATGTCATTACGACCCTTACGGTGAGCAAAGACTTGAGCCGGTCCACCACCTTCTGGTCTCACCGCTGCTATATGATCGAAAACCCTTTGACCATCCTTGCGCCTCTGAAAATTTCCCCTGCCACGACCTCAGCCCCTAGTAGGTACAACAACCTGTACCGGTTCATCCCTCACAGCTCGAGGACAATCATGCTTCAAATGATCCGACGATCCACAAATCCAGCAACCTTGAGTATTTCCCCAACATATACCCGTGTGGCACCTACCGCATCGCTCACACTCCGCTACAACACGAGCTCCCTAGGCACCCTGGCCAACTCCACCACCACGCCTGTGATTTGGCATATGTCTCTTGCTCCTAAACTTCATAGTCTGCCTCCCAGAATAGATAGAGTTAGCCGCTCTCTTACCCAAGCTCACACCCGCAACCTGAACTAGTGCACCCAAGGACTGCTCGATATCCTTGGCCCGGTTGACCAACATATCAAAATTTGTGTAATCTACATCTAGGAGATACGTCTTAATGTCTTTAACAAGACCATATCAGAACCAGTCACATCTCTGTTGGTCATCAGGAACCAATTTCAGAGCATACTGACTCAGACGGACAAACTTCACCTCGTATTCAGCAGCAGACATGCCACTCTGTGTCAACGTCATGAACTCACGCTTCTTCATATCCAAATACTAGTACCAAGA
The DNA here is from genome assembly GCA_019671005.1 of Hibiscus mutabilis. NCBI lineage: Eukaryota > Viridiplantae > Streptophyta > Magnoliopsida > Malvales > Malvaceae > Hibiscus > Hibiscus mutabilis. The sequence goes on from CM033736.1 coordinate 48,435,800, forward strand.
TACTTTCTCTTGAAAGCTCTCTGAAAGAACTCCCAAGTAATATCTGCTTTCAGAACGCCAGCTGTGGTCACCCACCAATAATATGCATAACCTTGCAACAATGACACGGTGCAACCCAACTTGCGCTCCTCATTGCATTCCATCTGATTCAAGATGCGAATTGTCTTTTTTAGCCAACCCTCGGCTACTTTAGGGATCAAACCCTGAAATTCTTTACCTCTCAAACTCCTTAAATGCTCCAAGGGTAACCCCTGATTTACCACCACATTCGGTGCTTGTGCCTGCACTCTAGCCACCGCTGCTTGGAAAGCTCCCGTTATTGCTTGAACTAAAAGAGTCAAATCACCATATACAGGCACCTGGTGAACCTGGGGTACTCCACCTGCCCCAACATAAACTGGAGGAACCATCAGAGGAGGATGAGGTAAAACATTAGGGGGATTCTCTTCCATCTCATTATTCTGCCCTACCCGGCAGTATTTGCCATCGAACGTGTCTTACGTCGAGCCATGCTAACAAAAGCATCAATGCACATTAAAGTTAGGCTAGCATCAGTGTAATCACTCATTTTTGTCCGGGTTTTTGTGTTATTAGTATTATTGTAATAGTATTATTATTAATATAAAATTAAAAAAAGAATTTAATGTAAAAAAGGCAAAAAAGTGCTTGGAGCACAATGCTCCACGTCATCATTTCCACCCACCAATTTGCCTATATAAAGGCTTTGGGGGGGGGAGCTTACAAATCACGCCCAAAATGCCCAAAAATGACATGAAATTGGCAAAGGCAGTCGGCACCCAATTTTGGGAGCCATGGCGGGCCGGGGTGTGGGCAGTGCCGTCGGCCCTAGTTGGTTCGATCCAACATTCGATCGGGGTCTTATTTTGGATCTAATCTAGTTAATTTTTGGAGAGGTCGTGGTAGATCTCGGTGGGGTTCAGTCGGGGTTCGTCATTCGTGCTCTTAGTTAGGTATATTTTCTTCCTTTTTTATTAGTGTTGTAATTTTATGATTTAATGAAGTATTAGTTAATTTAAAATTGTATTCTTATTTTTAGTTTGTATGTTTATTTATGTTTTAGATTAGTATTTATTTATGTTTTAAATTTATGTTTTAGATTAATATTTTATTTATGTTAGATTTGTTTTTATTTATGTTAGATTAATATTCATTTTTGTTTTAGATTAGTATTTTATTCATGTTAGATTAGTATTTTATTATGTTAGTATTTATTTATATTTTTATCGTATCGTATTTATCTATATTTGTCATGTTTTAAGTTTGCATAATGGAATATAAATTGTCAATGCGGTGCCCTTTTATTCGAGCGTAAACGGGGCTAGTATCAGGCGTAGTGATGGTGGTTGGGCGTTTACTCTCAGATAACGGGACTTAAAATTTACTCGCACTTATTACCAAATTTTAATTTAATCGTCACTTTAATCCGACAAGTTTAATATCAATAAAGTGGTAATTATTAAAGTACCAATTTTGGGCGGTGTGAGGGTGCTAATCCTTCCCCATCCCTAACCGACTCCCAAACCCAACATTTAAAAAAAATCTTTGGTTTTATGGTGCCCGACCTACCTTAGTGGCCGGTGGCGACTCCATTTTGAATAAAATACGATTTTTTCTAAAACCCCACGGAATAAATATTTTTAAATACCCAAAATACCCCTAAACACCTCGAAACTCATTTTTTAGCATTAAAGGAAAGATCGCTAAAGATGGTGACTCCGATGGGGACACTTTTTTGTTTTTCAAAAAATAAAGATAGTCAAGCTTTTTTAAAATGATTACCACTTTACTAATATTAGAAATTCCAGATTAAAGTGACTATTAAAGTAACATTCGGTTATAATTGCGCGTTTATTTTAACGCATTTAAAATTTGGCATATAAACCTTTTTAAGTAGGGGAAAATGCTAATGCTTTCGTGAGGATATCGTTCCTCCGTATGGGCCTAGCAAGTACCTTCGGGGCTCGATTACCTTATGCTTTCGTGAGGATACCGTTCCTTCGTAGGGGCATAAGCGAATGGGTCCCCCTGAGTTAAACCCGGTTGAAAGGAGCCTATAATGGGTGATGACCAGGGGCCTTGCTACTCTCTCCTTGCTACTCTTAGTAGGGGACAACAAGGACAATTCAGGTACCTCTTAGCACCAAAACTGCATGTAGAGAATATAGAAAGCCCACCCTTTTAGAGCCATGCGGATAACCTAGGTGTTTTAGACGAGTTGTAAATATGGTTGTTTTGTTTGTTTATCTTATTTAAATTTACCTTTCATTTATGTATTTATTATTTTTATCCGGTACTAACTCATTTCTTTTTGTGTTTTCTTTTTTATTTTTATTTTACACATACTTTTGTTGCATTATCATTGCATCCACATTACATAAAGGTGTTGATTCAAGTGGTTTGCCCAATCAGAAAATATTTCATCATGGAAAAAAAGTATCTTAAGAAGGACTACATCAACCTAGTCATGCGACATTGGTAAGAGATTAATCAACGGGTCCAAGGTAACAGTTTGCCGAGCAAGCGTGTAGTGCCAAAGTATACACACAAAAGCCTACAATAGAATGATCCATGAGAGCTTAAAGAGATTTAGGAAAGATGGGACCGAAGACTACATGAACTATTTTTTGACAGTTATGGCGACATAGCCCAACTAACGTATGTTCGAGTCAATCAACCTTTACTCCGAGCCATTTTCCAGTTTTAAAATCCCGTTTTTTTGCTGCTTTTCCTTCAACGGCCAAGACATGATACCCACGGTAGAAGAGTACACAGCCTTGCTCAACAAGAAAAATGTTCAAAAAGATTGGATATATACGAAGCCGCCAAGGAAGTAGAATTATCCATTGAAGTTCAAAACCTTTGCCAGGATGAGTGACGATTGGGTCAACGGCCTGATTTAGAGTAGAGGAGACAGCCTAGCCTGTGCATGGGAGTGTATCCGAATCATACCCGCACACCCGGATGAGGCAATGAAGATGAACATGTTCTCTTTAGGGATATAGGGTTTGATCATTTTCTCGAGGGTTCTTGGAAATATCGACGTAGCCATCTTGGGTCTGTTTGAACGCATGAAGCAGAAGGAGAACCTGGTACCAGTGATTTTAACCGAGACTTTCATTTCCTTGAGTGCGACCCAAAAACATGTAGAGGGGCATATCTGTGAAGTCTTCTTTTCTGGCTCCAGAATGTGGACCCTTTAATTCCTATGAAAGTCGTTCGAAAGGGTGATTACCAGCAGAATTAACGCCTTTATTTGCATTCATTTTGCATTTATATCATATTGTTGATTCAAGAATGGTTCATTTAAAATGCTTTCAAAATAGAAAAAAGTCTAATTTGCCGAAAACGATAATATTACAGTATCAAGTTAGGCCGAGCAAAGACCAATCAAGAAAGAAGACGGTCCGATAGTAAGACATGTGCAGCGTAGAGGATCCAGTGGGGACTACAGAACACAAATTTTGAAATCTTCACATTTAACCCTTTGTAAAAATCTCAAAGATTTTAATTTAACTCCTTCAAAAATTTTTTGAAAAAACTTTATTGTGTTTTGATCCTTTTCTCTCCTAAAACTTAAAAAAAAATATTTCATTTTTAAGTAAGTTAAAACTTTTTGATAATAAAAAAGGGAAATCTTTAAACCAAATGATCATTGAGAATTTTAATGTAAACCCAAAAGTTTTAAAGACTTTAAGTAGACCCCATTTGGACCGATAGAATCTATCCCTGTTTAGACGTATTATTCGAAGATCAGATCGTTTGCACCTAGATCTACAGAAGAAGAAGCTCTTGTCTACATTATGCATGCACTTGTTGATGCCCTTTTCAGAATCCACAAAAATGAAGATCATGACGTCACGAGTCCATGGAATAGAATAAGAGGAGAAGACGAGGTCATTAATCATCCGGAAGACGACATCGAGACGAGGAGCACATGCTCTGCTTTCCGAAGTCAAGGTCTCCAAAATGAATCCAATTGTTAGATGTAATTCATTATTAGTTTCTTACAATCAGACATTTTCTCTATTGAAAGTTTTTTAAAGACTGTTCGAGAATCAACACCGCATTTGCATGCATTCTCGCATTTATAGGGTATTGATTCCCGAGTGGTTTCTCAAATCTCAAAAGTCGTTCATAATTGACAAAGGGTCATCTGGTCATATATTAGAGGGCACAGATCCAGGGTTTTGTCCTAGAACAAGATCAGAGACAATAAAAGAGGGATAATCTGAAGACTTCAGGTCAAACACGGTACTGGTAATGAGCAAAGTAAAGTACAAGAGTTGAAAGAAGCAGATGGCAGAGGTGATGAATAAGATGAATACTTTGACGAAAGGTAAACGATCCGTCGAACCGAAAGAAGAATCGACTAAGGATCAGAATAGAGAGTGGGGCAGTCAGAATTCTACCTCCAAGCCGGCCAAATGCGAGAAATTGAACCCTTTTGTGATCCGCATCAATAAACAGGCCGAAGGTTTGTCTGAGTCGAGCTTCTAAAAAATAGAGTTCGGTCCAGAAAAAACCCGAGAAGCAAGTAATGAAAAGAAGTACATCTCGATTCCTGTGAGGTACACCGAACTGCTCCTAATGTTCATCAAGAAGAGCCTTATTACCTCAGTGAAGTCTCTACCGAAGAGACCGTCTTATCCGAGAGGTTACGACACACGTGCTAGAGGCAATTACCGTTTAGAAAGTTTGGGTCACACTATTGAGAATTGCGAGGCCCTGGGGAACAAGTTCAAGATCTTATCGCAATGGGAGTCTTGGGTTTCGAAGATGGAATACCCCAATTCTATAGTAAGCTAACAATCACCGAGGGGCAAAATCGAGGAAGAATCGACATCCAGGACAAGGTTTGAGTAACACCAAAGTGGGTCACTCAAGCGAGTTAAATTTGAAGGTCGGAGATAGAGGCATCCCAAGGGAGGGATATTCTTTCGAGTTCAGCGAGCTCAGATAAGAGAGAGATAACTTGGATGAAATTGAATTTGCAGAATGATCACCAAAAGCTTTACTGTGCAGATGAACGGTGTTGTTCAGTTGAAGGATGACTCAGAATATTGGAAGAAGAGATACTAGTCAAGCAAGAATGAAGTCAGGCTACTATCAGGTAAGTTTGAGGAAATTGAGAATAGGTACGACAATCTCCAGAGACGAGCTACAGAATAACCTAGCCATTAACAAGAGTTTGAAAACAAGTTTACAACAGAGCAAGGACAATCCAACACTTTTCAGTTGGAAAGTAAGGAGCACGTGGAATAGCTCGAGACATTCTTTGCGTGAATACGAGGTTCGTGTAGAAGTTAAAAAACATGTTGCTGTTGAAAATGTTGTAGAGATAACTTCCAAGCTGCGAAAGACTAAGCAGGGGTTAGATGAAGACATGAAGATCGATATTACCCGAGCAGGTAAAGTGGCTCAACAAGGTGGCAGACTTAGCTGACACATCGATGGCATTGAGTCAGGACATGGACCCAGTGTTGGACCACGGAGGCAAGCTAACTGGACTACTGTATGAAGTTAAGAAATTAGGCACTGGAGCTCCTTAGTAACTGAAAATATCTAATATCTGATGTAATAAAACCTTTTGGCCTCAATGAACGTCGTTCTATGGGGACCACTTTTGGAATCAATACCTTATTGCATTCATGTTTATATTTTAGGATTGCATTGCATTACTTTGCACGATCCTGGCATATTTTACATGACATTATCATTACCTTGCATTATTATTACCTTGCATAAATTTTATGAGGAGTAATTCAAAGACCAATTAGGGTTTTATCATGGATAAAAGAATTGAAGACACTCAAAAATTAAGATTCGAGCAGTTAGAAGATGGGCTCGAGAAAAAAAGAAAAAAAAGAAGAAAGAAAGAAAAAAAAAGAAGAGAAAGAAAAGAAGAAGATTGATGCCTTCGATGCATGAAAGCCCTGATTTGGTCATTCCACCGGATTTTAAGATTCTAAGATTTGTGTAGTATGATAGAGCAAGCTGCCCCAAGATTCACCTGACCACGTCCTACAGAAAGATAGAAGGCTACATCGAGAATGAAAAATTACCGATCCACTACTTCCACGACAGTCTAGCAGGACCTATCGTGATATGGTACAACTGTTTGAGTGGAGACCAAGTGTAGTCATGCGGAGACTTAACCAACGTCTTTATGGGCAATACAGATATGCTTTAGACCTAGCACCAAGTCGTCAGTATCTCCAAGGTACAAGGATGAAACCTGATGAGAGTTTCAAGGAATGTGCTTCGAGATGCCAGAGGTTAGCTGACCAAGTGCAGCCTCCCATTGTTGAAGAGGAAAGTGACTTCTATGTTTCATGCCACCTTTCATATTTTTTCTTTGATAAGATGCTCGGGAAAATGTAGGCCAGCTTTGAGGACTTCATAACAGTCAGAGAGAATCGAACATGCACTCTGGGACCTAAGTTTAAATACCAGACCTACTTAGGAGCAGAAGAAAAGAAAGAGATAAATGGGTACAACTTTCAAGGTTCTCGTGATCGTAAGAGAAGAAGACATGCATATTCCTCCGAATCACTGAGAAAAATTCCTCGAACAAGTACATATTTAGAGATATTCGGAGTATTCCATTTTGGACATATGGCCTCATCTGGTCAAGGGTTAGTACCTTACCTCCAGGCCGATAAAGATTATGCCCAGCTCATCCGCCCATAGTTTTGATCCATACAGTACATGTAAGTTCTACATTAAGGCGCCGGGGTATGACACCAAGAAATTTAGGGTCGTTAATTGAAGAAATCAAGAAGCTGGTTGACGAGGAAGTCATGACGAGAGAGTTAGTACTCGGGGATAGTCTGAAGGTTCCTATGGTTTTCTCATCATTTCACAAAGAAATTCTCAACAAAAAAAACTCATTATTTTTCAGAATAACAAATCACATTTCCATTTAGAAAGCATTTTTTTACATTTTTGATTCTTTAAACATTTTATTTTTATGGGGTAGTATTTGTTCTCCCATATGCATACATACGCATTTTTGAATAGACATATGTATATAACATTTCTATACCAGGTCCTCGAATTTTGAATGCAACAGTACATTTGTTTTAGATCCAAAGATCAACTCTAAGTTGCTTATATTTAGAAGAGATTGAATATTGTGAGGATACTGTAAATGTGAGTATCTGCTAGTTTACTTAGGCCAACAGAGGAACAATACGAGTGTTTAGACAAATGGCAGTTCCCATTTTAGAAAATTTCCTTATCAGGAACTTGTCGTTTAAGATCCTTGAATCGAGAGTTGACCCTAAACCTCTACCCACTGAAGGATTTCTCAGGACATTTGTGAATGTGATGACGAATGGTATTCTTTCACTTTACCAGAAGAAAGAGATGAAACCAGATAGATTGGACATGAATGCCATAGAACTGCCAGAGGAAAATGGATGAAGACAAGTTTATGCTCAGAAAATAAACTAAGCAACATAAGAAATACAATCAGAAGGCCAAAGTAATCAAGAGCGAGTACACTAAGTTAAATAGTGTAAGAAGAAGATACATGAAGACTCTACCGTTTGATAGGCACCGGTTTAGAAGAGCTGGGTAAAATTGATTAGGTTCAAGCGAGAACAAGCAATAATGTTCGGTGTAGATGCAATTTAATTCGAGAATACATCCACAGACTCGAACAAGAGGAAAGAGACTCTAGGCTGAAAACCCAAAATGGGTAGTCTAAAAAAAGAGAGAAAAGAAAGAAAAAAAGAAAAAAAAAGACAGAAAAAAGAGAGATTACACTCTACTGTTTGGGTTTACTAAAAGGTATTCCTAGATAAGAGTGTTTAAAAAGAGAGAAATGAGTAAAATTTTCCGGGGCACTCTGCTGTAGTGAAAAGCTCAGAAAGTGGTTTTATGCTCCATCCATCTTTTAAGTCAAAAGTGGAGTAGCTACATGAGTGATATATTCAAATCATGACTATGCCGAGTAACTCGGGGTTCTGTTGTATGCTCCATCATTATCCTCGAGACAAAGGACTGCGATGAGTTGAATTCCCTTAAAAGAGAAAAAAAAAAGAAAAAGAAAAAGAAAGAGAAAAAAAAGAAAAAAGACAAAAGGAAAATATTGTATATACTTCACACACATATCAAACAATACAAGATCAAGACTTCAACTGTAAGAAATGAGCAAGAGATACAAAAAGAATCCACAATTTTGAAGATTTGTATAGAAGCTTGAATTGAAGCCAAGTCAAGACAAGTCGGCCCTAAGATTGCCAATTTCGAAAAGGGAAATGACCTTTAGGGTGAAAACCCAAAAGTGGACAGTCTAGAGCGATCCCAAAAATAAAGAGGACAGAGTAGTCTGCTTGAGCATGTTGACATCAATATCCAACCAAAATACACTAATCTGAAGATACAAAAGAAGGAAGTGAACTCTAGGGTGAAAACCCAAAGGTGGGCAGTCTAAAGCAATCCAAATAAAAAAATAGAAAATAAAGAAAAAAGAAAAGAAGAAGAAGAAAAACAAGAGAGGAACATTTCATCTGGGCATACCAATCACAAGAACTCCCAGAAATGTACATAATCCTTCATTCAAGGAACTTTGGAGGATCATTTTTTTTACGGAAAAACAAGCATCAATACATAGCCAGAATGCAAGGTGAACCAAAAGAAAGAGAGTGAGGAAATAAACTCTAGGGTGAAAACCCGAAAATGGGCAGTCTAGAGTGATCCCGAAAAAGAAAAAAAATACTCCATGTGAGCATATCCAGATCATACGAGCAAAAAGATACAGCTTCGTCTAACCATGAACCGAAGGCCTACATTACAAGCCTCCAAGACCATTCTGATCATCCATAGATATCCAAGTTGAATGAGAATGTCTTCAGATTTTATTCCGCCTATAAGGGTTAACCTTGCTTCAAGGAACGTCAAACTTCGAAGTACTTGATCGACACTCAAATGAGGGAAGAATAAGGCATGGTGAGTTAGTGAGATTAATAGAGCCACTTTAAACGGGGTAGAAATTAGCTAGATGATTGTTCCTCTCAAGAGCCTAATAGACCATAAGAGACTATACATTTGCATATATCTCCATAGTAGTCAAGATATTTTAAATATACGCTTCATTAGAGTTTATCCCTGGCAATTTGAAGCATATGTGCTATTGCATTCGGTATTTTGGGGGCAAACATGTTTTTACAGTGTTTGGTATTTTCTCCTCAAATTTTGATGTTTACCATTTTCCCTAAACAATAGCTTTCAAAGTGTTTGACAGTACTTAGAATTTTGTTTACCATTCTCCAAACCTTAATTTTCAAAAATGTTTGGCTTTAAAAAGAAGAAGATGTTGACCATTTGTTCCAAACAATGTTTTCAAAATGCTTGGTATTCCCTCCAAGTTGTGATTTTCAAAATGACTGTTATCTTTTCAAACAATCATTATTTTTGTATTGAAATATACACAAGTAAATTGCCTTTTTCATTACTTTAAAAAAATGAATGATGATGAGATTTAAAGAATATGGACCGAGAGTTAGTTCCCGACGAAATGCTACGAGAAAATCAAGGATGAGCTCAGGGGATGGAAGCATTTTTGCTCACCCTACTGATTAGAAATAGATCAAGGCTCTGTGTGACGGGTCAGAAAATTCGAAGCAGTGGAGCCCGTGATTGAATAGGGCGACGCCAAGTGAAGACGATGAAAAGGGTTCTTATAAGAATAATATAAGGACCAGAAGATCATTTATGAAGATAGGTGATAACCCTGAAGACAAGAAAGCCTTCTGCACGAAAGATTTGAAAACAGGTTAATTCAGATTCGAAGTGATTGATCAAATGAGGATTTAAGAGCATACAGTGAAGAAGTAAAGAGATGAAGAAATCTGAGGAACGACCTTTTAGGGTGTAAGACTTTAGAACAGAAAAAGATTGAAAGAAAAAAAAGAGAAGAAAAAAGAAAAGAAAATGAGAGAAAAGAAGAAAGAAAAAGAAATAAGAAGAAGAAAGAAATAAGAAAATAGAGAAAAAGAGAAAAAAAAGGGGAAAAGAGAAGAAGAAGAAAGCATTACATTGCATGCATCATATAGATAGATCCATGTCAATTTTTGCTTATTTTAGATAGGTATTTAAAGAATTGTGAAAAAGTTTGAAGAAGTAGATTTCATTAAAAAAAGAAAGTTCGGCAGCCATAGTAGCGTGAGGCCAAATGACGATAACCATAGTAGTGTAAAGTCGGATATTAAGTCATTCGGGCCATCAGTAAGACCTTCGGGCATGATGATAAGACCTTCGGGCCACCAGTAAGTCTTTTGAGCATGGTGATAAGTCTTTCGGGCCGTCAATAAGTCCTTCAGGCATGATGCGGCAACCATAGTAGCGTGAGGCCAGATGTCGGCAGCCATAGTAGCGTGAGGTCAGATGACGGTAGCCAGAGTAGCATAAAGCCAGATATTAAGTCCTTCAGGCTATCAGTAAGACCTTTGGGCATGATGATAAGACCTTCGGGCCATCAGTAAGTCATTCGAGCATGATGATAAGTCCTTCGGGCATGATGTGACAACCATAGTAGCGTAAGGCCAGATGTCGGCAACCTTAGTAGCGTGAGTCCGGAAAGATCGGTAGCCATTGTCGGTGTGAATCACCAAAATTAAAGAAAGACCGGTAGCCTTAGTAGCGTGAGTCCATAAAGATCGGCATCCTTAACAGCGTGAGTCCAGAAAAATTGGCAGCCTTAGTAGCGTGAGTCCAGAACGATCGAAAGCCATAGCAGCGTGAGTTCAGAAAGATCGGCAGCTTTAGTAGCGTGAGTCTTAAAAGACCGGCAACCTTAGCAGTGTGAGTCTAGAAAGATCGGCAGCCTTAGTAGTGTGAGTCAAGAAAGATCAACAACCATAGTAGCGTGAGTCTAGAAATATCGGTAGCTATTAACGGCGTGAATCCCCAAAATTGAAGAAAGATTTTGGCAGCCTCAGTAGCGTGGGTCCAGAAAGATCGGCAACCTTAGTAGCGTGAGTCCAGAAAGATCGGCAGCCTTAGTAGCGTGAGTCCAGAAAGATCGGCAGCCTTAGTAGCGTGAGTCCAGGAGATCGACATCCCTAGTAGCGTGAGTACAGGAAGATTGGTAGCCATTTTCGGCACGAATCCCCAAATTTGAATAAAAATTTATTCAGCCTCAGTAGCGTGAGTCCAGAAAGATCAGTAGCCATTTTGGCGTGATTCCTAAATGCGAAGATAAAGGTTCTATATTGGAAGGGCCTATATTTTTGAGCACTCGCAGCAAGGGGTTCTATATAGGAAGAATCCATAGCTCTGAGATTTCAAAAGCTAAAAGTTCTATATAGGAAGGACTTGCGACTCCAGGGTTTGAAGACTAGCAATTCTATATAGGTAGAACTCTCAGTTGAAAGAATCCATCTGTGACGCAGAAGGTTTTATATAGGAAAAACCTGTGTTGAAGACGAAGAGTTCTATATAGGAAGGACTCCAAGCTTTACTGTCTTAGAGTGAAAGGTTCTATATAGGAAGAGCCCTAACTCTAGGATTTCAAGGTAAAAAGTTCTATATAGGAAGAACTTTTAGTCCGAAGGATTCGCCTGAGAAAGAGAAAGGTTCTATATAGGAAGAGCCCATAGCTCCAATATCGGAAGGCGAAGAAGTTCTATATAGGAAGGACTTACGAGCCTGAAGATTCGGCTGAGGAAAAGCAGAAAGTTCCAGAAGAACACGTGACTTCGAAGCTACAAGTAAGGAAGTAGGAGAAAAATGAGTGCTTTTGATCTTTGCTTTGTTCTCGTTTCACGAGAACAAGCGAAGAGGGGTAACTGTAATTACTCATTTTTGTCTGGGTTTTAGTGTTATTATTATTATTGTAATAATATTATTATTAATATAAAATTAAAAAAAGAATTTAATGAAAAAAAGCAAAAAAGTGCTTGGAGCACAATGCTCCACGTCATCATTTCCACCCACCCGTTTGCCTATATAAAGGCTTTGGGGGGAGCTTACAAATCACGCCCAAATTGCCCAAAAATGCCATGAAATTGGCAAAGTCAACCGACACCCAATATTTGGAGCCATGGCCGGCCGCAAGGCTGGCCGGGGTTTGGGGCAGTGCCCTCGGCCCCAGTTGGTTCGATCCAACATTCGACCGGGTCCTATTTTGGATCCGATCTAGTTAATTTTTGGAGAGGTCGTGGTAGATCTCGGTGAGGTCCAGTCGAGGTTTGTCATTCGAGCTCCTAGTTAGGTATATTTTCTTCCCTTTTTATTGGTGTTATAATTTTATGATTTAATAAAGTATTAGTTAATTTAAAATTGTATTCGTATTTTTGTTTGTATGTTTATTTATGTTTTAGATTAGTATTTATTTATGTTTTAGATTAATATTTTATTTATGTTAGTTTTGTTTTTATTTATGTTAGATTAATATTCATTTTTGTTTTAGATTAGTTTTTTATTCATGTTAGATTAGTATTTTATTATGTTATTATTTATTTATATTTTTATCGTATCGTATTTATCTATATTTGTCATGTTTTAAGTTTGAATAATGGAATATAAATTGTCAATGCGGTGCCCTTTTATCGAGCGTAAACGAGGCCAGTATCAGGCGTAGTGATGGTGGTTGGGCGTTTACTCTCGGATAACTGGGATTTTAAAATTTATTCGCACTTATGACCAAATTTTAATTTAATCGTCACTTTAGTCTGGCAAGTTTAATATTAATAAAGCGACAATTATTAAAGTACTAATTTTGGGCGGTGTGGGGGTGCTAATCATTCCCCATCCGTAACCGACTCCCGAACCCAACATTTAAAAAAAATTCTAGTTTTATGGCGCCTGGCCAACCTTAGTGGCCGGTGGCGACTCCATTTTGAATAAAATACGTTTTTTTCTAAAACCCCACGAAATAAATATTTTTAAATACCCGAAATACCCCTAAACACCTCGAAACTCATTTTTTGGCATTAAAGGAAAGATTGCTACAATCAGGCAAATGATCCAAGACTATCGTATAAAACATTTTAAAACCTCGGTAATAGGCAATGCGTTCCCATTTTATACCCCAACATGATGTAAATCATACACCATATATACACACAATCACCGTGCATAACAAACAATAATATACTATCAAACAACAATATCTTAACCTTTCGTAACCTGTCTCTGATACCAACAAATGTAACCCCCTCGACCCGGCCTAGATGCCCGACCGAACCGAGAGAACTACATTAGGATTATTGAAGCAAACCGGTGAAAGGTTATGAAAAGTCGACATATTTTTTTTCCTTTTATCTTGTCTAGATGCAAATTATTAATCTTACATGTACATACTTGCAACAGGTGAAATTTCAAAGAAATCGAATCACAGAAAGGTGATCAATTACAACACATTCTTACGAGGACTAAACTGCAAAACTCTAAACTTTAGGACCAAAATTGAAATTAAGTTTACCAATCCTCAGTTAGTCAGGTTACATTCTTATATGACAAAAATCAGCTCAAAAAGATCACCCATACTCATACAATTGAGCCCACATCAATCAGGGACTAAAATGGAAGAAAACATAACTTCAATAAAGCCATTAACTAACCTAACTGCTTCGGGTATCGGTACACACACTTGAGTATCGGTACGCCCTTACCAAAACCAAAGGCTTGTACCGATCCTCAAACTCGTGTACCAAAACCCCATGCCAAACTCAACCTTTTCATACCGATACGCAAACCCAAGTATCGGTACATTTCACTTAAAAAGTATATCCGTATCGAAATGCCTAGCCCGCGTACCAGAACCACAAGCCTAAAATGGCTTCTCATACCGATACGTGAACACACGTATTTGTACTCCTAGACCTGAATGGTCTCTAATGACTGGTTTAACATGTTTATCTCAAATCTAAACCATTCCATCATGCCACAGACTCACATACATCACTACTAAAGATGCAATAGCAACCTAACATCATACGATCAACAACCAATTAGCATTCATACATCCCAAGATATTCTAAAGGCATGCTTCCTAAAACCACTTTGCCAAACATTCCAAAATACACAAATAGGCCAAACTCAGCATAAGCATTATAACAACACAACTCTCACATCATAATAAACTTGCTCACCATCGCAACATGGCAATCAACACGGAAGCTCTAGATACATACCTAAGCAACCACTCATCCACAACTATAAGCAAGGGTTAACATCAAACTTAGCAACATCAAACCATTCTCAAAACTCGACATAGAAACATACTTAAAACCGTGGAAAAACAGAGTTACAACTCTCAAAAACCATGGCGAACACATTGCCTTATTAACCGTAAACATAAACTGAGTTCATACTCAAAAGTAGTTTATCTCTTGGACCCCTTCAGACCTTGCCTTTGCTGCCCCGAACGTTAGTGCTCTACATCATTAGGAAAAAGAGAGCGTAAGCACACATGCTTAGTGATGATGCTCATCGAATAATGATTCAATTAAAACCATTTGAAAACCGTATGCTTGTTTTCCAAAAACATGCATACAACCAAAGCATTTCTCAAGATTCCAACCGAATCTATGTATAACAGCCTTATGCAACATCATATACACTTCATGCTTAAATCCCATAGCATTAAACCATGAACCATGCTTAAAACGTAAAACATTAAAATCATAGACCATGCTTAAATCCCAAAGCATTAAAAATAGGTTCAACACATGAACTTTCACATATATTGGTATTTATAATGACCCAGATAAACTACCTTTATCCCATACATATATCGGATACACAAATCTCTCATACCATGCCTAGTTAAACTGTATGATATCCCAAACCTTGCCTAGTTAAACCGCAAGATTTGACACTCTTGCCTAGTTAAACCATGAGATTCCACCCTTGCCTAGTTAAACTGCAAGAGTATCGACCTTGCCTAGTTAAACCGCTGTAGAGTCTCTAGGTGAAATACTGGCAAAAGGGGCAGAAGATATGTTGGAAAAGTATAAAACAGTACCAAGATGAGTCTTTTGCATGCAAGTATACACGGTCTGCAAGTAATATAGCTGGTAAGCTAAGTATCGATCCCACAGAGATTGACTTGGAATTCAATTTCTTTGATTGTTACTTGCCTTGAGAAAAAGTTGTTTTGTTTTGAAGTTGGTTTTCAAAATAATTGAAATAAAATAAAATAAATGAAAGTAAAGTAAGACGTTGGCAAGAAAGATGTTTTAATGAATGATGGGCGTTGGCAGGGAATTCCTGATTTTCACGCTATTCATGCTGTGCCAGCCTTTAATAACAACCTGTCTTGGCATTGTTTGCCGAGCAGATTCAAAATTAGCAAAGCCTCTCTCGATGGTCATTGCCCTAAATTGATCATGTAAAAACCCCTATATCTCTATAGTGCATGCTTTTAAATAAACCAATTTGATTAAGATCCAATCTATACTCCTAAGGGGTAGATTTCACTCTCGAAGTAAGTTTATCTACTTGAACGACTTCTCTCGAAGCTTATATCCTCAGTATTCAACAACTTAATCGTTGCCACCCCAAGTCTGTTAAGATATTGAGGAGCAATATGCCAACAGTGCCAGCTCTCACTTGGCATAGTATTTAGAAAACATTAAAGTATGCTGAATAGATATAACATTGCCAAGGCAGATTTATCATCAAAAACTAAACATGAAAACAGCGTTTCAACGCAAACATCCCCCACCAACTATTGAATTAGTTCATGGTGAGGGATTTAACTGAAAAACCATAAACATTTTCAAAATACATCATCATTAAAAAATAAAAATAACTAAACAAAGAGAATGGGCAAGAAGGGGGTCTCTCGATGCAGCCCTTCAATGGCTCTAAGCCTTCGGTCTAGCTGGTCGAACGACGCAGCCTTCCTCTTCCGATTGTTAATGAAATTCTCTCCAAGTTCCTCATCTAAATGCTTGCTTGATCGTTCTTTAAATAGGCATGCAAAGAAGCCCTAGGATAAGCCTTAACGTTTGAAATTTGAATGCGCCAAGGGATAAGGGATGTGATCATCTTATCAAGATTTGAAGTGATAAGCTGATAAGGTGATAATCTGATTAGGTTTTCACTGGGGCTGATGTCATATGCCGTCAATCCTTTGACAGCTGTACTTGGCATTGTTTGATCCATCTGTGCCAGATAGACTTGGCATCCTATTTTTTCGCCTTTCTATTTTTCGGAGTTTGATCAAATGCTATTTTTTTCAGCCTGATCTGGTCCTATTTTTTTGGGCTGGAATTGCCAAGGGTTCTTGGCATGGCATCAAGTTCACTTCTCTGCCAACCGATGCTTGGCATTGTCTGGTCCATCTGTGCCAACAACACTCAACATTCTCTCTGGCATTCCTTACTGCGCTGCTTTTCTATGCCAAATACTATGCCAAACCTATAAAATTGCCAACAAAACAACCATTCACACTGGCATAGACAGAATTCTAAACTCATTATGCAAATGCAACTAAATGTACCTAAAAATAGTACCTAAAAAGCATTGTAACAAAACAACCTTATGCAACTAAATGTACCTAAAAACAAGCAAAAGCATTGTAAGGTTGGCATTAAAAATAGTACTTTTGGAGAGGTAACACACCCCCAAACCTAACTCATTGCTTGTCTTCAAGTAATGAAATCAAAATAAAAACAAAAATTGTGAAAATGTTACCTCGACAAAATTTTGGTTGAATGCCAACTCGTGTTGGCAAGTAGAATTTGGCTCTATGTCTGTCCTCAGTATCTCAGCGCAATAATGCCAAGCATGTAGTAATTCAAGTGCAACAATATAACTCTAGTCTAAGTTTATAAAGAGTGCATGATGTGTAGGCAATATGTATCGAGTATCCTTTTACTCCCTTAGACAAAATTGCTACCTAAACTCAGATTTTTTTATTTCATTTTTTTCTTTCATTGCCAAGGGTTTCTGTTGGCATTCATTTAAGCTTGCTTCGTGATACTATTTAGTGTGAGAGATAAGAGGGAGCATACCACGAATCCCCACCTTAATCTAGACATCACTTGGCTTTCTCTTCAACTCATACCCTAAGGTTTTGGACTTGAGAACTAAGAGGGAGCAAACCACGAAGCCCCAAGTAGCTTATTATCCCTAAGGTAGAGGAGAGTTCTATTTTTTTTGCCTTGGCAGAACATTGCTGCCTTATGTTGCACGTAATAAGTGCTCCACAATTGTGCAAGTGTACACATCGCAAGTTATAGTATAAAAAATATCGTCTCCACAGGGATTGGTGCCACTTCAAGAATCTAATCTCTTGCACTATAAAAAGTAAAAGAAACACAAGTAGAAGATTGTAGGAGTTTAACTAACAACTAAACTAGAAAGAAAATAAGTAAAAGAAGATGTAATCAAATGGGAGAGAATAGGCCAGGTTATCGTGAGTTAAGGTGTGATAGCTGATTGGATCGTCTTGGTAAAAGAGTGCAAGGGCAACTCATTTGCCGTGGCAACTTGCACAGCGGGGTTGCCTTGGCAACTAATCGATGGTTGCCTGGGTGACTAGCTGGGCAACTACTTGGGCGGCTGGGCAGCAACTTCAAGGTTTGGCGGAGCGTTCTTTAATGGTTTCTTCTTATCCCTAAGTCGAAACTCTAGCTATTTGTGCAAGCCTTAATAATACATCCCTGCATGAATCAAGGGTGAACAACAACCAATCTTGCGCTCCTCTTAGCCGTTGAAATCCTTAACTTATTCCTAAGCCGGATTAATCTTCACCATCAATAGATTGAATAAAGATCATACTCATTCGTTTCTTGAATCTAACTCTCTCGATATTAGATAAATAGATGAAGTTACGAGATCCTCTCCCAATTCACTCGCAAACAAGAATAAAAACCAAGAATGAGTAAACCTTGAATTGAAAGTGCAAACTCTTATTACCTAAACAAAATCCAATTATTTCTCACAACCACAAAACACAATAACCTTAGCCAAATAGATTTAGTTCATGGCTAGGTTCCAAAGAAACACAAGATAAAGAATTCCTAGCATAAACCTAATTGAACAAAGAAGAAAAAGATGAAGAATGGTTGAAGCCTTGTCGAAATTTCTCCAAAGCCTTGTCGAAATCTCCCTTGCTTTTTGTCAAAAATTCTCTCTTCTCCCCCTTGGAGTTGACGGCTTGGTCATCTATTTATAGGGCTAGGTCAAAGTCTTTTTTGATGAGGAAGTTAAGTTGGAATTAAATATCTTTAAAGAATGTAATTCTTTATTATATTTAAATTCCTTCTAGAACTTCTCCTATCTTCTTGGGATTTAATTTCTCTTTAACCTCTTCATGGAAATCAAACTCCTTTGGGATTTAGCTTTGCTCCATGTCATCTTGGGCTTATCTAGTCATCAATTTCGACTACCATATCATCTTATTCCTTGTCAAAAATTGCCCTGGCAACTAGCTCGGCATCTCCTCCATGCATTGCCCTGGCAACTAGCTCGGCATCTCCTTAATGCATTGCCCTGGCAACTGGTTCCAGCCTTGTTTAGGCAAGTGATTCTGCACAAACACAAAAAAACACACCAAAGCAGTATCTTTTTCCACAAAATTCAGCACAATATGAAATCAAGCTTGTCCACCAAGGAAACGATGCAAACATGCATAAATGACTAATAATGCAACTAATATGAGCCTAAGTCTAACAATAATATGAGTAAAAATGGTAATAAAAATAGTACTTTTGAACACTTATCACACCCCCAAACTCGAACTATTGCTTGTCCTCAAGCAATGCAAACTAACAATTGCCTGGCAAGACCTTAATCATCAAAGACATGCTTCAAACTTGAATTCAAACCTCAGAACCGTGGCACAAAGTATGATCACCTTTTAATTTTTTGAATAGCACAAAAATTACCCGAAATCAAACTATAATGCTTGTGACAATGTGTGTGCGTAGTTGTGTACAAGTTGATTTTCAAGATTCTATGTGAACTATAGGCTTTTATAAATTTAATTACCGGGGCATTTATTTTTATTTTCACTAGAGCCAATTTCGGGCACCTCTAGCAAAGTAATCAATTTTTCATTTTATTTTAGTTGACTAGAGCCAATTTCGGGCACCTCTAGCGATTCTTTAATGTGCATTAACTAGAGCCAGTTTCAGGCACCTCTAGCAAGAAAGTGCATTTACTACTAGAGCCAGTTTCGGGCACCTCTAGCAAGAAATTAACTTTTAATTTTCAATTTTAAATTTACCCAAATTTTAAGCAACCTAAGTTCACTAAGTTTCTTTCAATCAACAAGCCACAACCGTGTAAAAAAACAGCGTCATAGTAAAATTCTAAGTTCTTTTCATGCAATCCTAAAATTAAAGGTTCTTTCAATTAAATGAAGTGGCAAAAATTCATCATTGGATATTCAACAAGTCTTAAGCAATTAAATCCAATCAAAGGCATGGCAAGTAACATATGCAACCTATATGTGATTGCTAAAGATTAATGCAACTAAACATGAAACTAATTAGAAACCAACACCCCCCCAAACTCGAGAGAAGCATTGTCCTCAATGCATGTAAAAGTTAAACAAAATTTAAAAGAAACTAAATGAAATGAGTTAGTCGGAGAGGTCGTCACCTCGAGTGATAAGTTTCCTTCGTGCCGTTTGCTTGATTCATATTCCGGTCGGTGGTTGAATGCTTGTGGCTGGTACCGCGTGAATAGCATTGCTTTGATTTGATCCATGTTTGCCGATGCAGGTTCACTTGCATGGACATTAGTAGTTGCCGAAGCCATTGTTGTTGCCTGGGTATCGCCAGTTTCTATTACCGTGGCAACTGCTGAGGTAGTTGCCGGGGCATTCTCTGTTGTGGTTGTCGTGGCAAGTAGTCGGCAGTGAATTTCCTTAGCATGATGGTTGTGAGTCTTGTTGTGGGAAATAAAAGAAAACAAAGAAAACCTAGAAACTAAAAATTCCAAAAATAAATAAAGAAAAAAAATAACCGAAAATAAAAAATAAAAAATAAAAAAATAGTTCAAAAAAAAAAGAAAATATCAAAAGGAGAGCATGCTCATACATCTCCTAAGGTGACCACTTCTTTGTTACGTTCCACATGGGCACCGTTGTAGTGCTTCAATCTTTGTCCGTTAACTTTGAATTCATGTTCGTCAATGATGGACTTGATTATCATGGCACCATGGGAGAATGGTTTGACAACTTTGAATGGTCCTGACCATCTTGATTTTAGTTTTCTCGGGAAAAGTTTTAGCCGAGAATTGAATAAGAAAACTAGTTGCCCTGGCATGAATTGCCACGGCAATAGTTTCTTGTCATGCCATTGCTTTGTTTTCTCCTTGTAGATTCATGCATTGTTATAGGCGAGTGCACAAAATTATTCTATCTCGTTGAGGTCCAACAAACGCTTTTGCCCAGTACTTTCCCAATCCATAGTCACAGTCTTGATTGCCCAATATGCCTTGTGTTCAATTTCCACCAGTAGATGGCATGTTTTGCCATAGACAAGTCGAAAGGGGGACATACCTAAGGGTGTTTTGAATGTAGTACGATATTCCCAAAGTGCGTCATCTACTCTTACTGACCAATCATTCCTAAAGGGATTTACAACTTTCTCGAGTATACCCTTCAATTCTCGGTTGGAAATTTCTACTTGCCCATTGGTTTGTGGGTGATATGCCGTGGCTATCTTGTGAGATACACCAAAGCGTTGTAACATTTTGGCGATGAGTTTGTTGTCGAAGTGCTTGCCTTTATCACTGATAATTGCTCTCGGCATCCCAAACCGTGTAAATATATTTTTCTGTAAGAATCGTTGCACGGTCTTGGAATCATTGGTGGGAACTGCAGCTGCCTTAACCCATTTAGACACGTAGTCAACGGCAAGTAGAATGTAGAGGTTGCCGAATGAAGATGGGAAGGGTCCCATAAAATCAATCCCCTATACATCGAACAATACCACCTCGATGATGTTTTGAAGCGGCATCTCATGTCGTCTAGAGATATTGCCCGTCCTCTGGCAACGATCACATTGCTTGTAAAACTCTTAGGCATCTTTGTACAATGTTGGCCAATACAAATCGGATTGCAAAACTTTGGTCGTGGTACGTGTTCCTCCAAAATGTCCTTCATAGGGTGAAGAGTGGCATTGCTGGAGTACATTCTGCTGCTCCTCTTCAGGGACACATCGGCGAATAACCTGATCTGCCCATTGTTTAAGCAAAAGAGGCTCATCCCAAAAGTAATGCTTATCATCATGGCGGACCCGCTTCTTCCCTTGGTGAGTAAGGCCATAAGGTAAAATACCACAAACAAGGAAATTAACTAAATCCACGTACCAGGGTATTGCCAAGGCATGTGTTGCCGTGGCAACTGCTTCCAAGGTTGCTGAGGCGTGCGCATCTGGAGTTGCCGCGGCATGCGCGTCAAGGGTTACCGAGGCGTGTGCGTCAAGGGTTGTCGCGGCATACGCGTCCATGGTTGCCGCAACATACGCGTCAATGGTTACCGAGGCATCAGGGGTTGCCGAGGCATGCACATCTATGGTTGCCGAGATGTGAGCGTCTAGAGTTGCCTAGGCGTCGAGGGTTGCCGAGGCGTCAGGGGTTGCCGAGGTAACTAACAATTGCTTATCCAGGTAGGCATCACATATCTCTAAATCCGCGTCCTCCTCCCCATTGCGTTCTAAGTGTGATAAGTGATCGGCCACTTGATTTTTATTTCCTTTCATGTCCTTAATTTCAATGTCAAACTCTTGTAAAAGCAATATCCAACGAATCAAACGAGGTTTGGCATTTTTTTTAGAAAATAGATACTTAATTTCCGAATGGTCCGTATGAACAATTACCTTTGTACCAATCAAATAGGATCGGAACTTGTCAAATGCGAAAACTAGGGCTAGTAACTCTTTCTCCGTTGTTGTGTAATTCACTTGAGCACTATTGAGAGTTTTACTAGTGTAGTATATCACATGAAAGGTCTTACCTGTGCGTTAGCCTAAGACTGCTCCTATCGCAAAATCACTTGCATCTCACATGAGCTCAAAAGGTAGAGTTCAATTGGGTGGAACGACAATGGGTGCCGAGACAAGCTTTTCCTTTAGGGTTTCGAATGCTTGGGTGCAAGAATCGTCAAAATTGAAGGCTTTATCCTGTTCAAGAAAATTGCACAAGGGTTTAGTAATTTTAGAAAAATTATGAATGAACCTCCTGTAAAAACCTGCATGTCCAAGAAAGCTTCGAATTCCTTTAACCGAACTTGGTAGGGTTAATCTCTCGATCACGTCCACTTTTGCTTTGTCTACTTCAATTCCCTTGGATGAAATCTTGTGGCCGAGCACTATTCCTTCATCTATCATAAAATGGCACTTCTCGTAATTAAGGACTAAATCGGTTTCTTCACATCTTGCCAGCACCTTCTCTAAATTGCCAAGGCAACTGTCGAAGTCATTACCAAAAACGAAAAAATCATCCATGAAGATCTCAAGGAAGTCTTCGACCATGTCTGAAAAGAGTGCCATCATGCATTTTTGGAGGGTTGCCGGGGCATTACACAATCCGAACAACATTCTTCGGAAAGCGTAAGTACCATATGGGCATGTGAAGGTTGTCTTTTCTTGATCTTCTGGTGCTATGGCAACTTGATTGTAACCTGAATAACCATCAAGAAAATGATAAAAGGGTTTACCTGCAAGACGGTCAAGCATTTGATTAGTAAAAGGTAATGGGAAGTGGTCTTTCCTTGTGGCTTTGTTTAGCTTTCAATAATCCATGCAAACCTTCCAACCGGTCACAGTCCTGGTTGGAATAAGTTCATTATTTTCATTACTTACCACCGTTATACCTTTCTTTTTCGGTACACATTGTACCGGACTTACCCATGTACTATCAAAGATAGGGTATATAATGTCGGTGTCAAGCCACTTGATGATTTCTTTCATTATAACCCCTTTCATGGCATGATTTAGTCTCCTCTGGGCCTCAATTGAAGGTTTGTGGTCATCTTCCAGCAAAATCTTGTGCATGCACATTGTCGGGCTAATTCTCTTCAAGTCGGCAATTGTCCACCCTATTGCCTTCTTGTGTAGCATAAACATTTTGATCAGCTTCTTTTCCTGCTCAGGCTGTAACTTAGAGGAAATAATTACAGGCAATGTATTGTCGGCTCCTAAGTAAGCATATTTTAGTTACCCTGGCAACTATTTCAACTCAAGAATCGGTGGTTGTTCAATGGAGGGCTTTTCGATTTTACCTTCCTTACCTGAGTAATCCAGTGGTTCAAAGTATGTACCTGGTCGATTAACTAACCAATTTGCCTTTTCTTGTTGTTCCTCATTGATTGGTTCTTCATACTCCTCAGGTTCCTCTTTATCGGCAATGTAGTTGCCGAGGCAACTAAATTCCTCGTCGAAGTTAAACTCTGCCGTGGCATGAAGAAGTTGGCATTCTTCCAGATCATCAGCATGCCTTAGTGTTTGGAACACATTTAATTTAACTTGCTGGTCATTCACCCTCATTGTGAGTTCTCCCTTTTCAACATCGAAAGGTCCTCCCTGTTGCTAGGAAGGGTCTCCCGAGAATGATAGGTGCATGCTCATCTGCTTCACAATCCAAAACAATAAAGTCAACGGGAAAAAATAAATTTATCAACTTTTACCAGTATGTCTTTGATTTTTCCCTCTAGATGCACATAGGATCTGTCGGCTAGCTTTAGCATAACTGTTGTAGGTCTTGCCTTCCTGATTCCTAGTTTCTGGAAAACCAATTTAGGCATCAAGCTTATGATTGATCCAAGGTCACATAATGCTTTCCCGACATAGTGGTTTCTAATGGAACAAGGTATTGTGAAACTTCTGGGATCGTTCAACTTGGGTGGCATGCGATTGTGCAACATGGCCATGCATCCCTCTATTGCGGCAACTGTTTCAAACTCTCCTAGCCTTGTTCTCTTGGACACAATGTCTTTAAGAAACTTGGCATAGTTCGGCATTTGTTCAATTGCTTCAACCAATGGCAAGTTGATGTGGACTTGCTTTAGGATATCAAGAAACTTCTTGAATTGATATTCTTGCTTTTGTTGCTTCAAACTTTGTAGGAATGGTGGTGGAAGTCGGATATCTTCGATCCTTTCATTGGTCTGGAACCTGATTGATGGCATTACCGAGGCAACTGGAGTTGCCGAGGCGTTGTTAACTGGGGTTGCCATGGCGTGCCTATCGTTGGTTGCCGAGGCATCCTTATTGCCGGTTGTTGAGGCATGCTTATCGCTGGTTGCTGTGGCAATTCCTGGTTCAGTGTCTGAGGCTTTGTCACTGAGTTCGTCTTGATCTTTTTGTGGAGTTTTGTTTGATGAACGAGCTTGAGCCTCTTTAAGTTGTTAGCCACTTCTAGTGGTGATCACCTTACATTGCTCATGGCAAGTTCCTCTTGCGACTTCAGTATTGCTAGGTAAACCTCCTTGCGGTCTAGTATTCAGGTTTTGAGCAAATTGTCCGACTTGATTTTCCAATGATTTGATTGCCGCCTCTAGGTTTTGCAATCTCATCTCGGTCCTGTTAATAAAAGCATCAGTTCTTTTTATGAAGTTACTATTCTCAGCCATATAAGATTCAGTTTTCAACATAAAAGCATTGAGAGAATTTTCCAAAGAACTACATGTTGTCGGTTGTTGTTCCGACAACTATTGCCGTGATATATTTTGCTGGAATCCCGATGCTTGTGCATTCTGATTGTTCTAGTTTAGAGCATTGTTGGGATTACTCCATAAAAAATTTGGGTGCTTCTTCTAAGCTGGATTATCTGTGTTGGACATCACATTGTTGTTTCGGTTGTAATTCCCCACATAAAAGCTAGATTCCGGATTCAGCATACATTCAGAAGAATCATGGTTACTACCACATAACTCACAAAACGAATCCATTACCTTGACCTCATTTGTGTTGTTTTGTTTCTGCATGTTCTGGACCATCTTGGTTAGAGTAGCCAATTGTGCCGAAATTGAGTCTGATGATCCCAGTTCTTGTATTGTGGCTTGGCGTCTAACTCCTCCTCTTCTAGCAGATGGGAATTGATAATCGTTCTTGGCAAACCTGTTCAGAATTTGCATTGCTTCCTCCGGCGACTTATCTAGGAGTATGCCGTTTGCCGAGGTATCTAGCATCATCCTTGTTGGTGTATTCACAGCATTGTAAAACATTTTTACTTGTGTCCATACTGGGAATCCGTGTAGGGGGCATTTGTGTAGAAGTTCTCTATATCGCTCCCAAGCCTCGTACATGGATTCATTATCTGCCTGCCGAAAAGAAGTAATTTCGTTACGAAGCTTATCAGTCAAATTTGTAGGATTAAATTGAGCAAGGAAATCACGACAAAGATCGGTCCAAGATCCTATTGATCCGACAGGAATACTATTAAACCATGCTTTCGCCCTATCCCTCAGTGAATAGGGGAATAATCTTAGTCGTAAAACATCGGGGGTGACTCCTTGTATTTTGAATGAATTGCAAATCTCGAGGAAATATTTAAGATGTTGTCGTGCATCTTCAGTTGCTGAGCCACCAAATTGACCAATTGTGTTGATCATATTCAGCATCACCGGTTTCAACTCAAAGTGGTCAGCTTCAATTTCAGGTGTAACAACTCCTAGATTGAGTCCTTCAAGATCTTCTTCAAGATAGTCTCGAATAGTTCTGTTTCATGCAAGAATCACTCCTCCTCCTGCTGGAACATCTTGATTCATATTGCCGTCTTGATTAGCCATTGCTACTCTTAACCTTTGTCTGAGCCATTGCAAGGTTCGTTCGATTTCTGGATCAAAGGGATATCCTGGTGTAATCGGTATCGCCCTGGTCATACACCAATGCAAAACCAAAGTTTGTTAGCCCTTTGAATCTTAAACAAGAAAAATAAAAAGTGCAAGAAAGTAAAAACAAAGTTGCTATTGCCAATCCCCGGCAACGGCGCCAAAAACTTTGCGCGTAATAAGTGCTCTGCAATTGTGCAAGTGTACACATCGCAAGTTATAGTATAAAAGATATCATCTCCACAGGGATTGGTGCCACTTCAAGAATCTAATCTCTTGCACTGTAAAAAGTACAAGAAACACAAGTAAAAGATTGTAGGAGTTTAACTAACAACTAAACTAGAAAGCAAATAAGTAAAAGAAGACGTAATCAAATGAGAAAGAATAGGCCAGGTTATCGTGAGTTGAGGTGTGATAGCCGATTGGATCGTCTTGGTAAAAGAGTGCAAGGGCAACTCAGTTGTCGTGGCAACTTGCACAGCGGGGTTGCCTTGGCAACTAATCGATGGTTGCCTGGGTGACCAGCTGGGCAACTACTTGGGTGGCTGGGCAGCAACTTCAAGGTTCGGCGGAGCGTTCTTCAATGGTTTCTTCTTATCCCTAAGTCGAAACTCTAGCTATTTGTGCATGCCTTGATAATACATCCCTACGTGAATCAAGGGTGAACAACAACCAATCTTGCGCTCCTCTTAGCCGTTGAAATCCTTAACTTATTCCTAAGCCGGATTAATCTTCACCATCAATAGATTGAATAAAGATCATACTCATTCGTTTCTTGAATCTAACTCTCCCGATATTAGATAAATAGATGAAGTTACGAGATCCTCTCCCAATTCACTCGCAAACAAGAATAAAAACCAAGAATGAGTAAACCTTGAATTGAAAATGCAAACTCTTATTACCTAAACAAAATCCAATTGTTTCTCACAACCACAAAACACAATAACCTTAGCCAAATAGATTTAGTTCATGGCTAGGTTCCAAATAAACACAAGATAAAGAATTCCTAGCATAAACCTAATTGAACAAAGAAGAAAAAGATGAAGAATGGTTGAAGCCTTGTCGAAATTTCTCCAAAGCCTTGTCGAAATCTCCCTTGCTCTTTGTCAAAAATTCTCTCTTCTCCCCCCTTGGAGTTGACGGCTTGGTCATCTATTTATAGGGCTAGGTCAAAGTCTTTTTTGAGGAGGAAGTTAAGTTGGAATTAAATATCTTTAAAGAATATAATTCTTTATTATATTTAAATTCCTTCTAGAACTTCTCCTATCTTCTTGAGATTTAATTTCTCTTTAACCTCCTTATGGAAATCAAACTCTTTTGGGATTTAGCTTTGCTCCATGTCATCTTGGGCTTATCTAGTCATCAATTTCGACTACCATATCATCTTATTCCTTGTCGAAAATTGCCCTGGCAACTAGCTTGGCATCTCCTTCATGCATTGCCCTGGCAACTAGCTCGACATCTCCTTCATGCATTGCCCTGGCAACTAGTTCCAGCCTTGTTTAGGCAAGTGATTCTACACACACACAAAAACACACACCAAAATAGTATCTTTTTCCACAAAATTAAGCAAAATATGAAATCAAGCTTGTCTACCAAGGAAACGATGCAAACATGCATGAATGACTAATAATGCAACTAATATGAGCCTAAGTCTAACAATAATATGAGTAAAAAGGGTAATAAAATAGTACTTTTGAACACTTATCACGTTATTTACTTCATTTACCCTGACATCATTTTTTTTAAATCTGAGCATAGTTTCAATATGTCTAAGTTTGCTAAGGAACTAGATACATACTACGCGTAAAGTGTATGTTCAATTCCCTAAACTAGAGATCAATTACCAAGCAAACTTGGCATAACTATTCTGCTGGCATGGCATTGCAACTAAAGATTCAAATTTCCTCATTGGACATACACCTAGATCAAATTGAACTTGCCTAACAAGTGTTAACGTTTTTCAAAATTAAACCGAGGTAAAAAAATTCATTTTTAGTGGTTCGGTATGCATCTATTCTAAATGATCTAGATGGCATGGCAACAGAAATGTAAGCATGAAATGTATGGCGTGGCATAAGTGTGAGGAAACGCACACCCCCAAACCCAAGATGTGCATTGTCCTCAATGCATGAAAACAACACATATATACAAGAAAACGTAAAAATAACATACATGATCATGTAAATGCAATGGAATGACATGTGAAAGAGTTTAGGAAGAGGATGACTCCCCTTCGTAGACTTCTTCTCGTGTGGATTGGCTGGCATAGCATCATCACTGGCAGAGGGCTTGGCAGGGAAATCTGGAAATGCTTATCATTGAGTTCCTCGCCTGTCTCTAACTTTCAGAGAATGATCTCCTGGCGATGGTAAATTTGAGACAACACTGCCAGTGAACTGGCTGGCATGGTGGCTAGCACTGCCTTTAACACATTTGGCTTTGGCGTGGGCACTTTTGCCTTCCCCTTGCCTTTGTCTTTTGGCTCGGCAACGATGAGGTTTCTCTAAATAGCAGCTGTGATTGTTGTTCCCTTGATTTTTTGACCTTTATCTGTATCAAGCTTTGGTACACCATGGAGCATGCAAATGTTAGAAATTAACAAAGGAAAGAACAAACTGCCATTACCTCTTGTTGCATATTTATAAGTTTCATCGATTATGAACTTGCCAACGTTAATTTTGTGCCCCATCATGATAGAGTGCAATAAAATCAGCATTTCTTCTGAGATGGTCTCATTGTGGGTTGTAGGCATCATATTGGCCTTTAAAAACTAATTTTATCCTCTCGGTTGAGGTTTCAATGCCAATCATTTCATCATTCGGTGGCCCTTCGATGACACTGTCCATGCCGTGCCAGGCTCACACGAATCTGCCAGCAACTTCTTTCTCTTGGCAGCATTCATTGAATTGGCATACTTAAAATATTCATCCCCTGCACCATCCAAATCAAACATAGTGTTAATATATCCTTCATCAAAACACACACACGTACCTCTAATCATCAAGAAGGGTGAATCTTTGGTCACAAGATGGACATAGAATTCTTGAATAATGGTGGCATCAGACTGGGTCAGCACATGGACAGAGTGTGGTATGGATGGAATGTCATCCTTAGCAAGAAGGTCTGTTGGGAACTCAAAAAATGCTGGCAGTGTGTGGACAGACATGTCCTTACGTGTTTTCTTCACGGCATGGTCCTTGACATGAACATACTGCCAAAGCATCAAGTTTCGCTCATTGGCTTTCTTTAATTTCTGGAGGATGACCTCCTGGCGTTGATATATTTGGGAAAGCATTGCCAATGAACTAGATGGCATCGGAGACTCGGGCACTGCCTTTGGCACAGACTCGGCAACCTTTCCCTTGCCTTTCTCCTCGGTAATGAGTTACCTCCACAGGGCAGGAGTGATCGTCATTCCCTTGAGCTTTTGAGCTTTATCTATATCAAACTTTGGCACGCTATGTTACATGCAAATGTTAGAAATCAATAAAAGGAAACATAAACTCCCATTATCCTTACCGGTGCATTTATAAGTTTCATCAATAATGATACGGCCGATATTGATCTTGCGGCCCATGGTGATTGAATGTAACAATGTCAGTCTTTCAATGTCAGCCGCTTCATCGTCTGATGACATTTTGATGACACAATCCACTTAGTGACAAGTTCACAAAGTTCCTTCAACATCATCTACCTCTTGGCATCGTCCAAGGCTTCCGCAAACTTGGTGTGTTCATCCTCTACAACAAGTTCATTCTCCGTATTTTGTTCAATCACCCCATGTCAGTCTTTTCCTTGGCATTTTGCTTGGCAACAAAATCCTGCATTCACTCAAAGGAACCTTTCAAAATAGAAAAAGAAAATAAACGAAAAACTAAAAATTTAAAACTAAGATATCCTAAGTATTGAAAAAAAATTCTCCTAAATTATTCACAATGATCAAACTGAGTTGGCAAAGAGTTACTGAATTTTTGCAATGAGAATGGTCTCTTTGGCATTATTTCGATTTCCTTCCCGGTAGTGCTTCAGTCTTTGGCAATCTTTTGTTTGAATAACCAACATAGAAAGCCAAATAATTGATTACCTTTAAGTATGCCGAACTCTAGATTGCTCAATAAGGGAGAATGTTTTTCCATGGAGGTTTTGAATAACCACCTCAAAAAACCAAAATACCTCTTTCTTGTAGGCCTATCAAATCTTTGATTGAATTCAGCACCCCAATAGTGCTTAGGTTGTGGTACTTCTGTTTCATTTGATGCCAATGTGTATGTATCCTCAACCGGTTTCAGACTTGCCATAGCATTCTTAGGTAAATCTTTAATTTCTGGCAGCACCATCTCTGGCATTATTGTCACGGCCAAATTCTCTTGCTTCAGCTCTTCATTCTCAGTCAATTGGCATCCACTTTTCCTTCCAGCAACAAGCCATTTGAGCATACCTCACTTCATGGCATCAGTCCTGACCAGAATTGATCTTCTCTATGGCTCAATTGTTTTGCCATCGTACTGTTGTTTTATGGCATCAGCTTTCATTTCTTGGCAAGTCAATGCCAATATAGGGTTGGCAATTACTGGCTCTACTGGTTTTGCCGTGGTGATGTTGGCATTAGTTTCAGATCTGGCATTGCTGGTGCTTGCTTCCCCTTTCTCAGCTTCTTTGGTTTCTTCCGCTGGCATTGATTTATTTGCATGGCAAACAATTGGCTCTTCTTCACATGTTAAAATCACGACTTGGTTGCCAGTTAGGGGAGTGACAGCTTTGTTTTGTTCTCTATCTTTTTGTCGAGCATCATCCATATCACATAGTAGAATTTTTGGAGGTCTGGCATCAGATAGTGGTATGGTATCAGACAGTGGCTTGGCATCAGATAGTGGTATGGCATCATCAGCCTCTGCCTCTTCTTTCTCTATTTCTTTGGGTTCACCTGCTGGCACTGAGTTCTCTTCCTGGCAAATAATTGGTTGCTTGTCGTCGTCTTCTTGGTTTGAAACTTCAGAATATTGCCCTTTTGCCCTGGCATCGAACTTGGCAACATTATCTAGCGTTGCCTCAATGTTGTTGTGTTTGGGATCCTTGCCCTCATATTTTTCCTCACACTCTATTACCATTAATGAGTCTAATGTACCTATTGTGGAATACTCTTCATCAGTATAATCTATTGATTCAAATGTGTTAGAAAAAACCTGATACTCGTAATGTTGATTCTAAATTCCTTGAGGAGCAGATAGAGGAAGAAAATTTCCAGCTTGTTGATGTAGCGTTGCCATGGCATTCTAATTGTTACCACAAACCGAAGCGTTTACCACCTCTTGCTGCCTTGATGGAAGATCTATTTCGTTCTCTTGAGGCATGCCATTCAAAGCATTGGCAAGCCTCCTGACTTGTTCTTCCAAGCTTCCCATAGCATCCATGGCTTTTTCATGTGCCTTTCCAATGTAATTTGTTTGCTCTTGAGGTGGATTGTTTTTCATCGGCAGTTCTGAAGGCAATTCTACCATGCCAAATGATCTGTTGGATCCATAAAGATCTGTCGCTGATTTCTCTTGAAGAATACTGCCTTGGGATGGCATTTGTTTGAAGTCTAGTGGTGCAGCAAAGTTGTTAGGTGCATAAAATAATCATCATCTTGATCATTCCAAAAAATATTTTGCTGCTGGTTCCATCCTTGGTTGAAGTTGTGGGAGGAAGGGTTGTTCACATTACAGTGCCCCATGTAATAATAGGAATTACGGTTGAAGGGGCAATTGTCAAACGAGTGGCATCCTCTACAATATGCACAAACAACGGGTGTTGCTTGCCTTTTGCTGAACTTGTTAGGCACTTGCATTGATGTAATCATGTTTTTCAGTTCTGAAATTTGTGCCGATAGTGTTGTATAGGCATCTTCTTCATGCTTTTCATATCGTCTTTGCTCATGGACAGCTCTTGGAGTTGGATATTGGTAGTCATAAGTAGGAAAATGTAGTCATCATCATACCATATGTGGTTGCCCATACTCTTCTTTGTAGCTTTCCTAAAAAGAAAAAAATGATCAAAACAAAAAAAAAACAAAGTTAGTAAAATGAAAACAAAAAAGCAAGTAAAAATTTAAGCAATAAATTCTGTCGCAATCCCCGACAACGGCGCCAAAAACTTGTAGACTCTCTAGGTGAAATGCTAGCAAAAGGGGTAGAAGATATGTTGGAAAAGTATAAAACAGTGCTAAGATGAGTCTTTTGCGTGCAAGTATATACGGTCTGCAAGTAATACAGCTGGTAAGCTGAGTATCGATCCCACAGAGATTGACTTGGAATTCAATTGCTTTGATTGTTACTTGCCTTAAGAAAAAGTTGTTTTGTTTTGAAGTTGGTTTTGGAAATAATTAAAATAAAATAAAATAAATGAAAGTAAAGTAAGACGTTGGCAAGGAAGGTGTTTTAATAAATGATGAGCGTTGGCAGGGAATGCCTGGTTTTCACGCTATTCATGCCGTGCCAGCATTTAATAACAACCTGTCTTGGCATTGTTTGCCGAGCAGATTCAAAATTAGCAAAGCCTCTCTCGATGGCCATTGCCCTAAATTGATCATGTAAAAACCCCTATATCTCTATAGTGCATGCTTTTAAATAAAACAATTTGATTAAGATCCAATCAATACTCCTAAAGGGGTAGATTTAACTCTCGAAGTAATTTCATCTACTTGAACGGCTTCTCTCGAAGCTTCTCTCCTCAGTATTCAACAACTTAATCGTTGCCACCCAAAGTCTGTTAAGATATTGAGGATCAATAGGCCAACAATGCCATCTCTCACTTTGCATAGTATTTAGAAAACATTAAAGTATGCCGAATAGATAAAACATTGCCAAGGCAGATTTATCATCAAAAACTAAACATGAAAACAGTGTTTCAACGCAAACATCCCCCACCAACTATTGAATTAGTTCATGGTGAGGGATTTAACCGAAAAACTATAAACGTTTTCAAAATACATCATCATTAAAAAAATAACTAAGCAAAGAGAATGGGCAAGAAGGGGGTCTCTCGATGCAGCCCTTCAATGGCTCCAAACCCTCGGTCTAGTTGGTCGAACCACGTAGGCTTCCTCTTCCGATCGTCAATGAAATTCTCTCTAAGTTCCTCCTCTAAATGCTTGCTTGATCGTTCTTTAAATAGGCATGTGAAGAAGCCCTAGGATAAGCCTTCACGTTTGAAATTTGAATGCGCCAAGGGATAAGGGATGTGATCATCTTATCCAGATTTGAAGTGATAAGCTAATAAGGTGATAAGCTGATCAGGTTTTCACTAGGGCTGACAT
Source organism: Hibiscus mutabilis (assembly GCA_019671005.1). Classification (NCBI taxonomy): domain Eukaryota; kingdom Viridiplantae; phylum Streptophyta; class Magnoliopsida; order Malvales; family Malvaceae; genus Hibiscus; species Hibiscus mutabilis. The sequence continues at coordinate 48,468,865 of CM033736.1, forward strand.
CATATGTCGTCGATCATCTGGCAGTCGTGCTTGGCATCGTTTGATCCATCTGTTCCAGACAGACTTGGCATCCTATTTTTTCACCTTCCTATTTTTTTGGAGTTTGATCAAATGCTATTTTTTCGCAGCCTGATCTGGTCCTATTTTTTCGGGCTGGCATTGCCAAGGGTTCTTGGCATGACATCAAGTTCACTTCTCTGCCAACCGATGTTTGGCATTGTCTGGTCCATCTGTGCCAACAACGCTCAACATTCTCTCTGGAATTCCTTACTGCGCTACTTTTTTGTGCCAAATACTATGCCAAACCTACAAAATTGCCAACAAAACAACCCTTCACACTGGCATAGATAGAATTCTAAACTCATTATGCAAATGCATGATTTTAACAACTTTATGCAACTAAATGTACCTAAAAACAAGCAAAAGCATGGTAAGATTGGCATTAAAAATAGTACTTTTGGAGAGGTAACAACCGCATACCCCAATGAGGTTCCCAACAGTCCAAGTGGCCTTGTTAAACCGCCATACCTCAAGGACCCATGGCCACGATCGATTTTGTTCGTATTTTATAGTGCACTTTTAATCCTATGGCATGCCAACTATATCCGATTGTTTTATCACCTTGTCACATAGCCAATATATCATTTACAAAACCATTTACTTACTGTTTTATAATGCATTATACAAAACACCACATATGCAAATCTCATTGCCAATGCAATAACACCATTCCCAACCAGAATGAAAACCAATGCTCAATAGCATTTAATGTACTTTTAAAACCCCTGCATATGTACTCAAAATTATGCATTTCCAGTAAGTAAATCATACCATGTTTATCACCAAAACATGAAAACAACATGCTCATATCCAAGCCGAGATTCAAGAGCAAAATAAGGGAAACTTACTTTCGAGCTTAGGTAAGTGTCTCACGCTTACCCTAAACTCCCAACAACCTTTACAAACCTTTGTAAGGCAATTTAAACCAGTTTCCACTCACCAATACGCTTCGTTTTCCTTGCCAACGCGATACAAGCTCCAGACAAGCAACAAAACAAAGTCAAGCTTTGTCACCTTGATTATCCCCTATTTTAGACACATAGAACCAGAGGATAAATACATCATTATGCATTCAAACCACTGCCTCAAAGCTAAACCCCGCAACTCTCAGGTTTCCCACTTAAAAACCATCTGAAACAAACTGAAATCATCATCAAACGTTTCCCAAACTTAACCCAGCCATAAAACAACGATTCAATCCAGCAAACAACATCAATTAACATCCAAAAACCCTTTACCAACATCCTTGTACTTCCAGCAAAGATTAAACTCGAATATCATCACAAGAACTCAAATCTAACATCCTAAACAATTAGAGATCCAAGAGTTTTGGGATTCTATTGATAAAAACAACTTATCAACATCATAATACATCCAAAATATGTATCCAAACAATCTTAAACACTGGAAATCATATCCACTTCAAAAATTACATTGTTTCATCAATTTTACCCAATTAACTCAATTAAACATTGACAAATCATTAAAATCAGTTTACAATCAATAAATCAAGGATCAAATACTTGGGAATTTCAGTAAAGAACCATGCAATAGAGGAGATCACATACCTTACCCCTATTGTGGGATTTCTCCCTCAATTGGTTTGATAAAAGCTAAGAAAACACAAGATTAGATGAGATTTTGTAAAAACAATGTTAATTAATCAATTACAAATCATAAATGCAAGTTAAAAGACTTCTCACCTCTGGATTTTGATGAAAACGTGAGTGTTTGGCTGAGGAGAGAGTGGAGAGAAAAGTTACGTGAATCTTCTTTTAAGAGCTTAACTAACTTTTAACAAAAATCCCTTTTTAATTAACTATAAAAACACATGTTAAAATATCTTTAATTAAGGGAGAAATCATCAGAAAAAACTTGGTAAAAAATGCTCCTTAAAGATTTTAAGAATCTGACCCTTTTCATTTTAGTCACCAATAAAAACAGTTTTCAAAACATGCATTTTGGTCACCAGCCAAAATGTCTCATCTTCAAATCTTATTTTCCAAAATTGATTTCAAAATTATCCTTAATATAATTAATAATGATTTTAGAATATTTTTCCACAATTTTATCACCTTCAAAAATATTTAATTCGATTTAATCATGAAACCAACTCGAATCTCTAATCCTGGTCCATCGGACCCTCGAACCAACCTTTAAAACATCTAAGCCCAAAACCAGGGTGTTACAGTGGTTGTGCTTAAGTCTTTGGGTTTGGCTATGGGTTGGGAGGTTGATGGAAGGGTAGTGAAGTAATTACCTATTTTTGAAGAAGAGAAGATGTGGGCTTCTTTAATTTTTGTAAAAAACAAGAATATGTGAGATCATCTTGTCCTTGGTCTTCTCTCTTCATCTATTCTCGCCTTCCTCCCAAGAACCAAAGCTTAAAGGTTCAATCTTTGAGTTTTGAAGTGTGAATCTCGGATTTTGGGTTTAAGATAAGTTGTTTAGCATTCAAATTTCTATGTCTGGAGGTATGTTTCATCAAGTTTGGTGGTGAATGAGAGAATGAGTTTAGTGGAGGATTTGAGGAAGGTTAAAGGGAGAGCCAATCCCATTTTTCCAGCTTAAGAGTAAATGTTAGTTGGTTTTTCTCCTTCTGCAAAGTTGTAATTCGTTTTACAACTTCCTTGTGTATAGCTACACGGGGAGGCAGTACTAATACCCTAGTGTTTTGGGTTTAAGAACACTATTCCATTAAGATGAACTATGAATGGGGTATTGGTACGGTGTTCAACCAGTACCGATACGTCTTGTAATGAGGTATCGATACGGGTCGACTCGTATCCCCATGCAAAGGCTGGATGAAATTCTAGTAAGCTTAATTCGTATTAGTACGTATGTAAGTATCGGTACCCAAGGGGTACCGTACCAGTACTCGAGGGCTAGTATCGGTGCCCAGTGGGCAATTTGCTAGAAAAATATAATTTGAGTTCGATGGGTTGATAATTTGAAGACTATGGCCCAATGGGCTTCTAATGTGATAAAATAAATGGTAAAACTGAGAAACCAAGATTTAACTCTCATATACGAGCATAATGTGTAATAACTTGGTAAATGTTGGTGACTTGTTTATAATAACAACCATAGGGATCCTTGGTGGATCATGTGATGTTACATGCCAAGTAAGGGCATCTGTGTGGATGTGTCATCCTTGATTGTTAGGATTCAGATACCCAGAGAGCGTGTTGCAACGCCATGAGATGAGATAATGTACGTTCTCGAGGCTATATGACATTGGGCCTCACTCAAAGTGTGCGTTCCTGAGACCGTGTGACACCGACCTCACTCCAGTTTTGTTTGGTAAGATGCATGTGTTCTTTGTGAGAATAATGCATCATTTGTTGTTTGCTATGTGTTTAGGTGACTAGAGGTAGCTCCTAGTGTTATTGTATTGCCATGTTATCATCTTTAGCTACATGCTTATATTTATGATTTACATGAAGCATGGTTGAGTAAAAGTGTATCCACTGAGCTTCGTTAGCTCAATGTTAGGAATTGTTGTTTCCGTTCGCAGGTTAGTAGGTTGACGTGCATTGTTGGAGCACCATCGGAGTAAGACTTTAGTACCGGCTTGTTAGAAGTACAATTGTAACACCCCATACCTGGGTTGGCAGGAAACCGGTTCGGGAGTGTTACTAATGTACATTACAAGTATAAACAAGCAAGAATAGGCTAACTCATCCCTATTAGATGAGTTACTTAACTAGCAAGTAACCAAAACAATTATTACTTATCATATAAGCAATCTTATTTACATACATTATAGGTTTCCAAAATTTTCAATTAACATTGTCATACAATCATCATTCAAGACATAATAGGTTTCCAAACAATTGATCAATCAAGGTTAAAATCATCTTACATCTATCATTCAAATACCCTAAGAGCAATCATGTTTCCATTTTCATTTCATTGTTCATTAACTTGATTCATGTAACATTACTTACATAGCTTACTAAACATGGTCATTTGAACGTACCTTGATTCCAAGCAAGCTTATGCCATTCTTACCATTCGGCATTTACCATTCAACTTATAAAAATACATATTCAACATGTTATGTTTATTCAAGTGACTATATCATATCATAAGGCATTCGAATAGTACAAGGCTAGATGGTCACTTTGAACATTCATTATAGACATAACCATATGCGCAACAAATACTTACAATACATGAAATTCTAGTTCATTACTTAATTCATATTAGTAACCAGGTTCACAAAATAGTAGGCCCAATTCAAGACATATATACATATACAAGTTCAAGTGTTCAAAATGCATGCACTAGACATTATATACCACTAAGTGCCACCAACTAGGGGAATACAAAACAAGTATGTCCATACTTTAACTATGCTTGTGTCTTGCTTCCAGCTTAAGAATTCAGGCTATAGGATCAAGCTACGGTCGAATCCTTTAACCTGTGGTTGGGAAGGATAAAAACGAAAGTGATAAGTACAGGAATGTACTTAGTGAGGTAGTATCTAGTTCTATCCAATTGTTATATCGAGTTATGTGTTAATTATCAAGAATGATCCTAACTAAGGATTTCAAGGCAATCGAATAGCTCAAGATGCAAAAGACAATAAATCACAATTCATACTTTGTCTATTTCAAGAAATCTGACTATTTATGGTCACATATCAAATAGTTCAAGTATCAAGTTTTCAAGACAAGTAATTCAAGTAGCAAGATTTCAAGACAAGCAATTCAAGTAGCAAGGTCTCAAGACAAGTAATTCAAGTAGCAAGATTTCAAGACAAGTAATTCAAGTAGCAAGATTTCAAGACAAGTAATTCAAGTAGCAAGATTTCAAGACAAGTAATTCAAGTAGCAAGATTTCAATACAAGCAATTCAAATAGCATGTTTTCAAGGCAAGTAATTAATCAATTCATACTTATTAGCTCATTTATATTCTTTTAAAACAATCATTGGTTCTTAGTTTGACTAGGTAATCAAGTCTCCAACCAACTGTCGCCACAAGATGTACCATAGTACGCAAGATGTACCGTAGTACTGTACCATAGTACTGGTCAACCCTCCTACTGTCGCCAAAGACCACACAAACGTACCCTCCGTCTGTCGCCAATTAGGGGCCTTAGCCCTGGACCGTAGTCCACCCTACACAATGAGCTCTAGACTCTAAGGCATGCCCTTCTACCTATTCAACTAGCAACCAAGGTTGTTTGATTACACTTTATTTATTCAAGAATTATCAAGCTTATACAAATTCAAGATCATGTAGTCAAGAATCATTTCAAGTAAGTATAGCAATATTATGTTTTAGCCCTTAGGCCAATTGAGCCTTAGCTCTTAAATTCCATTTCACATTTCATGTGTTTCATGGTCAAGGCAAACCATTCATGTTCAAGGCAGTACATTTCATGTTTCAAGCAATGCATTTCATGTTCAAGACAATACATTCAAGTGGCATTCGATAATATACACCCAAGGCATTCAAGTAGCATTCATGTAGACAAGTTTCATATATTATCATATTTCATACTTCCCTTAATATTTATATTCAAGTTAAATTAGGTTCATAATCATGGCATATCCATAGCAAGAAAATAATCATGCATATTTGGTTAGGACCTAAGTCCTAACCCTATTTATAAACTACACTCACAATACTCCAAGCTTACCTAGTCTTGCATCCAAACTCCTATGTTTCTAGCTTTCGAACGCTCCTCCTTAGACCTTTCTCCAATGTTCCCTTCTCGTTCTAACATTTCATACAAGTAAATCATGGTCAATACAAAGTTCATTCATTTATTCAAAACAAGGCAACAATACAATTAATTCATTTATCATTCATTCCAAGACATCAAGGCTGCTGTTGCCTAGCAGTATGTGCACTATTTACTTAAATATGCATATCTTTCATTCCGTACGTCAGAATTTCAATTGGTTTACACCGTTGGAAAGATAACGTAATTATCTTTCTAACCATATAGGCCTTGCATTTTAATTATTTACCAATTAATACATTTTTTTACTTAAAGACAGGGTAATTACAACACTGGACAGTTTGCACTATCCCTAGTGTTTCATTTCTACAATCCTTTCTACAATTCTGAATTCAAATCCGTTTCTCCTAATGCATTTACACATGTTAAGGTACTGTCCATTAATTTTTCAGCCTTAAATTCCATTTACACAATTTATAGTGATTTTTCAAAGTTACTGCCCAGAACAAAGCATTCTGGGCAGGTTACACTAGGCTAGATTTTTAGCTTCTTTAATCACTTTGATGGCATTTCAAACATGTTAATTCAACTTATATACATTTTCATACAAGTCTAGGTCAGTTTTATTCACCTACCAATGTGATCAAAAAAGGGAATTTTATAAAATCAATCATGTTTACTCAATCTTCACTAGCTATGTGATCAAAACAATTCCATTCCATGTGACATTCAAATCCTACCAATTTAGTACCTAAATTTCCAGCAATCATAGCAATTTCCAGAAAAAATTCCAGCATAAACATTCAAGTTTCCAGCAACCCATATATTTCTTTCATAGCAATTTGATCACAACATTCAAAATTTCAAAGAATCTTATAACTAACATCACTAGAACATGCATATCTTCCATCCTAATCAAATTAGGCAGCAATAACATCAAAATTTCAAGATGTAAACATGAAATTCAAGTGAAGAATCAAGTATTTTACCTTCCTCCTAAGCTAATTTGATCAAACAAGACAACTCTCTCTCTCTCTCTATGAAGGTTCGGCCATGGAAATGAAGGAATGAAGAAGACGATTCAAATTATGTTTTTCTCTTTCTTTTCTTTCAAGCATGGCCGGCCATAAGGATGAAGATGATATCTCCTTTGCCATGTGTATAATTACCTTGACACATGTATTCCACTACCATATAATGGTCTAATTACACATGCAAGTTTGTTGTTTTATTCTTGTTTCAATTTGGTCATCTTAATTTGGCACTCTAACTTGTTGGTTGTAACATTTTAATCCTTTAGACATTAGCTATCTTTTCTTCCTTTTATTTTAATTTGATCCTAGACTTAATTAGTCTAATTAGGGAAATTCTATAACAATTTAACTAATTGCTTCATGTTACATACTCCTAATTAATTCAATTGAATAGCACATGACTCAATTAGTCAATGGCTTAAATAGTGGTAACCTTCCTAGGCCCGGTTTAGGGTGTTACAATTATCCCCCTTAAAATAAATTTTCCCTCGAATTTACCTGAGTTGAACAAGTGAGGATATTGATCTCTCATCGTAGCCTCAGGTTCCCAAGTTGCCTCTTCCATTTTATGATTCCTCCATAACACTTTCACCAAGGGAACATTCTTGTTTCGGAGTCTTCTAACTTCTTTATCAAGTATTCGTATTGGCTTTTCTTTATATGATAGGTCGGGATTCAATTCAACTTCTTCAGGTTCAAGGACATGGGATGGGTCAGATCGATATTTTCGGAGCATAGATACGTGAAAGACATTGTGAATCTTATCAAATTCACTGGGAAGAGCTAATCGATAGACCGCTGGCCCTATCCTTTCAATGATTTCAAACGGACCAATGAATCGGGGACTGAGTTTCTCTTTTCTTCCAAATCGAAAGACTTTCTTCCAATGGGACACTTTCAGGAAGACTTTGTCTCCAGCATTGTATTGGATGTCTCTCATTTTCAAGTCTACATAGGCTTTCTGTCTATCGAAAGCTTGCTTCAATCGATCATGTATGATTTGAACTTGTTCCTCGGTTTCTCTGAGTAATTGAGGTCCCAATACCTTATTTTCTCCCAGTTCAGACCAGCACAAGGGAGTCCTACATTTCCTTCCGTATAGAGCTTCGAAGGGAGCCATTTGGATAGATGTATGGTAGCTATTGTTGTAAGTAAACTCTACTAGGGGTAGAGATTTCTCCTAGTTCTTTCTGAAGTCTATAACACAAGCACGTAGCATGTCTTCAAGTACTTGGATGATTCTTTCAGATTGTCCATCTGTTTGAGGATGAAAGGCTGTACTAAGGTGCACTTTAGTTCCAAGGGATTTTTGCAAAGAATTCCAGAATCGGGAAGCGAATCTAGGGTCTCGATCATAGATTATAGTTGTAGGTACACAGTGTAATCGAATCACTTCACGGATGTATAGCTCGACTAAGGTTTCCAAGCTCATGTTCATTCGAATAGGGATGAAATAAGTAGACTTTTTGAATCTATCTACAATCACCCACACAGCATCATTCTTTCTTGGAGTGGAAGGAAGACCAGTAACGAAGTCCATTGTAATCTGATCCCATTTCCACTGAGGGAATTCGATTGGTTGGAGCAATCCAGTAGGGACATGATGCTCGACTTTGACCCTCTGACAAGTTAAGCACTTCGAAACAAAATCTGTGATAGCCGATTTCATGCCTGGCCACCAGTATAGTGGCTTTAGGTCCTTGTACATCTTAATCGGTCCAGGGTGAATCGAGAAAGAACTTTGGTGAGCTTCTTGTAACATCTCGTGTCTTAGGTCTTCGTTGTTAGGAACACATACTCTATCCTTGAAATAGAGGAGTCCATTCGACTTGAGGGAGAAGTCAGAATTAGACTCAGAGTCTAGCTTGGACATGATCTTCTGAAGATCTGGATCAATTTGTTGGAGTTCTTTGATTCTCGAGATTAGACTAGATTGAACTTGAAGTTCAAACAAGAATTTCCGTCCTTTCCATAAACGGGAATGAGCATTGATAGCCAAGGAAGCTATAAACGAATGGCTTTGATTTTGAAGCTTCATGCATGAAAAAAAAGATTTATAACAATTTGTAAGTTGTCTAACATCCTAATATCATCCAACAACCAAACAATTAACAATAAATCCATATTTAAAGAGTTAAGGTTTATAGAAGTTAACATGGATTTGATTTTAAAGAATCCAAGAGTGAAAAGAATAGGAGATTTCGATTTTGTTATGAAAAATTGAAGAAAATTACTTTCAGTCCTTCAAAAATCAGTTGGAGATGAAGATTTTTGGGTAAGATTTGAAGAGGGAGGTTTTTGGGATATTTAGGGTGGGAGGTGTTTAAAAAATAAAAGTGGCACGTGTTTTAGTATATAAGGAAGCAATGCAGCCATTTTCCCATTTTAGGTGCCTAAACTATTTTTTGCCCCTTTTAGGTGCCTAACGTTTCATTCCGTAAATATTTTAAGGTCTTACTCTAACTTTCGTTAAAAAAAATGTGGTACCCAATAAGAACAAGACATGTGTCAACATTTTTTATTTCTTTAAAAATACACAAAATTAAAAATAAAAAATCTAATCCATTAACCTTACCAATGGAGGTTTCCCCAAATCAGACAGAATGGCCACCACCACTAGTAGGAAACAGGTTACAAAGACTTACACCGGTGTAAGTCTTTGTAACCTGTTAGTAGGCAAGGAGCCCGAGTGCATAGGATTCATGCCCATGAAATGGCTTTGTGGCAATGCAGAAGGCATCTGATTCATTGTGCGTTGTAACAGATTACATCGAAAAGAATCATATGCACTTGGGGTCCTTGCCTACAAATAGATTACAAAGACTTACACCGGTGTAAGTCTTTGTAATCTGTTACTGGTTGCTAGGCTGAATATACACCGGTATAAGTCTTTGTAATCTGTTAATAGAGCATAAAATGAGTTAACAAAGCATTTTTATTATGAATGGATTAGTGTTAACAGAGCATAAAATAAAATGATTTGATGTTAAAAGAGCATAAAATAAAATGATAACAGGTTCAAAGAAGCAAAATGAGAGAATACCATTAACAACAAAATGTAAGAATATATTGTGATCACAAATAATCAAAGTTTAGGTATTTTCAACCATTAAAAAAATGGTTTCTCCACTTGGTTAAGAGATGAATGAAAAACCCTAAATTAACTATTAGTGAGAAGAGTAGCGAAAAGCTTGCTGGAGATTACAAAGACGTACACTGGTGTAAGTCTTTGTAATCTGTTAATAGGCAAGGACCCCGAGTGCATAGGATTCATGCCCATGAAATGGCCTTGTGGTAATGGAGAAGGCATCTGATTCATTGTGCGTTGTAACAGATTACATGGGCATGAATCATATGCACTTGGGGTCCTTGCCTACTAACAGATTACAAAGACTTATACTGGTGTAAGTCTTTATAAGTTTTTGTAATTTGTTACTGGTTGCTAGGCTGAATATACACCGGTGTAAGTCTTTGTAATTTGTTACTGGTTGCTAGGCTGAATATACACCGGTGTAAGTCTTTGTAATATGTTAATAGAGCATAAAATGAGTTAACAGAGCATTTTTATTATGAATAGATTAGTATTAACATAGCATAAAATAAAATGGTTTGATGTTAAAAGAGCATAAAATGAAATGGTAACAGGTTCAAAGAAGCAAAATGAGAAAATACCATTAACAACAAAATATAATAACATATTGTGATAATAAATAATCAAAGTTTAGGCATTTTCAACCTGTAACAAAATGGTTTCTCCACTTGGTTAAGAGATGAATGAAAAACCCTAAATTAACTATTAGTGAGAAGAGTGGTGAAGAGCCTGCTCTAGATTACAAAGACTTACACCGGTGTAAGTCTTTGTAATCTGTTAGTAGGCAAGGACCCCGAGTGCATAGGATTCATGCCCATGAATTGGCCTGGTGGCAATGGAGAAGGCATCTGATTTATTGTGTGTTGTAACAGATTACGTAGGCATGAATCCTACGCACTTGGGGTCCTTGCCTACTAACAGATTATAAAGACTTACATCGGTGTAAGTCTTTGTAATCTGTTACTGGTTGCTAGGCTGAATATACACCGGTGTAAGCCTTTATAATCTGTCAATAGAGCATAAAATGAGTTAACAGAGCATTTTTATTATGAATGTATTAGTATTAACATAGCATAAAATAAAATGGTTTGATGTTAAAAGAGCATAAAATGAAATGGTAACAGGTTCAAAGAAGCAAAATGAGAAAATACCATTAACAACAAAATATAATAACATGTTGTGATCACAAATAATCAAATTTTAGGTATTTTTAGCCTTTAAAAAATGGTTTCTCCACTTGGTTACGAGATAAATGAAAAACCCTAAATTAACTATCAGTGAGAAGAGTGGTGAAGAGCCTGCTGGAAATTAAAAAGACTTACACCGGTGTAAGTCTTTGTAATCTGTTAGTATGCAAGGACCCCGAGTGCATAAGATTCATGCCCATGAAATGGCCTTGTGGCAATGGAGAAGGCATTCAATTCATTGTGCATTGTAACAGATTACATGGGCAAGAATCATATGCAACAGATTACAAAGACTTACATCGGTGTAAGTCTTTGTAATTTGTTACTGGTTGCTAGGCTGAATATACACCGGTATGAGTCTTTGTAATCTGTTAATAGAGCATAAAGTGAGTTAACATAGCCTTTTATTATGAATGGATTAGTATTAACAGAGCATAAAATAAAATGGTTTGATGTTAAAAGAGCATAAAAATGGTAATAGGTTCAAAGAAGCAAAATGAGAAAATACCATTAACAACAAAATATAATAACATATTGTGATCACAAATAATCAAAGTTTAGGTATTTTCAACCTTAACAAAATGGTTTCTCCACTTGGTTAAGAGATGAATGAAAAACCTTAAATTAACTATTAGTAAGAATAGTGGTGAAGTGCCTGCTGTAGATGACAAGTAATGAAAAAGGAGGAGTTAGGGTTATTTGTGAGTCATTTCTTGAGATTGGACGATAAAAGGTAAGGTTAATGGATTAAAATTTTTTATTTTTAATTTTGTGTATTTTTAAAGAAATAAAAAGGAAATTAAAAATGTTGACACATGTCTTGTTCTCATTGGGTACCACATTTTCTTAATGAAAGTTAGAGTAAGACCTTAAAATGGTTATGGAATGAAATGTTAGGCACCTAAAAGGGACAAAAAATAGTTTAGGCACCTAAAAGAGGAAAATGGGATAGTTTGGATACTTATTTTGGTGTTAAGCCATCGTGAAAAGGAAAAAGCTTACTGTCAATTTAGGGATCGATCCCTTCCTTTATGGGATCGATCCACTGCTTTAGGCAACGGATCAATATAAGGAATCTATATCGATAGTAAATATTTTCTTCGGTAAAAATTGTATCCATACTGACAGTTTAGGTAAACTGTTGGTAAAAATGACATCTATACCTACACACACAAAAAGCTGTCGGTATATGGTTCACCTATACCGACGGATAATATGGTTTGTCGGTATAGATGTAGTTTTTATTGACAGTTTACCTAAACCTTCGGTATAGATACAATTTTTACCGACAGTTTTTTGTCATTCGTCGGTATAGCTATAGTTTTTACTGACAAAAAATATATCCATCGGTAAAAGCAAGAACATTTACCGACAATTTATTTTCTGTCGGTATATACTCCTTTTATTGATAGTTTACGTCCGTCGGTATAGCCCACCATCGGTATAGGTAAAAAAAAATTTGTAGTGGGTGTTACAACCTAAACTAATAGGTTAAGAGAGATCAACTAATTAGCTAATATATAAGGATGCTTACCTTATCTCATTTTGTATGGTTCCGCATAAGAATAGATTTCGCCATCGGTCATTTCATTTGCCAGAAGCTGGGCAATTCCATCACGAGGGTCTTCGAATAACTTTATTGAGAAATGGTGTGGCAGAGCCAATTTGGCAATATCCAAACAGTACATGAGCTCTCGATATCCAAACACTACTGCCCATGTTAAGGACGAGCCATACCCAATTAGTACCCATTGTGTGCATTTCTTGCTACCAATAAATTATAAGAAAACTACATATTTAGTACCTTAATTATATTTGCATTACTGTTTTGGTATTTAAATTATTATTTTTAATAAAATAATATTATATTTTTGTTCTGTTTTAGTACATTCGCTATTTAAAATTAACGAAAATTGTGACAAGGCTTATGTTAATAATAGTTTTAGTCCAGAACTTATACATCTATCAATTTAGTCTAAAATTATATTAATTTAAATATTATTTTAAATTTTAAATTTTGAATTAAAATTATAAATTTCTCATTTTTTTCTTCTTTTTTCAGTCAAACATTTTTTTGGTTTTAGAGTTTAAAAAACACTTTAGGGACAATCATAATTTTAGGATTTGCGAATCAATGGGGGCTAATGCAAGGTCCATTGGATGACCCAATCTCTACGATCGGGATACCGACGAGAATATTAGTAGGGGAGAAATAGATGAGACAAAATTCACTCAAAGTTAATATGATATTTTAAATTGATGGCTTTTAGACTAAATTGATAATATATATATAAGTGTTTTAGATTAAAATTGCGATTATATCAAACCGCATTGTTATCTCCGTTAATTTTTAACGGTCGAACTACCAAAATATATAAAAAAAAAATAGCTTTAGAAAATCCGAAGCACCATTTACCACCACATGTTGTCAAGCTCGTATTCGGATTTCTAGCACCATTCTTATTCACTTTAATCCAACCCTTTGGTTGTCTCTGCCTGTTTCATGCTGATTCCAAACTCATCAATGGCGGATCAAAGCATCCCCAGCAACCAAAATCATACTCCAAATTTCACCCATTTCCAAGGCTCTGGACGACGACATTGTTTTAGCGAGCAAACCCAAAGCCGGCACCACATGGCTGAAATCACTGGCTTTCACCATCCTCAACTGCCACCGCTTCCCACTTTCCGACAGCCCCTTGAAGACAACAAACCCTCACGACCTCGTCTCTTATTTCGAAATGACACATTACAGCAATGACCGCCTTCCTGATTTTGCAGGTATTTCATCACCAAGGCTGTTTGCCACTCATCTTCCTTACCATGCACTGGCCGAATCCATCAAACAGTCCAACGCCCGAATCGTTTACTTTGCTCGGAACCCATTGGATATTATGGTTTTGATGTGGCACTTCGAAAGAAGCAAACCCGAGCGAGCTGATTGGCCATTGGATGAATGTTTGGAACCCAAAGAAAGTTCTGTTTCTCAAATACGAAGAAATGAAAGAGAACCCAGTGGGGGAGACCAAGAAGATGTCGGAGTTCATGGGGCGTCCACTTTCAGTGGAGGAAGAGAAAGAGGGAAGCACTGAAGAAATAGCCGGGTTTTGCAGCTTGAGTAGCCTCAAGAACCTTGAAGTGAACAAAAATGGAACCCTGAATACCGTGAGCTGGAATCGGCCAGTCAAATCTTTCTTTAGGAAAGGCGAGGCTGGTGATTACGTTAATTATCTCAGTCCTTTGGCAGTGGAACGTTACAGTAAGCTGGTTGAAGAGAAACTCAATGGTTCTGATTTGACCTTCAAAATGTGTTGTTAACCTAAGATGATGGAAATATGTTAATTAGTGGTTATCATATTTTGCACCTAATATGGTAAAATAAAGCATGTGGGAAATGAACCAGTGGTTCTCAAAGGCATATGTTGTATGGGGTGTACTTTGCAGGGTTTATGTTGTTGTTATCTGGTTTTCTCTTTGTTTTGGGGCCAATAAAACTCATTTCGTCTCGAAAAATCATTTTCTTTTTACTCAATTTAATACAAAAAAATTCAATTCAACTTCAAAAAAATTTAAATAAAATTTAAATTATAAAATAAAAATTTCAGTTACTCGAATAACTTAAATTCTTTTAATAATTAGTAATTATAATAATAAGGAGACGATCTATAATATCATAAGAAGTCTATATGAAATATATACCGAAGTCAGATTAATTATAAGATTATTTAATGAAGTATATTATCAATCCAGGTATGATGATGTCTATATGAAATCTACCAGAAATTATTGTGTTATATTTTTTTAATAGATTAAAAGTAAATTTTCTATAGCGCAAAACATATATGTTCTCCTCTAAGGTGTAAATGAATAAAACGTTTGAAGAACTGTTCGTAAAACGTTCGTATATTAACTTATATAAACGAGTATGAATAATTTTTTTGTTCGTTTAATAAATGAACGAACACGAGTAAATGTTTGTTTGATCGTTTATGTTCTCGGAGAAGCTCGTTTATAAGTTTGTTTACCCGGTTCCACTTTCCCTTTTATTTTTTTTACATTTTAAATATAAGTGAAGGTATGGACTAAATTGAACACATGGTGAACTTTAGAATTCAAATTGTGAAGTGCAAGGAGCTTAAAGACTATTGGTGTAATTTCATCATTTTGACAAATATATAAACGAACATGTTAGCAGACGTATAAACGAATACATTCGTGAATACTAAACAAACGAACACGAACTCCTTAAAAAATTAAAGGGGTTTTCGATGTACTGAGTCCATTTCTGCAACATGTTCCGCCAAATTTGAACCGTATAATTTGTTTTTCGACTTTCAAATTTATTTTGATTATGTGTTTCGATGCTGATTCTGATATAATTTTTATTTTTGTGCACCGAGATCATTTTGAGACTTCGAACATCGGGTCAAAGGAATTGAAAGAGCTCATTGGAGATCAATTTGCTCGGATTGGAGGTAATACTTTACTATCTCTTTGATGTCATAGAAATTATGCTTGTATGTTGGATTGATAATAAATTTGAATTGAAATTTGGGATTTCATGTCAGAGTACCGATACCGTTATTGAGTTTGAAACTCTTTGAAGAGTTTAGCATATATTTAATTTCTATATGATATAAATTACTTAACATATACTAAAATAAATGAAAAACAACACGTTAGAAATTGGGAAACGGATACGACCAAGCCACACGTGAGCTTTGAATATTGAAAACCAAGCTTAGCCTATATTTGCACATGCCTAACATTTTTTTGACATAACAGTTTACATAAATCTTGCAAATTATCATACAAATCTTCGAGTTAACAATGATTGTAAGACAATAATTGCACATATTCCTTAGTTGTTTGCCACCATTTTCTTAGATTGTTGGATGATATCTTGGATTAACAGCGTAATATTAGAGTAGGAAGATCCCCCAATTTCAACAGCTTTCTTTGCCTTCTCTCCAAACTCTTTAGCTCGTTTTCTACTCTCCATTCCTTCATTTCCTTCGTCCATCAATTGCTGTATTGCACTTTCAACATTTTCCTTCTTCAACATGAACGCAGATTTCTCATCTCCAAACATGGTAGGTTTATCAGCCCCGAGGCTGACTCTGATTCTCAGTATCTGCACCGCAAGCTTCTCGTTGCAAAACTGGTCTTCGATGTTCGGCAATGTTATCAATGGAAGACCCGCTGAAATGCCTTCGGTTGTCGAATTCCATCCGCAATGAGTTAGGAAGCCTCTGATTCCCTGGTGTGACAGAATGAGTACTTGGGGAGCCCATCTCATGACTACGAAAAATTATTGGATGGGACCATAGATAACGTGGTGAGCAAGGACCATGTAATAATTTCTCCATGACTACAAGCCTTCTTCATTTTGTTCTTTCCAATAATCCATCCTCTTTGAGCCATGTCTCAACTTCGTTCGATGTCGTGTTTTTGCCCCTTAAACCCCAAATGAATGGCTTCTTCAATGCCTCCAAGCCCATGCCCAACTCGATCAGTTCCGGAGACTTTAGAGTGCTGATTCTTCCCAGACAAGCATAGATGACAGAGTTGGTGTCTTGGGAGTCAAGCCATATCAGACATTGTTGCTCATCGATTGAAGCTTTGTTACCTCTTTCAGCCTTATCCAATTCATCTTTGTGGCTGAGGGAAACTGGATCAATGCACCAAACTTTCCTTACCTTTCGATACTCTTCGACATAAGCCGGTTCTGGCTCTTCGACAGTATTTATGACAGCCCCATATGATGCTAGGTCAGCTTCGATCACTGGTTCGAAGATCTCCTTCCAGGGTTCAATGGGGATAAGCGGGAGCTGGACTTTGGTCAGCTCGACCTTGTCCGGCAAGCCTGGTGTTGTGGCCATCCCCTCGATAGGACCACAACCGAGTAGATATACCGTGGCTAGCTACGTATAAGGCCCCATGGTTGAGTAAGTAATAAGTTGTCCTCTTTTCAATCATTGTTATGTTTAGGGAAAAGAGTCTGTATTTCCATAGTTAGGGAAGAATGTCCTCGTTTCAAGCATTTCAGTGTCTACTCGGGTCATTTCCATAAAATTGTTTTCGCATATATGTAGGGGGTGGACAGTCGGCAGAGTTTGGACTAATCCACTGGTACAGGTACGTATCCTACACACCATCGAGGCGGCCCCTACCGCCCAAGTCGATGGTGTGGGTGAGTCTTCTTTTGTAACCTGAATATTTTCTTTTATTTAATAAAACTACTTTTTCCTTCGGGGAAGGTGGGGGTCGACTATGGGCATCCGCTATGCCCTACGGTATCGACTCGTGGCTTGAGGGATTATGTTGTGGCTTGAGACCTGACGCGTTGTTTGTTTTATCTGGGACAGATCCATAGAGAGCAAGGTTGACTCGATCGGGAAGCGTCCCTTTCAAGTGCCGCACGGTTGACTTATTGAGTAAACAAAGATACACCGAGATCAAGGGCTGACTTGGTCGGGAAACGTCCATTCCTAGTGCCGCACGACCTACTTGTCGAGTGAACGAAGGTATGGCCGTGACACTTGGTATCAGAGCAAGGCTTTCGAGCCGGGTTGATGTGAATTTAAACTTTGTACGACGTTAGATGGTTGGACTCCACACCAAGCGCCCTCGTAAAAGGAGTGGGTTGGGTGAGTCCACAATGTGAAATAAATTGAGGGCTGGTTAGTGCACGGAGATGCCTGACTATTATTTCGGGCACAGAGGTGCTTGGTTATTATCTCCGCGCAGTGGCGCTCATTCCTTTGGCACAGTGGTGCCCAGTCGTGAATTTGTGGCACAGAGGTGCATGTGAGTTTTATAGTGGAGCCAACGCACAGAGGTGTCTGCCGGTAACCACTATAGCGATCGAAGCATACGCGGTGCTCGATCTTTATATTGCACAGAGGTGCTAACGAGTTGGACCTGGTGGGATCAGTACACTGAGGTGACTGACGCTAACCATCATGGTTGTTTTAGTGCGAGAGGCTCTTATTTCTTATTGCACAGAGGTGCTAATGAGTTGGACCTGGTGGGATCAGTACACGGAGGTGACTGACGGTAACCACTATGGTTGTTTCAGTGCAAGAGGCACTTATCTTTTATCGCACAGAGGTGCAAACGAGTTCAAACATAGTGTCATCAGTTTACGGAGGTGACTGACGTTACGCACTATGGTTGTTTTGTGTCGAGGCACTCAATATGTCTTGAAGCCTTAGCTGGGTCGTCATAGTGAAATCAGTACACAAGAGGTGTCTGACGTTAATCACTATGGTTACCTCAGTATTGAGAAGTCGACTACTTGTGAATTGTTGATGCATGTCTGGAAATCATATTGCAAACAGTGCACAGAGGTGCCTGTCGTTAACCAGAAAAATGATTATCCTTAAGCATGATGTCACGTGGAAAGTAACCCCTATGGGGCTCATTTATGTTCAACGCAGAGGCGCTGGTTGTGTTGAAAAGAATAATGTTGTTGGTTTTGTGGCACAATAGTGCCTAACTTGATCATTGAGAATCTGACAATTTTTTTTTCTTTCCTTGGCACAATGGTGCTTGGCTGTGCTTGCAGGATACATGGGTGCATATTTACTTTTGAAATGGCTAAAAGTCGAAGCAATAGGTCGGTTGACCCTGCTAAATTTGAAGAGCTGGAAGCTGCAGTAGCTGCCATGAGAGCTCATATGATCACGAGCCATCGTGTTAGGGAAATTGAGGAAGCCCAACAGGAACTGGCGGATGCCATAAAGGAACTCAGTAATGAAGCAAAAGAAGCTATGAGTGACCTTAAGAACGAGTTGGCAGAACTCAGATGTCTTGTCAACCTAGTCCAAGTGGCCGTAGGCAATTCAACTATAGGTGACAGGGGCCAGAGGACCAAGGTCCCAGATCCCCAGCGGTTTGAAGGGAACAGAGATGCCAAAGAACTTGAGAATTTCTTATTTGACATTGAACAATACTTTCGAGTAGTGCATACAACCTCAGATGAGGACAAGGTATCCACCGCCTCGATGTATTTGACAGGGGATGCTAAGTTGTGGTGGCGGTTCAAGTTCGATGGCAATATGTGCTCCGTCAAGACTTGGGAGGAGATGAAGAAGGAAATGAAGAATGCATTCCTCCCAGAGAATGTGGAGTATAATGCACGGAAGAAATTGAGAGATCTCTCACACACAGGGGCAGTACGCGAGTATGTGAGAGAGTTTGCCGCGTTAATGTTAGACATCAAGGATATGGCCGAACAGGACAAAATGTTCTACTTCCTAGAAGGGCTCAAATTATGGGCGAGAACAGAGGTCCAAAGACAAAGACCGCAAAATGTGGTTGAGGCGATGGCTGCTACTGAACGACTTAGTGATTCTGATGAAGGTTCCACAAAGCGTAGGGCACACCCCCGCAAGTGGCGATGGAAGTAGTCGGAGCAATGGGAATGGTAATGTCAATGGCAATAGTACGGGTAATGGCATTGACCATGGTAACGGCAATGGCAGTGGGATAGCAAGTTATAAAGTGGCACGAGTAGAGAAACCTTCAACTTGGGGAAGAGATAGAGGACAGAATAATGATTCCTCTAGGCGAGGGCTTACGCTTTCTTTGTCGTGGTCCCCACCGACCGCGAGAATGTCCACAGAGGAGTGCACTATCGGCGCCGAGAACTACTCCAAAAGGGTTGGATCAGGTTGGCCACCAATTGGATGACAAGAGGGATGAACCAGCTAGAATGGGTTCCATTCGGTTCTTATATTCTATGCAAACAGAACAAGACAAGGCTAGGACTGAACCAAGGAGAGGCTTGATGTATGTGAACATAGTTTTGAATGGGAAAGTCACAAAAGCCTTGGTAGACACAGAGCAATCGACTCCTCATTTCTCCAGAGGAAGCGAAAGGTGCAATCGACTCGACCAAGGATGTGGGGCGAATAAAAGCTGTGAATTCTGAAGCATCAAGTATATGGGGAAGTGTAAAGAATGTGAAGACCAAGATTGGATCATGGGAGGGAATGATTAGCTACACAGTAGTCCCTATGGATGACTTTGATGTCGTCATAGGTTTAGACTTCATGATAAGTGCGAAAGTCGTCCCCGTCCCTTCGGCGGGTTGTTTAATCTTCCAAGGGGAGCAACCAGGTGTGGCAGAGGCCAAAATTCTTCCAAAGGCTACTGGGAAGATGTTGTCAGCAATGCAATTATACAGGGATGGAGGAGATGTGTCCGGGAAGCATGAAGCTCAAGTTCGCCAAGTCGACGAGGATGTCGACAAATTAGGTGGGGGAGAATGTTGTGGCCATCCCCTCTATAGGACCACAACCGAGTAGATATACCGTGGCTAGCTACGTATAAGGCCCCATGGTTGAGTAAGTAATAAGTTGTCCTCGTTTCAATCATTGTTATGTTTAGGGAAAAGAGTCTGTATTTCCATAGTTAGGGAAGAATGTCCTCGTTTCAAGCATTTGAGTGTCTACTCGGGTCATTTCCATAAAATTGTTTTCATATATATGTAGGGGTGGGTGGAATCGGCAGTTTTTGGACTGATCCCTTTGTGCAGTCACGTATCCTACACACCATCGAGGCGGCCCTACCGCCCAAGTCGACATGGTGTGGGTGAGTCTTCTTTTGTAACCCGAATATTTTCTTTTATTTAATAAAACTACTTTTTCCTTCGGGGAAGGTGGGGGGTCGACTATGGGCATCCGCTATGCCCTACGGTATCGACTTCGTGGCTTGAGGGATTATGTTGTGGCTTGAGACCGACGCGTTGTTTGTTTTATCCGGGGACAGATCCATAGAGAGCAAGGTTGACTCGATCGGGAAGCGTCCCTTTCAAGTGCCGCACGGTTGACTTACCGAGTAAACAAAGATACACCGAGATCAAGGGCTGACTTGGTCGGGAAACGTCCCTTCCTAGTGCCGCACGACCTACTTGTCGAGTGAACGAAGGTATGGCCGTGACACCTGGCACCTTGAAGGATTCGTATTCGGATTTTAACTCTTCAAGTATGTTGGAGGAGTTTACATTGTGCGAACAGAGAAGAGTGAAACAACAAAATCCATGGAATGATATCCTCGGAACCTGAAACTTGGTAGCAATATTGCGGGTGAATTAGAGAAAAATGTCCGAAACAATACAATCCGGACGCGGCCTTAGCTCCCCGAATAATCGCTCCGCGGCATCTTCCATCATGTTTACCGCGGCCAAGAACTTGAGGATGTCCTCTATCAAATACAACATGTCTGCATTCCCAACCCCATCCGGCAGTCCTTTTCCGGGAAACTCAAGCTGCAGTAAACGGATAGGGAGCCCTGATTCAACCGCCTGGGCAATCGATCTCTCAACTCTGCCTGCATTAAGTGGAGTTGTAACAATTGTAACAATCACACCACGCTGTGCCAAGAGTCGACCGATGTCGACCATGGGGATCAAGTGGCCCTGAGCCATGAAAGGGAACAACACGAAATGAAGCTGATCGGATATGGAAATGGAACCCATAGGAATACGAGTGAGTAGAAAGTGAATTGTGAACACAAGAGTGCCAAAATCTGTTATATAAACACCAAAGCTACGATCATATAATTTGGGCAGTTGCCCATAGGGTTCAGCAAAACAAAAAAAAATTGTGACTCGAATTATAATTTCATAAATTTGATTAGAAAAAATTTCAAATAAAATTTAAGTTGTAAAATGAAACTTTGAATAACTCAATTCGAGCGTCTCAACTCTGCATGATATATGTATGTCACATATAAAAAATATGTGTATATAGTATATGATTATAAAAAGTCGTTTAATTTTAAACCAATTAGTATCATAACATTATAAATGTTTACAATTAAATTTAAACGAAAATTCGAACAACTCGACTCAACTTTACTCTAATCGAATTTTATAAACTCGACTCGATTCGAGAAAATTTTGAATAAAATTTAAGTTATAAAACTAGATTCGTCAACTCGACTAACTTGAATTTTTTTTGCTCGACTTGACTCAATCGAATGTTCAATCGTTATTGATGATGCAAGAAAATGCATAAGCATATTGGCTTATCATGTGAAGATGTGAGGTTGGCTCGAAAGAGCAGAATTGTGTGGACCGTTGAAGAAAACTCCATCTCAGAATGTGTACGACCAGTGGCCCTGAGTGTTTGAGTGTTATTTGCGAAAGAGCTGGATTATACTATTAAAATTTTGAATAAAATTTGAGTTATAAAATTTAATTTATATTATTAATAGTATAATATATAAAAAAATGTAAGATTAAATATACTTAAAAATTTAATATTTTTTAATTTATAAATGAGGAGAAATCTATTATAAAAAAATAAATGAGAAAAAATTAAATTATATAAGAATTATATCAAATCGTATGTCTGAAAACAATGATCAATAATTGAAAGTACGTTTTGACATGTGAGCCACGAATCACATGACAATGGCCCTTGAGCTACAAACGAACAGAAGGAACAAGCGTAAATTATATCGGAGGTCATCCGATTATTAGTAAAAATACGATTAGATCACTTAATTATTAAAAATTATAATTGAATAATTCAATTAAAGTTTTAGTTATGTCCGGCCTTTATTAAAATACAAACAGACATCTAATAATATTTAGTATAATAATAATTTTAGTTCTTAAAATTTATATATTTTATCAATTTAGCTTAATTCAAAATAATTTAATAATCTTTTTTGATAATTAAATATAATTTTATTAAAAAGGGTTGAAAAATTAAAAAACAAAAAATCATACAAGAACATTAACCTGTTAATGTTGATTTGTGTCTCATCAAAAAAAAATTTTACCTAAAAAAAATACATCGCATTCAAATAAAAACACAACTAGAAACGAACACAACACCCAAAGCAACAACTTTACAATCACAGTCCACGCAACAACATAACACAACAACATGGGTATACGGTCACCATCACGACCTCGACCAGTACTCACACCACATCCACACACCCTTGAAAATAACTGTGGCCCAAATGCACCGACACAAAACAAAGCCCCGCTGCTTTCTGCTTATTAATGACTATTAAAAATGCAGTCCACGGTTACCTTTTTTGCTTGTTCCTCGCCACATTCAAATAATTCTAGAAGTAAATCGCAACAATTAATTACTCCCTGACTCCCTTTATTTTGCTTTTCTCCAACATCCCTCCTCGAATCTCCTAACCATTACACTTGTCTTCCATGGATGATTATTTGATTACTGTATCAACCCACAACACCAGCTGGTCGCCTCCCAAGATCCATGGACATCCAAGCAATTTTGCTCTACACTCACAGCCTCCAACTTAACCACCTAAGCTTCCCAAATAATTAAGGTATCCCCGAACGACCACATGAAGGAGAATAAGCAAACTCAAAAACAGTTCTAATGCTGTTATAGTTAACTGATTCAGTTAATTAAGATAAGTTTGCTGATTATTTAGTTAAGGTTCAATTTGTTAGTTGATAGCTGGCTATATAAAGAACTCTTGTATCACTATTTTATGTACACTTTTACATGAATAAAGAAAGTGTTCTCATTTCTCTCATCGTTATATGGTATCAGATGGAAATTTTGATTCTCTAAAGACCATGTTTTCCTTTCAACATTTATAGTTTTCTTTTCTTTTCTCGGTTATGGGGGATTTGAATGATTCATTCAACAATGGTAATAACCCTTATTACCTCCACCGCTGTAGGGACGGACCCAGAATTTTATACAAGAGGGTGCAAACTATCATAAAGTTATATTAGAAATGTAAGGGGTGCAAAATTATAAGAGTTTAAGGATACAAAATTAGATTATCAATAGAAAATACAAATGAAATATATAAAATAGAGGAGAACTTAAAATATTTAGGGGATGCGGCTGCCCCCCCAACACCCCCTAGGTCTGTCCCACCGGTCTAACAATCTTGGTTTGATATTGGTCAAATAGCCACTTACCAAATGACAACTACAATAGGTGGAAGCCTTCGATGTCCAATGCGTTATTTGCCAAGAACAAACTTGATTTTGTGGATGGCTCTATCTCGGCTCCCTCCACTACTAACCAAGAATTGTATAAATCCTGGATTCTGAACTCAATATCAAAAGACATTGCTGCTAGTTTGCTTTATCATTCATCTGCTGCTGATATTTGGAAGGATCTTGAGGATAGATTTCAACAAAATAATGCCCCTCAAATTTTTCATTTGAAAAAGAAATTAAATGAGTTAGTTCAGGGTTCAATGGCTATGAGTACTTATTATACTCAACTAAAGATCATTTGGGATGAACTTGTTTCTGTTAAACCTGTTTGTACACGTTCTCAATGTACATGCCATGGTGTTCGCAAGATGATAGATGAGCAACAGAAAGAGTTGATTATGCAGTTTCTAATGGGACTTAATGAGTCATTTACTCGTGCTCGACCAGATCTTGCTGATGGATCCCTTACCTTCTAACAAAGGTTTTTTCTTTGATTACACAAGAAGGGAGTCAAAGATTCAATCGGTTGAGCAATCCTGTTACTGAGACAACCTTTGCAGTGAAGGTTAATGTGAATTCAAGAAAGGGTCATCCATGGGTCATACAAAGGACAAGTGTGAGCCATGCAAATGTTATTACAAAAGTTAATCCTCAAAACTGTCAGCAAAGTTCGTTTTCAAACCCAGTCAATTATTCTTTGACTCCTCAACAATGTTAACAACTCAATGCTACGCTCACTAATCAGTTGCAAACAGCCTCAATTACTGATCTTTCTTCCACCTCTGTCAATTTGACAATGCAAGGCAAGATTATTTCTTTTATTAATCATTTCAGTTCTTTTGAAAATGAGAATTGTTGGGTTATAGATTCAGGAGCTTACATGAATGTTTGTTCTTCTAAAGAAATGTTTGACTCTTTATCTCCTATTGAAGAAGGAAGCATTCTTCTCCCTAATAAGTCTCTTGTTTCGGTACATTACTCAGGGACGGTTTGTCTTTCTCCTAAGCTTGTTCTCAAGAATGTACTTTATGTACCAGATTTTAGTTTCAATCTTCTAGCAGTCAGTTGTTTGATCAAAGATTCTGATCTTAACGTGTTATTTTACTCCACTCACTGCTTGATTCAGGACCTATGCCCAGTGATTGGGAATGGTGAACTACATAAAGGATTGTACTTGCTGCGTATGCTTGCATCTCGATCTTCAATAATGGTAGTTTGAGTGTAAAAGTTGTAAATAATGTTGATTTAGTTTTAATTTCTTGGCACGATAGACTTGGCCACCCCAGTTCTCATGTGTTGAAATTACTGAAAAATGTAATACCTTCTTCAAACATAAATAAAAATGATGTTTGTCAGATTCGCCCTCTAGCAAAACAACAACGTCTTCCTTTTCAGTCATCTACTACATATACTTTGCAACGTTTTGAACGGTTTCATTGTGATGTTTGGGGACCATTTAAGGAATCTACTTATAGCAATCAAAGGTTCTCTTTAACTTTGGTTGATGATCATACTAGGTCCACATGGACATATTTGATGCAACATAAATCTGAAGTAAGGAGTATTGTTCCCAGCTTCATTAGTATGATCAAGAGACAGTTTGACTTTAATATTAAAATTTTTTGGTCAGACAATGCCCAAGAGTTGAAATTTACTGATTTGTTTTCTCGTTTGGACATCATTCATCAGTTTTCTTGTGTTGAGACTCCCCAACAAAACTTTGTAGTTGAACGCAAGCATTAACATCTGTTAGCAGTAGCAAGAGCTTCGTTTTTCAATCTAGAGTTCATGTTCGTTTCTGGCAAGAGTGTTTGCTTACTGCTACTTGCCTCATTAACAGGCTTCCTTCACCAGTTTTGAACAATAAGTCTCCTTATGAGCTTTTATATGAGCAGCCTCTAGATTATATGCACCTCAAAGCTTTTGGATGTTTGTGTTTTGTGTCCACTCTTCAAGCACACAGAGATAAATTTTCTGAAAGAGCTTTGCCTGAGATTTTTATTGGTTATTCTCCTGGTATAAAAGGGTACAAGGTTTATATTTTGAAGGCTCGCACTATTATGATCTCCCCGGGCTCATTTATCTGAACAACATATGGATCAACTTCACATGGATCCGTCACCACAAGCTTCCACTTCTCATGTTTCAGAACATCATGCCATTCCAGAGGTTGTGCCTTTTCAAATTGAAGAATTCCATGACAACACCGACTTGCTTCCTGGTTCAGAAATTGATACACATGTTGCTGATCTTGAAACTTTGACACAAGCTGTTCTTGTGTCTATACCTCAAGATGTTTATGTTACTATGCCACATGAATCAATTATACTGTAACCCCCTAAACCCGGCCCAGAAGAAATAGGTCGAATCTAAAAAGTCACGTTTGAAAACTTTTCCCTCAAGAAAACAAATTTTAAAATTATACTTTAATTTAGAAAGAATATATATATATAACTATAATTTAATAAATATCTCATAATAATAAAATACAAAAATCATAATTAATATTCGAATATTTAAATAAAATCTCTGAAATAAAACCACGGTAAATAAATGCCAAAAATAATCACAAAACATAATTAGTCTCAAAGTATGAAATTACATCAATGTCTCAAAATAATAATCTAGATAACTGAAAATAGTTTCATATTGAATAATAAAATAACCGGATAAAATGTGAGATCCTCCAAGTACCACGTCGCCTAAAGTCCAAAGATATCTGTAAGAGGAAACTATGGGGAGTAAGCTAAAGAGTTTAGTGTGTCTCTAAAGTGCAAGAAAACCATAGTCGTAAAAGCATAGTATTATTTTATTAAATCCTTTAAACCATAACACATAAATCACAAGCACAAAGTAATGCAATGCAATGCAATGCAATGCACCCAACTACAACCGCCAAGAGAAGAGGAAAGTTCCCCATAACTCCTCACTACAACCGCTAATCCGAAGTAGAATTCAGCCCGAAGGATGAAACCTCTGAACTTCCTCCGTACAAATCCCAACCCATGCTCATACATGTATGATGTTTAAAACTCAAATTTCATAAACACAATTCCATAAATCCGATATTCCATAAACATACATCATGAATTCATAAATCCATAAACCATAATCCATAAATTCTGGTTTCCGTAAATTCCGATGTTTCGTAAATCAAATATTTCATAAATCATAATTAAAAACACATTCTAAAATCGTATGCATATGATGTCAACCATACAAGCCATAATGCAAATCATAATCAAGCAAGGCATAAAACCATATAAAAATTATTTATTTATAGCACCGGAAGAAAACACACCTTAGTCGAAGCAAACTCAACCTACGGAATGACGAATCTCCCATAATCAACAGTACGGGGTCCAATTGTATTGGTACCTATGAGAATAATCCTACGATAACACTATTACTATTATCACTATTATTAAGAAATTATTTCTAAATACTTATCTAACGAAATTTAATGATACAAGAATACTTATCTGATTCAAATAGTTGATTTTCAAATCAACCGAATACATAGTTGAATTGAGCGGTGCCAGAGATTCAGCGGGATTTGATCAAATTAAATAAATAAATAAATAAGAAAAAGAAAAGAAAGATATGTTTCGAATATAAATCGAGAGAGGAGAGGGGAATGACCGGCTGCGGCAAAAGAAAATTGCAGGGGGAAAATAGGGTAATCGTGGTTATATATAACCAAATCTTTAGATAAATTACAAGGCAAATCCTTGTTCTTTTCTAAGGTTCACAAAATAGGTACCTAATATCAATTTTTTATAAAAAAATCACTAAATTTGTTTAAAATTCAATTAATTCCAAATTTTTTAATTAGGGTTTCATTTTAAAATTCCTAATTTCTAGGGTTTTAAATTTAGGGATTTCAAAATTAGGTTTTTAAATTTGGGGTATTTTTGGGGTGTTACAACTCTCTCACCCTTAAAAGGAATTTCGTCCTCGAAATTTCCAGACTTAGCGATAGATCCCAAGAATTAACTGACACAACTTAAAATTCTCCGTTCTGAATTCCTCATTCTCCAACATAAAAGGTAGCATAATAATCTATCTCCAAAACGAAATAATCCTAAAATAGAGTTGGTACTTGGAGTCTCTATTCAAAACATATCTTTAAATCTTTAAAATAACAAATTTATCAGAAAATCCCATTTTGCGCAAAAAATATTTAATATGCATGCAAAAATCATTTTTGGCTTAAAATTTCATGTGAGCCTCACAGTCTGAGGGTTGAACTTAGCTCTGATATCACTAAATGTAACCCCCTAAATTTGACCTAATTTCTTAAGTCGAATCTTGGAAGTTAAGTTTGAAAACTTTTCCCTCAAGAAAATAAATTTTAAAATTATACTTTAATTTAGAAAGAATATATATATAACTATAATTTAATAAATATCTCATAATAATAAAATACAAAAATCATAATTAATATTCGAATATTTAAATAAAATCTCTGAAATAAAACCACAGAAAATGAATGTCAAAAATAATCCCAAAACATAATTAGTCTCAAAGTATGAAATTACATCAATGTCTCAAAATAATAATCTGGATAACTAAAAATAGTTTCATACTAAATAATAAAATAAACGAATAAAATGTGAGATCCTCCAAGTACCACGTCGCCTAAAGTCCAAAGATATCTGTAAGAGGAAACTATGGGGAAGTAAGCTAAAGAGCTTAGTGTGTCTCTAAAGTGCAAGGAAAACCATAGTCGTAAAAGCATAGTATTATTTTATTAAAATCCTTTAAACCATAACACATAAATCACAAGCACAATGTAATGCAATACAATGCACCCAACTACAACAGCCAAGAGAAGAGGAAAGTTCCCCAGAACTCCTCACTACAATCGTCAATCCGAAGTGGAATTCAGCTCGAAGGGTGAAATCACTGAACTTCCTCCGTACAAATCCCAACCCATGCTCATACATGTATGATGTTTAAAACTCAAACTGCATAAACACAATTCCATAAATCCGATATTCCATAAACATACGTCATAAATTCATAAATCCATAAATCATGGTTTCTGTAAATTCCGATGTTTCGTAAATCAAATATTTCATAAATCATAATTAAAAACACATTCTAAACTCGTATGTATATGATGTCAACCATACAAGCCATAATGCAAATCATAATCAAGCAAGGCATAAAACCATATAAAAATTATTTATTTATAGCACCGGAAGAAAACACACCTTAGCCGAAGCAAACTCAACCTACGGAATGACGAGTCTCTCATAATCAACAGTACGGGGTCCAACTGTATTGGTACCTATGAGAATAATCTTACGATAACACTATTACTATTATCACTATGATTAAGAGATTATTTCTAAATACTTATCTAACAAAATTTAATGATACAAGAATACTTATCTGATTTGAATAGTTAATCTTCAAATCAACCGAAGACATAGTTGAATTGAACGGTGTTAGAGATTCAGCGGGATTTGATCGAATTAAATAAATAAAAAAAAGGAAGATATGCTTCGAATATAAATAGAGAGGGGAGGGGAATGATCTGCTGCGGCAAAAGAAAATTGCAGGAGAAAAAAATAGGGTAATCGTGGTTATATATTACCAAATCTTTAGATAAATTACAAGGCAAGTCCTTGTTTTTTCTAGGATTCACAAAGTAGGTACCTAATATCAATTTTTTTTATAAAAAAGTCACTCAATTTGTTTAATATTTAATTAATTCCCAAATTTTTTAATTAGGGTTTCATTTTAAAATTCCCAATTTCTAGGGTTTTGAATTTAGGGATTTTAAAATTAGTTTTTAAATTGGGGGTATTTTTAGGTGTTACATATCACACTCGGAGGTCATCTCGCACTGTGCATAAGCCTTCATACCTTCAACAGGTATTACTGCAATAATACTTCTTCATCTTCATGCTCTTATCCCATTGAGGATTACGTTTCCAATGACAAATTATCTCCTTCTTATGGTTCTTTTATTGCCAACATATCTTTCTCCAATGAACCTTTCTTTTATCATCAAGCAGTCAAATCTTCATCTTGGAGGGATGCTATGCATGAGGAATTACAAGCCATGGAATCCAACAAGACATGGTCAGTAGTTCCTTTACCAGAAGGACAGCAACCCATTAATTTGTAAATGGGTGTATCGTATTAAATACAAAGGTGATGGAACCATTGATAGATACAAAGCTCGTTTAGTGGCAAAAGGGTTCACTCAAATTGAAGGAATTGACTATACAGACACCTTTTCTCCCATTGCAAAGATGACTTCATTTAAGGTACTTCTTGCACTTACTGCATTTTATGATTGGCATCTCTTATTAATCGATGCCAATAATGCTTTTCTTAACGGTCTCCTCGATGAAGAAGTGTACATGGAGCTTCCCCTTGGTTATACATCTACTATTCAAGGCCCTAACTTGGTTTGCAAGCTGCATAAGTCCATCTACGGGCTTAAGCAAGCTTCACGACAATGGTTTCATGCCTTTTCTCATGTAGTTCTTCAATTTGGTTTCATTCAATCATCGTTTGATCATTCTTTTTTGTCAAGGGGTCGGGTGACAATATGGTAACTCTTCTGGTATATGTTGATGACATAGTCTTGGCAGGCAAGAATTTGGAACTATTGGCATCAACAAGGTCTTTTCTTCAACAGTATTTCAAGCTCAAAGATTTAGGACACTTGCGCTATTTCCTTGGATTTGAGGTTGCTCGAAGCTCTTCTGGTATTTCTTTGTCTCGAAGGCTATATGCCTCGTAATTGTTGGAAGACACAAATTCGCTTGGAAAAAAGTCAACTAATTTACCTATGATTCCTTCTAAAAAATTGAGCATAAATGAAGGAGAGTTGTTAACTGATCCTCAAATATATAGAAGATTAGTTGGTCGATTGTTATATCTCACGCACACAATGCCTGATATCACTTATGCAGTGCTTCTCTTGAGTCAATTTGTTGCCTCTTCACGTCACCCTCATCTCATGGCAGCTCATCATCTTCTTTCTTATGTTAAAAGAACTCCTGACCTTGGTTTATTCTTTTCTTCAGCATCGAATTTGTAGCTCAGTGATTTTGTAGATGCTGATTATAGCTCATGTCCTGACGCAAGGTATTCAATTACTAGTTTCTGCATTTTTATTGGCAACATTATTGTTTCCTGGAAGGTTAAGAAACAACTAATTGTTAGCCGATCATCATGTGAGGCTGAATATCGTGCTATGGCTTCAACAACTTGTGAGCTCGTTTAGCTTGCTTCACTGTTGTCCTCTTTTCAGATTTCAGTCCTAAATGCTTCTTTATATTGTGATAATCAATCAGCTATCCACCTTGCTACTAATCAAGTTTTTCATAAGCGGACTAAACACATTGAGGTCGATTGTCATTTCGTTCGAGATAAGATTCGAGATGATTTTTTCAAACTTTTTCATGTTCGATCCAATAACCAGCTTGCAGATATCTTTACAAAGGCTCTTCATACAACTGCATTTAATTCTTTTGTTGTCAAGATGGGACTTCTAAACATACATGCGTCTCCATCTTGAGGGGACTGTTATATTTAACTGATTCAGTTAATTAAGATTAGTTAGCTGGTTATTTAGTTAAGATTCAGTTAGTTAGTTGATTGCTGGTTATATAAATAATTATTGTATCAATATTTTATGTACACTTTTACATGAACAAAGAAAGTGTTCTCCTCATTTCTCTCATCGTTATAAATGCCAAACACGTTTAGCAATACATGACGTACTTACCTCCAGCTTTGTCTCTTGAAGAAAACACCATCTCGCACCGATGTCGTCGTGACATGTACGACTTTTTCTTCGTCGATGACCCCCAACCTCTCACATTTCATGACAACACCTACATCTTCCACAACTAATGACCTTGCCCCCGAGCCTCAATTAATCTTGCGATATCTTTTATAATCTTTTCTTCATTCCCTATCATTTTAGCCCCAATCAATTTGCTCTCATTCAAAATTGCTTGTCTTCGATTCCGAAAAATTGAGTATGTCAATGATCCGTTTGCCACGTCTTGCTGTTTAGGTGATTTCTTTCTTGGGTGTACACGGCCTTTCTTTTTTAATCTACTCTCTGCTACGCTACTCTCCTTTGGCGAAAGAGAGCTCATTTGCAATTTTGTAACATTACGCAGCTTTATAGGTTCTCCCTTGTAGTGAATGACTTCAACCGTGGACTCTCTTGCAGACTCGAAATGAGGTCTAGCAGATACCGAAACCGTCAAAGGCCTATCCGCTACCCTTGTGCCCACCAGTACAATGTCGAGCACACAATTCCCACTCAACATAATATCTATCTCGTGGCTTATCTCCTGATCATGCCTGACCATGCCAACACCTTCATCCCTCATCCATTCATCCTCCATGTCCTTTTCAGGCATAAATCGGCATGCCACTTATCGAAACTCGAAAGCCATACACTCTTGGAACCCCCTCCTAATTTCGACTTCCATTCCTTTACATCTGAAAACCAATTATCCAGTTTTCCCACTCTAAGAGCCTCTTGACGAGAATTCCCATTCTCAAACATAAGCAATATTTGTGATCCTGCTATTCGCATCAAGGTACATACCCGCACATTTGTCGAATTCACTTCTCGTGACAATTCTGCTAGCGTCATTGGGCTTTTTCACCAACCCACAACACAATTACGGAGAATCTCCACCTTGTCCGCATCTATGCCCCCGATCACTCTCTCTTTGTGATAATTGGATAATTAATTCGAGTAATTCCCTTTACCTCGAGCGCAAAACCCTTACGTATTCGAGATATATTATCCACCTTCCGCCGCCAAAATGCATCTCTCACCTCCCTCTGAGCCCACGTCACTCTTAATTTAGAGCCCTATATCCAAAACTTGTTTAGTCTTTCCATCACTCTCATCGCTTTCTTCTCGGTATTCATACACACAAAACCGAAACGCAGACCCTCCCTAAACCTTTTTGTGGTATAAAAACGTCAACAACCTGACCGTGATGATCGAACACTTGTCAAAGTCCCTTCTAGTGTAACAACGGCGGAAGGTTTGACACAAATAAGGTCCAACACCGTTTCCAATTACCGACAGCAGATGGCATTGCCATTTTAAAGGGTTTTTTTTTTCTTTTATTCTTGTTTTTTCGATAATAATGATAATAATTCAATAAATTTATTTTTTTATACTTAAAAAATATGATTTTATTATAGGCAGCCTTGAAGGCTATGTTTAAAAATTTCTAGATTCATATTAATTAATGTTTATTTCTTTTTTTTCAATAGAATCTACTGAAATGCTTAATTATAAATTTAATTAAGGTTTTTGTTATACACATTCTTGAGGGGTTTATGATTTATTATTTAGCATTTAAAGTTTATGATTTATGGATTAGAGTTTAGAGTTTAAGGTTTAGGATTTAGGGTTTAAGGCTTATGGTTTTTAATTATGGTTTAAGATTTAGGGTTTAGTGTTACTGTTTATGATTTATGGTTTATGGATTATGTCTCGATTTTAGTATCAGGGTTTAAGGTTTTAAGGTTTACGGCTTAGATTATGGTGTAGAATTTAAGGTTTAAGGTTTGATGCCTCTTTTTAGGATAATTAATGGAATAATTTTTTACTGAGTATTAATTATATCTACAATTAAGCATCTTAGTAGATTCTATTGGAAAAAGAAAATAAGAATTAATTATAGAAATTTAGTAGTTTTTAAACATGGCCCTTAGGGCTGCGTATAGCAAAACCCTAAAAAATATATCAATTTAGTCATTTATGTTCTCCCAAATCGATTGTTCTACATCGCTCATCATCATTCCTAATTGGGTACCCTCGGTAACTTGAGTTATACCAAACTCAATATTTTTAATTCGGATCTAGTATTTCATATTATAAATTAGAGATTTAATTATAAATAAATTAAAAAATAATTATGTATATGGATCTAAAAATATATAATATATGTAAGATGATTATAACTACGAAATCATATTTATATGTTATTTAAATTTATAACAAATGTTTTTTAAATGAATTAGAACCTCACAAAAAATAAACAATATTATAAAATATGTAATAACGGCAATAATTAATAACATATAATTTAGAAAATCACACAGGCACATGAAATATAAGAATCATAAACTTAAAATCTGTGTTGATTAATTTAGCAGAAGCTTATAATTAGTTGCATAAATGAATTATATAGTAAAAACATTAGATATTAATGTAATAAAAATATATTTGGCATCTCTTGATGCATGCTTATGCTTCATTATGTAAAAACATGTAACGATCTAAATTTCAGGTTTTGTAAATTGGGCTTTATGTTTGGGAGTCCAAATGAAGAATATTTAAATTTGGGCTTGTGGTAAAAAGGAAGATTATCTGTGTTTATTTATTGTTTAATAAAAAATAATTAGATAGTATTTTAAAATAAAATGTGGTGATGGGATGGGATCGGAGAAAAGAGAAGAAAAGGGAGAGAATATATTTTGGGAGAGAGAAAAGGAGGGAAATAGAAAAAAGTAGGAAGAAAGTTTCTAATCGACCGTCTGAGTCGTCAAGGATTACACAACCGCCACCATCGTCTTCAATTTGATGAGACGAGTCAGCCGATGGCCTTCTCGTTGTCGTCGGGGCTGTCGTTCGCCAGAGTAAGGATGAGGAAGATTTGGAAGAGCTAGACCATGGGGTCCCGGCCGTCACAGCCGTAAATCGACACCACCAGTAGACTCACCGGTCGTTGACTTTTTTTGGGGACCCTACCCGAGGGTTTCTCAATGCTTTAAGCCTGTTGACGCAGTCTGTTTTTCCAAATTAGAATTCGGTAAGCTATTTTTACGTGTTTTATGCCCTAAGTAGCTCGATAATATGAAAATAGCTTATACAATTGTATTTATTTTATCCGATGAATTTGTAGACTCGAGTATTGGGTTTAAAGAGATGTTTGGAGCAGCTCGGATGGGGATTTATCGCGTTGGCTTAAGGTTAGTACACCTCGAACTCCTATTGTTTCATGAGCATCATCTGCAAAATAGGTAGACGATGAATAAGCATGAGTAGAGATCGGTATTATGAGACTCGATATTTATGATATGCATGATGATGTTGTGATTATGATGAGACTTATGGAGGCTTTAGAGACCGTTTGAGATGCTCGTATGATTATTTGATGATTGTTTGACTAATTGAAATAATTATGATAGTTTGTATGCTTGCTTGAATAGATTGATGAGATTCGATGGAAATTATACTAAATGGACTAATAATTGATAATATTTGAATAATTTATCATAAATTTGGGAATTGATATTAAATGATTATGAAGCCGATAATTAATATTATTTGAGTAGATGCGTTAGTAAACAAACTTGAATGACTTTCATAAGCTATAGGGATCGAATAAAGTGTTGTAAACCGTAATTCAAGGAAATGGTGCGAACCCGTGTTTAGGGTATTAGTATGAGCTTTTGCTATACCGATACGCGTTTAAAGGCCGTATCGGTACGGATCAACCTCTACCAGTACTTAAGGAAATTAAGGATTTCTAGTAAGCTATATAAGTATTGGTACGTGTGTGAGTATCGATACCTAAGGGTACCATATCGATGCTTGTGCTCGAGTACCGGTACCCGCTGAATTAGATAATCTAAACGCTAATAAAAGGATAGAATCTGACGTGGAATGTTAATAAGGTATATGGATTAATGGAGATAATTAATGAGGATGATTAATGTACACTTCCATAATAATTAACAAGTTGGTAAACTTAATTTGGGTGACTCGATCGGGATCGTGTGATGGTGTGTGTTGTGTGGTAGACGTATCCTTGCTAGGTGTTGATATGGACACCTAGATAGTTGAGTCACCTTTGATTGATGGGATTTGGATACCCAATAAGAGAAAGAGTGTGTTGCAACACCATGGTTGAAGATTCTGAAGGTAGGATCCCGATGTTGTGTGGACGCGAGCCTCGTTTGAAGATGTTTCATGAGAGATCCCGAGCATGGATGTAGGATCTCGATGCTGTCTGGTCGCAGGCCTCACTCGGAGTTCACGATTCCGATGTTGTGTGGACGTGGGCGTCACTCCAGGTTTGTGGTATGACTTTGCGTGCTT
Organism: Hibiscus mutabilis; assembly: GCA_019671005.1. NCBI lineage: Eukaryota > Viridiplantae > Streptophyta > Magnoliopsida > Malvales > Malvaceae > Hibiscus > Hibiscus mutabilis. Next base: position 48,505,012 of record CM033736.1, read on the forward strand.
TAGCTCGGATGATCTGGTGAGATCTCGAGTATGGTTGAGCCTTGTGTGCCATGTATGATATTTTGCTATGTTGAGAGCTTGTGTTTAGGCGACTAGTGATAGCTCGTGCTTATTTATCTCTCCTTATTGCTCGTACTAGCTTGCATGCTTATGTTTATGATTAGCATGAAGTAGAGGATCGAGGAGCACTATCAGTACTGGATTCCAGCATGTGGTGCTTACCAGAGTACGATTCTTGTGTTTAGTGGGCTATGTATTCATAGGACCTTACATGGTCGAGTCTGTTATTCTTATATTTGAAATTGTATTAGTCAAATCGAATGTTCAAATGTTTTAAATTTAAATTGGAGATTCATTGTACCGTTTTGATTATTTATCTATATTTTCTATTGTTGGTTTTAAATGTTTTTGATAAATACCTTATTGGGCTAAACCCAGTTTGAAAAATTTTATGGGTATTGATTTGGGCTTGAGACCCAATTGTAACATCCAGGTCGGGGGTGTTACAAAACAACTTATGTGCCATGTTTTAAACATGAATAATTTTTTATATAGATTTTCATAATACGAAAAACTATTTAATAATTGGTATATTTGTAAATATGAAAAAAAGTTAAAATTATTTCAAAAATTATTCAACTTCTTTAATGAAAATATGTAGACTTGCAGATAATTTAAGAAATATGTTTAATAATAAAAATTCAGTAACTTAAAAAGTTTAATTTTTAGTTTATTTTAAAATAAATGGAAAATAATGATGTCATTCAAAAATATAAAATTACTAAGAAAACTGCATAATAATACGAAAACCATAACTTTTTGTAAAAATTACGTGATAGCATTAACTAAAACCTAAAGGTTTTCATAAATAATTTTAAATAGATTTCAATGAGCTTAATTTTAATGTAGATACTTATTACAAATCTAACATTAAAAAAGAAAATATCTTTTACATTTATAAATTTGTATATTAGATTAATTAATGATTTTAAATTAAGCACTCTAGTGTTAACGATGATATACAAGCAATTTGGGAGAAAAAAATGATTGAACTGGTATATTTTCTTAAATATAAAGAGTTAAATTTATTGAATTATTTTAGGACTAAATTGATAGAATATATAAATTTTATGGACTAAAATTGCCTTTATATCAAACCTTGTTAGATTTCTGTTTGTAATTTAATGGAAAACTTTAATTGGGTGACCCAAATATAACTTTTAATAATTGAGTGACCTAAACATAACTTTACTAATAATTGAGTGACATTTAGTATAATTTACGTAAAGATACTGATATTTGAAAAAAAAAATTAACAATAAACTGATATTTGAAACTTACTTCTTGGAATTATCTAAAAGAATACAAATGCGTTGACATATTCGATCTCTCAAAATTAATTCCATTTTTCAACTTTCAATCCTAAAATTATTGCTACATATTTAAAGTTCAATCACAAAATTATATTATCTTACGGGAATAAAGTATATTTAATACCTAATCGTATATCTTTTAAGGAAAACACTTATGACGAGAAGATTATCCACTATATCGACAGTGAATGTTTTAATTTTGATCAAAAGAAAATTATACTAACTAAAAATAATCAAATTATAAGATATAACTTTAAATTTTATATCTTAAACTCTAAATTATAAACTTTAGATCCTAAAAAATATATCATTAACTCAATACTCTAAATCCTGAACCTAAGTCTAATCTTACACTCTAAATCTATTTTTTAATAATATAACATAAATAGGGGCACTGAAAAGGGGCAGGCGATTTTTACTCTAATCGGGCAAAAATTCTTCGCCATTTTTGTGCCCTAACACTAAAAAAATAAATTCTTAACCCTTTGACAAATGCTCATACACCATGTAGACAGAGCGATTTGAATTTGTGTCTCTTAGGATGAATATCGTCCACTTTTTCACTCTGACACTTGTTGAGTTCAGATGATAATGATTTTCAAAATTATATATATGGAATAAAACGAGAGAGATGATGGAACAAAATATGATAATTATAAGATCACTTAATTGACTTAGTAGTTAAGGATATTTATATCGTCATATATTGTATAAATTTAAATCTCGACAGAAAATATAATATATCTTTATTTAATTAAAAAATACGACAACTATGAAACAGTAGACTAGTGGATTTGGCAACATCCACCTTCACTTCTGTCCATTGTCATCGCTACTAAGGAGCGAGGACAAAGGTTTTTAACTTTATTATTATTTCATTTTAAAACCCACATCCAATTAGTAAGGAAAAATTACCAGACCCGCAGACGGAGCACAGTGAGGTCATAAGGGGCCTTGACTCCTGCCCAACAATTTGAATTTTTTTTAATAAGTTCTTTATTTTTCTTTAAATTTTAATTTAGTTCTTTCAAAGTTTTAAAAATTTATATTAAATATTAAAACTTTTTATTTATTTATAAATTCTCTCAAATTTTAATTTGGCCCCTTTGTCTCTTTCAATTTTTTGCTCTAATGATAATTTAGGTCCTCATAAATTTAAATATTAGATAAATTAGACACTGTCATTTAATTTTGAGTTTAAATACTCAATAAACCGTTATATTTTTAAGTCCAATAATTCGACCTCTCGCGATATTCGATCCTGACTCCGTCCCTGCAGACCTAATTATTTTAAAATATGATGTAATATGTTTATTCAATTATTATAGATTAAAAGCTTAAGCTGCTACAATAAGTCAAGCGAACATACCCCATCAAAATTTAGAACTACCATGCCATATTTTAAGATAATACAACATCATTTAATTAAATTCTCATAAAATTAACGTTTTTTAAAATACCAAAATGTAATTTATGATATAATACAATAACTTGTAGAAGAATATTACCTTCTATTTAGTGTTTGAAATAGATAATCTTTCAATTTAGCCATTTCTTTTATGTTTGTACTTTGCGGTGTTAGCTCGGCAATGTGGTGAACGGAGATTTAAAATTTATGTTTCAAAAATAAAATTAATAGAATGTTGTGTTGTGTTGTGTTTATGGGAGTCTAAATGCTTAAGTTCTAATGTGGGGGTTTTATTGACAAATTACAGCTTGGAGATTTATGATTCTATAGAATTGGGTTAAGTGGCAAATAAGTGCCAAAACTATAATTTTTTTCCAGATAAGTGCCTAAAGTATTTTTCGGGTCAAACAGATGTTTAACGTTTTCAACGTTACTCAAATAGGTGTCCGTCTTTACTGTTCGTTAATTTTCACTGTTAATTTCTGTTATCTAACACATGTTAGTTTCTTAAATTTTCAAAATTATATTTAAAATAAATAAAAATAATAAAATAAAATAACTCCGAATTTCATAAAATAGCCTCAAAATTTGAAATCCTTACAACTCAAATCCCAATTTGACCTGATTTCACCGCCGATTGCCACGTTGTCGCCCATCACATCCGTCGTCGGACCATCACAACCATTTATCCCACCACCTCGTCGCCGAAAAGCGATCGACGTCGTGCGAAACGCCGAATCGTCAAATGGTTCATTTGAATAATTTGTGACGAACGATGGTATAACAGACGATGAACGGTGTATGGGTCATTCGACGAGGGGAGGGCGCTTCATTCCATCGCTGAAAATGCGACTAACGCCGGTGGGAGTGGTCGAATTTGGGGGTTTAAGAATTTGGGGACTATTTTGGGATTATTTGAAAATTTTAAGATATTTTAAAAATTCTGATTTATTTTTAAAAAAATAAAATTTAAAAAATATTTAATACTACCATGTGTCATATTTTTGTTGGCTAACAAATTTTTTTTAATGGACAGTAATGGCGGGTACCTATTTGGCCCCGAAAAATACTTTAGCCACCTATATAGAAAAAAGGGTATAGTTTGAGCACTTATTTGCCACTTAAGCATATAGAATTTGATAAGTGAATTCAAAGGGGAATGAAACCCAGGGGCGGATGCACCCAGCCCTGGAGGAGTACATCCGCTTCTCTATTTTTGAATTTTCTTTCTAAAAATAAGTTTAATTTAGTGTTATTATTTTTAATAAAAATAATTTTATTTAGTGTGTAAAGATAAAAAAATCATACCCATTTAAATATATATATATATATATTTTAAACCCCGATTCCTAATTTTTAGATCTATCACTAATGAAATCCAACCTCAAACTTTATAAAAACTTTTAGATTTGGGGTTTAGAGTTTTCTTTCTAACAAGTCGAAGTGAAAAACATTAAAATGAACATCTTATCTCTTTTAATTTGTTAGTTATAGATTCTATTAGGCTACTTGTTTGAGTGCAATGGTGTTTCTTCGTTGTGGTTTCATGGAGTTCTTTAGTTGTTGGTACTTTTTTGTTTAACTGCTAGTAACCAAATCTATTGGTTGATTAATTAGATCGAGTATTACCAAGACCTATTAAAGAGGTGACCCTTCCAATTCAATTGTTTCATTTACAACGTCAAAATTCGAACCTAATTGTTAAACTTTGATACCTAATATAAGCTGGTATTATGAGCGCATAGTACAACAAACCAGTAATCTTTTTAATTTTTTGGATATACTATTTATTTGATGTTTCACTTATTCCCGTGTTTTTATTTTGTTCACTTAATTTTTTTAAAAAAAATAATATCTAACATTATGTTTTGTTTTCATTTTTAACAACAGAGTATTAGAGTATAATGAACTGATGTAAATTTGTTACCATGTAGTTATTGTAACTAAGCTAACAGATTAATTACAAAGCAATTACAATAACTAACCGATAACACATTTACATACGTCTATTATACTTTAATATGAATATATTAAAATAGAAACAAAACATAAACATTATGTACTAGATTATGAAAAATTAGTTAGATGATCAAAATATAAACACAAAAATAGATGGAGTACCCAGTAGGTAGTTTACCCTAATTTCTTTAGTGCAGTACAATTTATGAATGAAACACGTTGGTTTTTCCAGAATAAGGCCATCTCCTACTCTTAATAACAATCTTACAAGACAACAAAAAGGAAACCATGATTACTCTTTTCCTGGTGAAATGGAATTGGCAAATGCATCGAGGTTAGCCGCAGAAGACCCGCCTGCCGATATGGCGACTCGGCATTTATCCTGGATTTGTTTTGCTGCTCTTCTGATTTCCTTTCACTCGTTGCTTTCAGCATCCATAAACCTCCGCACAAGCTCTGCAATTTCCTCCTTGGTGACCAGTTTCTCAGCTTTCACCCGCCACCCATTTCCCCAATCTTCCACGATTTGCCTACTGTTACTATCTTGGTCCAAAAACATAGGGAATGTCAGCATCGGAACACCGGCAAACACGGCTTCCAGGATAGAATTCCATCCGCAATGTGTCCAAAACCCCCTATAGATGGATGGCACAGTACCTTTAATTGGTCACACCATGAAACTACCAGCCCCGTGTCGTTACAACGTTCTTTCAACCTCGATGCTTCTTCCCGGGCCATCCACAAGTACCGGACTCCGCTGATTCGCAATCCGGCAGCGATTTCATCCATTTGGGTGTTGGAAACCGAAAGGAAGCTTCCGAATGAGATGTATAAGATAGAGCCTGGTTGTTGAGAATCCAACCACTGAATGTAGCTTTCAGTGTTACTAGAACCTTGTCTAAGTTCCATGTAAGGTATGACAGGGCCAATGGGATAGACGGGGAAATTATACGCTGCTCGTAAGCCGTCGATGACTTCGGGTTCGAACTCGTACACTGAAGTGAATAGGAGATACTGTGCTTGTGTCACTCTCGAAACGCAGTCGAGAGTGAATTCCAGGACTCTAGGGTCGTCCCTATAGAAAATTTTCCGAAGTTCTTCGACATTGGACGAAGAAACTCCTGCAATGTTTTCTACTTGTTCTATTAGATCACCAATTGTTGCATCGCTTCGCTTTACATGAAGGTCAAAGTGATGAAACATGGAGAACACAGATGCCGACATTCTCCAGAGCATGGCCATAGGAATATTCCTTCGTTTCGCAACACCGGTGCTCCATTTAACCACGATATCTCCTATGATGGCCGTTACGGGCAACTCGAGTCGATCGAGAAGCTGCTCGAAAGGAGCTTCCATGTTTGTCATCGCAATGTAAAAGTTGAAGTTAGGAAAAAGTTGAAGTTAGGAACGTTGGATGCTTCAAGCCGCTCAGGCGGGACGACATTCGGGATTGCCTCGAAACGTATGTTATCTGGCTTGGGTTCAGAGCCGATGAACCCAAGCCATTGTTCTGTCACAACGAAGGTGATGAAAATATCTTTCTTCTTAGAAACAAGTAGCTTGCAAAGATTCATCATGGGATTGATATGGCCTCGACCGGGAAAAGGCATGGCCACGACGTGGCACGGGCACGACGGGGTTGTTTGCTCGTTTGTCGAGTCCATGACCATGTCTACAACTTCACCGAGTTATTTGAGGAGATGGGTAGAGGTGCTGAAGTTGGATAGAAGATGACATATCTTGATAAAGATTTAATACAGCACGGGGGTCCACAGCATTGAATTGTTTTTGAAATGTGTGGTCGGAGGCGCTGAATAAATTTCAGAATGTGAACATGTGAAAAACACAGTAAGAGGTAGCAAAGGGGTGGTTCGAGAGGACTCGGATTTCTTTGTTTTCGAAGTTTCAATTTTTCAAGCTGAATATATCTTCACAACAGTGAATTGTTTTCGATGTGTGTCTGGTCTTGGAAGGTACTGAATAAATTTCAATTTGATTATTTTTGGAGACAGAATTTTTAGATTTGGGTTTTTTTTGGAATTTGGATTAGTTTAAATTTATTTTTTTAGAGTTAATTTTTTTGCGTTTGGATTTTTTGAGTTCGAGCTCTTTCGGATTTGGATTTCTCGGGCACGATTTTTTCGGATTCAAATGGATTAAAGCAGGTGAGCTGAAATAAATTCAAAGTTTTTAAAGTTTTATAAATTATAATATTTTCATGTTGTATATAAAAATTCCAACACTTCAACGTCTTGATACATCCTCCGATCACTTATCATACTTATTATTATTTTTCATTAGTTTGATAATCAACAAATATAATAGCTCGACAGACCCAATCACTTTACTATTGGACAACCGATAGACTAATGAAATAGAGTTATTATGACCTTAATTTCGCATGCTAGTGGACACAATCACTGTACTAAAAAAAATTTTAAATATGAAGGGTTGAGTTTGTTAAATTTTGAATTATGACCAAATTAATAGAGTGCATATGTTTCGAAGTCTAAAATTGTTATTATATCAGGCCCTTGTTTCTATCATATTGACTTGTTTATCACAAAATTTTAATTGAGTGACATGTTTGTTCCTAAACAAATAATTTAATAATTAAATTATTATTTTTAGAAGAAAAAAATAATTTATTTATTCCTTAAACCCATAATTAAGCGACGAAATTGTTACTTTTAAAAAAGAAAGTGACACGTTTTTTGCTCAAGAGTATATAACTTTTATTGATGAAAAAAACCATTCATGATCATCATATGCTTCGTTAAAAAATCCTTCCACATTAGAAAGGAAAATAGAGTGCATAATAGTAATAGAAGATACAAAGACATCTAATGCAAAAAAAAAAAAAAAAATTAACATCCAATGCCAAGCGTTACTGTTGAATTTCCAATCTAACCATTTCTTCCACCACCTCAACTTCATCTCCCAAAGCTAGCGCTTTTCTAGCCGCTGTTGTAAGGATTTGTTTTTTAGCAATATCCGAGTCCGTTGGGGACGCACAATCCACCTCCAAATTGGTCTTAATCTTCTCAAATTTCCTGCTTTTTTTGATAGCACAATCCCTTCGTTTTTTTCTCTTTTTCGGACAAAACTTTATCCTGAATTTCGAATAAAGATGCATATTTTTTTTGCAGCTTTAATTCGAAAACCAAGCATATCATCCTCTTTCTCCTCGATGAACCTTTGGCTAACTGCATGTTCTACATCACCTGACTCGTGGGAATCCAATTGATAAGACGTGTTCTTTTCCACGTCCTTGGCTTTCTCGTTTGCATTACCGACCGATATATGATCCACACTCTCCCCCATCTCTGATCCATTCACCTGCCCCTCATTGGCTTGCATCTCCATATTTACATCCATAGTTACATGTTGACTCTTTTCCATCTCTGACGCATTGTTATTACCCATATTTAAACCCATGAAATTTGCTTCTTCCCTAGACTAGCCTATTCATCATAGAATCCATCCGCTTCATATTCCATCTCTGTACCAATTAGAGAGCCCGAAGTTCTGTCATTGCTCAGACTTCCCAGGTTGCTTCTCCTTTTCTTGGCACAGAGCATTTATTGCTTCACCCGACAAACCGAAATCGAAACCAAAACTCGAAAAAATCAATCCGAAAATACAGTTAACCGAACCGAAAAAATGAGTTTTAATAGTGTTTTGGTTAGGATATGGTTTATAATTTTGGGAAAAAAAAGTGAGTAATCGAACCGAATGGCTATATAATATATAATATACTAAATATATACTTTTATACTACTATATTAGCAAAATTTTAGGGTTGTTTTTAATTTATTTCTCTCCAAATATTTATATATTTTTATTACTCTAGGAGTAGAAAGTCAACTTAAAATATTAATTTAAGAAGTATTCTGCCATATAATATTGATTTGAGAAGTCAATAATTAAAGGTAATTTATTTTTAAAATATTTTATTACCTTTTGAGTCGTATATTGCTTTTTTAAGTGTTTAGTGATTTTATAATTTTATAATTGATTTTATTAGATTTTTTATGTTATTATGCCTAGTTTTTGCATACACTACAATTATATTTTATTGAATTTGTTCTAGTATTGAGAAGATATTGGCATTTTGTGTCAAATTTTTAAAAGATATATTTTCTTAGACTATTTTGTTAAATTTTATATTTTAATAAGAAAAATAAAAAACATTATTCGACCGAACCGAATTGAATATTTCGGTTAACCGGTTTAATAGTTACGACCTAGGGTTAAAAATTGAACAACCCGAATTTTCCAGTTATCTAAAATAATTTGTTAACGGTTAATCGAACCTAATTTTACACACTCTTACAATTTACCATCGTCCACGAAGTAGCCATCGCCGATTCCGATTTAGAAACGAAAGATTCTTCTGTTGCAGGCCTGGACGTCTTCTTATCCTTTCTTGTTTTCTCTCCTGTTTTTTCCTCCTAAACAGCTCCGTCATACTTTTCTCGATAATTAAATGATTTGTGCTGTAATTTACCCTTTATTAAAACTATTATGATTTGGCTGGTGGCAAGTCTTTATCACAATTATTATGTTTAGAAAACCAAAGACTATCCTCATTTCAAAGAAAAAGGGTGGCGTTTTCTTTGGAAATTAGTGTGTAGGTCCGAAATCAACCGGCAAAAACAAGAGCATCACATGTATTTCTTTAAGGAAAATTACATATTTAGTACTCCAACTATACCCGCATTAATGTTTTGATACCTCAATTATTATTTTTGGCAAAATGATACCTAACATTACGTTTTTGTTTAGTTTTGGTACTTCTGCCGTTAAAAACTAACGAAGATGGTGACATGGTTTGGTATGATCATATTTTTAGTCCAAAACGCTTATATATTATCAATTTAGTCAAAAAATCCATCAATTTTAAACATCATCTTAATCTTGATTGAATTTTGTTTCATCCCTTTCCTACTCCTCGTATTCTCGTCGGTATCTCGATCGTGGAGTTTATGTCCTCCAATGGACCCCACATTAGCCCCTCATGATCTGTAAATCCTAAAGTTTTGATTGTCCCTAGCATGTTTTTAAACTCCAAAACCCAAAAAAGTGTTCGACTAAAAGAAGAAAAATGAACAATTTATAATTTTAATCTAAAAATTAAAATAATGTTTAAATTGATAGAATTTTAGACTAAATTGATATATTGTATAAGTTTTTGGACTAAAACTATTATTAACCCAAGCCACGTCACCATTTCCATTAATTTTAAACGGTAGAGGTACCAAAATAGAACAAAAACGTAACTTTACCATTTTACCAAAAATAATAGTTGGCGTACAAAACAGTAACACGGACATAGTCGGGTACTAAATATGTAGTTTTCTCTATTTTTTAATAGAAAGTGAGTTTTAGTGGTTTAATATAAATATCATGATCATTTTATGGTTAATGTTCGAGATTCATGACTCTCTCCTAATAAAGTCATCTCCCCTATATGAATCAATAGAACATGAAAAGATTAATCAATGGGCTCACTCTAATGGACACCTTAGAAAACTATATATATATATATATATATATATATATATATATATATATATATATATATAAAGATCATGAAATAATGCGAAGTATGTAATTGAACAATGTTTCTTTCGAAATTATTTTGTAAGATTTTAGAGATATTGTTTTATGGATTATCATATAATTATTGGTTCAGTCGCACAATGATACGAACTAGAGAGATTTGTCACGACAAGAAATCTTGGTGTTTCATCAACAATGGGTGCCTTCCATGCTCATTCTTTAGAGGTTTTGTCAAATGATGATTGTTTTTCTGTATTTTCTCAGCTTGCATTGGACATGGCAGGACATCCGAGACTGAAGAAAGTTGCTAAGAATATAGCGAGAAAATGTAAAATGGAAGAAGCCACAGACACTCGTCACCGTATACAATAACTATCTGTTCAATCTACCCCCCAAAAAAACTCATCCTCTATCTCCTTATCTTTATCTCATTTACCCACAACACTATTCAAATATAATCAATATTGTTTAAAGGCATAATGCCAAAAAATGCCCTTAACGTTTAACTAAATTATCAGTTTGGCCTTTATTCTTTTTTGAAGCAATTTAGCCCTTAACGGTTCATTTTGGGTTAAAATGGCCCCTCTACGGATGAAAACTGTTAATCAACCAACGATAAATGGCTTGAAATAGCGTGGCAAACCTACATGATAGACTGTTAGTGCACGCCGCGATAACAGTGTCATATAGGTAAATATGTTGACTTTACAAAATGACATAACAATCAAAAAAGAATTTAAAAATTTATATAAAATATAAATTATTTTTTTCTTCTGGCGTGTCATTCTGTCAAGTCATTTCAAGTTGTTTATCATTAATTGACTAACAGTTTTCATTCACAGAGAGGTTATTCTGACCCAAAATAAAACGTTGAGGGCTATATTGCTTCAAAAAAAGAATAGGGGCCAAAGTGACAACTCAGTCAAACGTTAGGAGATTTTTTTTTACATTATGCCTTGTTTAAACTGAAAGCTTAATTTAAAAGTTAGTTTCTTTGCCAAATAGCATCATCTTTTATTAAATTATTATGAGTTGCGTTCGGGACGAGTTTATAGTACAACAACTTAATTTAAGATTAAAAAAATAGTAGTTTCAAAATTTGTCCAAACAACCTAAAATGTTATACTTTTTTATAACATTTTAGGTTATTTTTTTCAACAAATTTCAAAACTTATTTTGTTAGGTTGCTGGTTTTTTGACAAGTCTCCAGACTTGTTTTCTAAGTTTCAAAACTTGTCAAAAAATAACCTAAAATGTTATAAAAAAAAGTATAACAATTTAGGTTGTTTGGAAAAATTTCTAAACTTGTCATTTTTTAATGGCTTAACTCAGAAATAAGTGCCCAAACTATACACTTTTTCTGAGATAGGTGCCTAATGCCTTTTTAGCTGAAATAGGTGCCTAAAGTTTTATTCAGTTAGTGTTTTAAGGTAACACTGTTAAAAAATTCATCACCCAATAATAGATCGCACGTGGATTTTTTATTTATTTTTTTCAAAAATAAATTGAAAATAAAATAAATTAAGCAATATCCCAAAATTTTAAAAATCACAAATTCTAGTCCAAAATCTCTAAAACCCCAAAACCTTAAACTCAATATTAACGCCATTTTCGTTGTCGATAGTCTTGCCGGAGCCCACCACCATGGTCGTTAGAGATCACCGCCCATTTCCCTCAACCAGCCATCGTTGTTAACCAGTAAGAGGAGTGTGAACCGAATGCCGAACGGTAAGCATGAAAGGCTCTAGTGATTATGGAAGCTTTTACAAGCAAGTGTTTTGGACCATTAGATTTGGATGGAATTTTCATCTTTAATATGGACCCTTAGATATATTGAAATTATGAGATTTATTTAAAAAAGATTTTTAATATGTAATTAGAAGAGAGAAAATATGAAGCAAAAGTTCATCTTCTTCTCCATGGTTTCTAACGTAAGGGAGAAAATGAGTATGTTTCTTCCCTTGCTTTTTTTTTCAAATTCACTTGAAATTTGGCTTGGTTTGTGAAATATAAAATTGATCTTCATCCTATTTTATTTCATTTGAGCATAATATTGATGGGACAAGTCTTTATTTTCTTCCGTAAAGGTAGATGGCAAGTTAGAGGAAAATGGGGGTAAATATTCAAACTTTGTTTTTCAAATTCCTCATTATTTAGTTTGATTTTGGGTAAGTTTGTGAGATGAGAAATTGTTTATCTCGTCATTCTTTACATGATGAATATTTGGTTGAAGACTATTAATTGGGTTTAAGTAATTCTTAAATTTTATGGAAATCCTAGAGTGAGAAAGTTTGGATTATGATTGAGAAAATATAAATTGAGAGTGATTTGTGAAGGAAAATGAGTATTTGAGTTGGGTTTTGGATAAACCTTAGAGTGTTTTATAAATATTCTTGGAAAATTTTATTGTAAGCTTTTAAAGGATTAGTTTTAAGAAGAATTCAAGTTTAATTGGTTAATTAAATTATTTTAGTGATTTTTGTTAATCTTTTAGAAAGTTAGTAATTGATTCTATTATTTGTTGGCTTAGTGAAAGAATTGGAGAAACTTCTACACCAAGAGAAAGAGAAAAGTTGCAGGGAATTGGTTAACAGTTGCCCTTGGAGTTTATGCTTAAGGTCAGTATATTTCTAACTTCAATATGCTTCATGTTTTTCATAAATGAGACCGCTTTGCATTATTTAAGTTTTTGAGTGTTAAGAGCTTAGATATATATATATATATTAATTGCGAAACTCAAATTTTATGTTAAAACCCCATAAAAGTGGTAGTAAACCTTCTTAATAATCTATCATAAGATGTAGGATCGAGTTGAGGGGTTAAGGTTGCATTTTAGGGCTTGAGAAGTGATTTTTTGAACCTTAAAAGCCATTTCTAGGCTTCGGTATCGATACACGCGCGGAGAGGCTGTATCGATACCTTGTGTTTTGAAGGATGAATACATGCAAAATTTAAAAAGAGTATCGGTACAAGCTCGACCCGTATCGGTACCCCTTTTCCATTGAAATTCTAGTAGCTAAAATCGTATCGGTACACTTGGAGACGTATCGATACCGAGGGAGTATCGGTACACAGTCCTTGTGTACCGATACGGGGTCAACGATCAACCCCTCTCCTTAAAGTTGAGTATTGGTACACATAGGTTAGGTATCAGTACCCATAGAGACGTATCGGTATGCACTATTGGGTATCGATACCCATTGGGTAATCTGCCCAAAAATGTTGATTTTTGCTCGGAAGGTTGAAAAATTATGTTGTTCGATCTAATAGACCCCTAATGGCTTAAAATGAGTTGTAAAACTGAAAAACTGAGAAATCTCTTTCTACTCGAGCATAAAACTTAAAAACTAGGTACAAGTCTTATGTGACTTGAATGTTGATAACAACCATTGGATGGTATGGTTATGTGATGATGTGTGCGCCATGTGGGCACTTGGTTGATGGGATCCGGATACCCAAAAGTAATACTCGACGGCTTTGTGTTTCCTAGTGCTAGATATTCGTTACTCGATGGTTGTTTTTCCGAGTGCTAGATATTCGTTATTCGATAGCTATGTGTTTCCGAATACGAGACTCCTGCTACTTGATGGCTATATGTTTCCAAGTATACGATAGACCTTACTCGATAGCTATGTGTTTCTGAGTATGTATTGTCCTCTACTTGATGGCTATGTGTTTTCGAGTAGATGACCCATGTTACTACTTGATGACTATGTGTTTTCGGGTACGTAACTAACAGAAGGACCTGCGTTTGAGGTAGTTCCAAGTTTGACTACTATTATGTTAACACTTGTCAATTCCTTCGCTTTCATGCCTTATGCTCTATGCTTATCTTTGTATGCTTACTTTTATGAACACCATGAATTATTTTAGAGTAGACACGTACCACCGAGCTTTGTTAGCTCAACGTGTGGATGTGTTATTTTTTCGTGCATAGGTTGACATGCCACTCTCTTGGAAGGAGCACATCAACGAGGATTTACCAGCACCGAATCAACATCGAGTACAATACCTTGATTTTAGTTGTAGGACAATGTATCCATAGGACCTTACTGTTCTTGGTCGATAACTCTTTTATTACCTTATTTTGATATACAGTTCTTAACTTGTACGAAGCTTCATTTATATTTTGAATTTGAAACTATCATGAGACTTTATTTAAATGACTTGTTTTAAATGCTGATTATGGTTAAACTTGGGTTTTAAATTTGAACAAAATTTCATGGGTCGGGTCTAGAGGTAAACCGAATGTAGCATCTTGGATCCGGTGGGATCAAGGTGTTATACTCTTGTTGGTTACCGGCGATGGGTAGTTGAGGGAAATGAGTGGTGGCCTCAAGCGACGACAGTTGTAGGGTTCGTCGAGGCTATTGACGACGGCTGTGACGTTAATTTTAGGATTTTTGAAGTTTGGAGTTTTAAAGATTTGAGATTTATTTTGAGATATTAAGAGTTTTTAAATTTTTTAAAAAATTATTTTTTTTCGTTTTTATAATAAAATAAAAATAAAGAGAAGTGTGAAATGCTGATTGGGTGAAATTTTTTTTAACGGTGTTACCTTATAACATTAACATATTAAAATTTTATGCATCTATTTCAACTAAAAAACGTTAGGTACATATCTCATACAAATTATACAGTTTGAGTACCTATTTTTGAGTTAAACCTTTTTTTTTTGGTAATACATAACTTAGAAATTAATTATTCAAGCTAGTCTCTTCCTGGAATAAGGACAGCACCCCGCAAGCACGACTTCTGCATTTAGTCCCCACGGCTTGAAGCTGCTAACCAATCTGCTACTTTGTTCCTTTCCCTATTAACTCGGTTAACCACAACCTCCCAAGGTTTCAGAAAAGCAGGAATAGCAATAATTAGTCCATCGCCTAACGAGACAGTCGATAAACGGGATAAAAATTTGTCAACCTTCAAAAAAACCTATAAGCCACGTGTCACGGCCATACCTTCGTTCACTCGACAAGTAGGTCGTGCGGCACTAGGAATGGACGTTTCCCGACCAAGTCAGCCCTTGATCTCGGTGTATCTTTGTTTACTCGGTAAGTCAATCGCGGCGGCACTTGAAAGGGACGCTCCCGATCGAGTCAACCTTGTCTCTATAGATCTGTCCCGGATAAAACAAACAACGCGTCGGGTCTCAAGCCACAACATAATCCTCAAGCCACGAAGTCGATACCGTAGGGCATAGCGGATGCCCATAGTCGACCCCCACCTTCCCGAAGGAAAAAGTAGTTTTATTAAATAAAAGAAAATATTCGGGTTACAAAAGAAGACTCACCCACACCATCGACTTGGGCGGTAGGGGCCGCCTCGATGGTGTGTAGGATACGACTGTGTGCGGTGGATCACCCAAACTCGCCGATCGTCCACCCCTACATATATCCGAAAACAATTTTATGGAAATGACCCGAGTAGACATCGAAATGCTTGAAACGAGGACATTCTTCCCTAACTATGGAAATACGGACTCTTTTCCCTAAACATAACAATGATTGAAACGAGGACAACTTATTACTTACTCAACCATGGGGCCTTATACATAGCTAGCCACGGTATATCTACTCGGTTGTGGTCCTATAGAGGGATGGCCACAACATTCTCCCCCACCTAATTTGTCGACGTCCTCGCCGACTTGGCGGACTTGAGCTTCACGCCCGGACACATCTCCTCTATCCTCGTATAATTGCATTGTCGACAACGTCTTCCCAGTAGCCTTTGGAAGAATTTTGGCCTCTGCCACCCTGGTTGCTCCCCTTGAAGATCAAACAACCCGCAGAAGGGACGGGACGGCTTTCGCACTTATCATGAAGTCTAAACCTATGACGACATCAAAGTCATCCATAGGGACTCTTTGTGTAGCTAATCATTCCCTCCCATGATCCAATCTTGGTCTTCACATTCTTTACACTTCCCCATATACTTGATGCTGAGAATTCACAGCTTTTATTCGCCTCACATCCTTGGTCGAGTCGATTGCACCTTTCCGCTTCCTCCGGAGAAATGAGGGAGTCGTTGTTGCTCCTGTGTCTACCAAGGCCTTTGTGACTTTCCCATTCAAAACTATGTTCACATACATCAAGCCTTTCCTTGGTTCAGTCCTAGCCTTGTCTTGTTACATTTGCATAGAATATAAGAACCGAATGGAACCCATTCTAGCTGGTTCATCCCTCTTGTCATCCAATTGGTGGCCAACCTGATCCAACCTTTTGGAGTAGTTCTCGCGCGCCGATAGTGCACTCCTTTGTGGACATTACGCGGTCGGTGGGGACGACAAAGAAAGCGTGAGCCCCTCGCCTAGAGGAATCATTATTCTGTCCTCTATCTCTTCCCCAAGTTGAAGGTTTCTCTACGTGCCACTTTATAACTTGCTATCCCACTGCCATTGCCGTTACCATGGTCAATGCCATTACCCGTACTATTTCCATTGACATTACCATTCCCATTGCTCCGACTACTGCCATCGCCACTTGCGGGTGTGCCCTTACGCTTTGTGGAACCTTCACTATAATCACTAAGTAGTTCAGCAGCAGCCATCGCCTCAATCACATTTTGCGGTCTTTGTCTCTGGACCTCTGTTCTCGCCCATAATTTGAGCCCTTCTAGGAAGTAGAACATTTTGTCCTGTTCGGCCATATCCTTGATGTCTAACATTAACGCGCAAACTCTCTCACATACTCACGTCGCCCGTGTGTGAGAGATCTCTCAACTTCTTCCGTGCATTATACTCCACATTCTCTGGGAGGAATGCATTCTTCAATTCCTTCTTCATCTCCTCCCAAGTCTTGACGGAGCACATATTGCCATCGAACTTGGACCGCCACCACAACTTAGCATCCCCTGTCAAATACATCGAGGCGGTGGATACCTTGTCCTCATCTGAGGTTGTATGCACACTCGAAAGTATTGTTCAATGTCAAATAAGAAATTCTCAAGTTCTTTGGCATCTCTGTTCCCTTCAAACCGCTGGGGATGCGGGACCTTGGCCCTCCGCCCTGTCACCCTCTGATTGAATTGCCTACGCCACTTGGACTAGGTTGACAAGACATCTGAGTTCTGCCAACTCGTTCTTAAGGTCACTCATAGCTTCTTTTGCTTCATTACTGAGTTCCTTTATGGCATCCGCCAGTTCCTGTTGGGCTTCCTCAATTTCCCTAACACAATCGCTCGTGACCATATGAGCTCTCATGGCATTTACTGCAGCTTCCAGCTCTTCAAATTTAGCAGGGTCAACCGACCTATTGCTTCGACTTTTAGCCATTTCAAAAGTAAATATGCACCATTGTATCCTGCAAGCACAGCCAAGCACCATTGTGCCAAGAAAAGAAAAAATAATTGTCAGATTCTCAATGATCAAGTTAGGCACTATTGTGCCACAAAACCAACAACATTATTCTTTTCAACACAACAAGCGTCTCAGCGTTGAACAATAAATGAGCCCCATAGGGGTTACTTTCCCCGTGACATCATGCTTAAGGATAATCATTTTTCTGGTTAACGACATGCACCTCTGTGCACTGTTTGCAATATGATTTCCAGACATGCATCAACAATTCACAAGTAGTCGACTTCTCAATACTGTTGTAACCATAGTGATTAACGTCAGACACCTCTTGTGTACTGATTTCACTATAACGACCCAGCTAAGGCTTCAAGACATATTGAGTGCCTCGACACAAAACAACCATAGTGCGTGACGTCAGTCACCTCCGTAACCTGATGACACTATGTTTGAACTCGTTTGCACCTCTGTGCGATAAACGATAAGTGCCTCTTGCACTGAAACAACCATAGTGGTTACCGTCAGTCACCTCCGTGTATTGATCCCACCAGGTCCAAATCATTAGCACCTCTGTGCAATAAGAAATAAGAGCCTCTCGCACTAAAACAACCATGGTGGTTAGCGTCAGTCACCTCTGTGAACTGATCCCACCAGGTCCAACTCGTTAGCACCTCTGTGCAATATAAAGATCGAGCACCGCGTATGCTTCGATCGCTATAGTGGTTACCGACAGGCACCTCTGTGCGCTGGCTCCACTATAAAACTCACATGCACCTCTCGTGCCACAAATTCAACCGGGCACCACTGTACCAAAGGAATGAGCGCCATCTGCGCAGAGAGATAATAACCAAGCACCTGCGTGTTCAAACAATAGTCGGGCACCTCCGCACTAACCAACCCTCAATTTATTTCACATTGTGGACTCACCCAACCCACTCCTTTTACGAGGGCGCTTGGTGTGGAGTCCAACCATCTAACGTCGTACAAAGTTTAAATTCACATCAACCCGGCTCGAAAGCCTTGCTCTGATACCAAGTGTCACGGCCATACCTTCGTTCACTCGACAAGTAGGTCGTGCGGCACTAGGAAGGGACGTTTCCCGACCAAGTCAGCCCTTGATCTCGGTGTATCTTTGTTTACTCGGTAAGTCAACCGTGCGGCACTTGAAAGGGACGCTTCCCGATCGAGTCAACATTGCTCTCTATAGATCTGTCCCAGATAAAACAAACAACGCGTCAGTTCTCAAGCCACAACATAATCCCTCAAGCCACGAGTCGATACCGTAGGGCATAGCGGATGCCCATAGTCGACCCCCACCTTCCCCGAAGGAAAAAGTAGTTTTATTAAATAAAAGAAAATATTCGGGTTACAAAAGAAGACTCACCCACACCATTGACTTGGGCGGTAGGGGCCGCCTCGATGGTGTGTAGGATACGTACCTGTACCAGTGGATCAGTCCAAACTCTGCCGACTGTCCACCCCTTACATATATGCGAAAACAATTTTATGGAAATGACCCGAGTAGACACTGAAATGCTTGAAACGAGGACATTCTTCCCTAACTATGGAAATACAGACTCTTTTCCCTAAACATAACAATGATTGAAACGAGGACAACTTATTACTTACTCAACCATGGGGCCTTATACATAACTAGCCACGGTATATCTACTCGGTTGTGGTCCTATAGAGGGGATGGCCACAACACCACGCACCCTGCTCGTCACGGATCACGCCTACCATCATTTTGAGGCCTAGCCCCATCACTATTAACTTTGACCCAATCAACTGGAGGGCACTGCCACGCATTGTCAGGAGAGACCTGTCGCCGGATCGCAACTTACTGTGTCGAAAAGGCTCCAATGCAATCAGCCATGATACCTGCACTTTGAAATACGATATCCTTCTTTTATATCAAGAGTTTACAACAACGTCGCTTCCACAGCAGCCAACAAATAATTACAAACCGGATTTCCCAATGCTCAGTGCTTATAGGGAACACATTCGACTCATTAAACGGCAAAGAATTGAACTCCAGAAGCTTGTTCGGCTGAATCACTTGTTGCCACACCCTTTGAGCCTCTAGGCAATGACGAAGCACATGATCCAAACTCTCGGCCTCTCGACAACATATTGAACATGTATCCGAATTGGACATATGTCTTCTACTCCTTTCCACATTTGTGAGCTCAAGCCACACAAACACCTTGACCTTTTGCGGAACCTTCAGTTAAGTTTTTTTAATCTTAAATTAGGCAAGTCTTTTATCACAATTATTTTGTTTCGAAGACCAAAGACTATTCTTATCACTATGTGAAAGTAGAAATTTCAAAGAAAAAGGGTCGTGTTTTCTTTGGAAATTATTGTGTGGATCCCAACTCAACAGGCAAAAACAAGATCATCATATATGTTTTTAAATTGCATAATACTAATTAATGAGTTGAATATAGACGATTATAAAAAAAAAAATGTGGGAAAGAAGCTGGGGATTACTATGGAAGGCGAGGAAAGCGAAGTGATTGAAGAACTTGTGAGGTTGGAAGAAAATCAAAACTGAAGATTTTTGGGTGAGGTGAGTTCAAGGGCTGAGGATTTCGACCTTGGGGGTAAGATGTGATACTTTCTTCTTGTATTTTTGCTGGGTTTGTAGTAGTGCTTGCTAAGTGTTTGTTAACATGTGCGAATTAACGTGGAATACTAAGGATATTTGAATAGACAGTAAAGAGTTCTATTGTCATCAGGAATTGGCGGTTGTGATTAGTATCTCTAGAAAATTGCAATTATCTTTAGTATGTTAAGAATGTGGTGATGGTCGTATTTAACATTTTAACGAGTCTGGTTCACTTTTGGTAGAGTTTTCAGGATGCTTAAGTCGACTTGATTTAGTTCTGTATGTTGGGTTCGCTTCAATATGGTTATTATTGCTCTGAGGGGCGTTTTAATTCAACTTTGGCTCTATTTTGAGTGTGTTTTCATTCTTCTTGTCATATGGATGGAGTTGTGAACTTGAGATATCTACCTCCTTTGTCTTTAAGGAGAGTTCAAGTGGGTTTGGTTTGGCCATTGAGAATACTGAAGCTTTTGCAGACTTGGTTGTTGAGTGTTTCGTTTCGGCTTTTGAATTTAGTATATAATGTCGGGGTAGCGTTCAGGTATTGGGATGTGATCCAATATTGAAGCTTTGGCAGCTTCAAATTCTGAAGTTAACAGATGAAGATGTATAGTTTTGTGAATGCTGATGCTGCTCCAAGTATGGGCTGGTTATCTCAATTTATTCCCATGTTTGGTTATGGGGGCCTATAGCTTAAACTGGTTGGGCCAAATTTTGAAATGTGGTGATGTGCTTTGACTGGATCATTCGAATGATAGGTTGAAGTGTATTTAGGTATGATAGTTCGACGTGATCTTAGTGGAAAGCACTTTAGCGGTTTGACTTCTTTATTCACGAGGCATGATGGCGATCTTTGTTTAAAGCTTCATGTTAATGTAGTGGTGGAAGTCCTGTTGCTGTATTGAATTTTTCTGACTGTGTTTTTGTAGTTTTAGCAACTTTAATTGTGGAGTTGTTGGTAAGGTGTTTGATCGTTGTGGTGTTTGATCATTTTGATGTATTCTACCACTTCTGTGGTTTTATTAACAATAATAATATCTTATTGCTGAGAAAAAAAAAAGATTTATCTTCTCTACTATCTTAGCTCAACACACATTTCTGAACTCTACTTTCATTTCTTCCTCAGTTTTCTTGCAACAATGCAACCATGCCTTTGCTAGAAGCCTTGTCTGCTATACGAGAAGTTGTAGTCTCCAAGGTCATCGACTTTTTCCTTGACAAGTTGGCCTCGTCCGAGCTACTGCAATTCGCTACTGAGAAAGAGGTTCACGAAGAGATCCAGAAGTTGAACAAGGAGCTGAAGGAGATCCATGCGGTGCTTGATGATGCTGAAGGGAGACAGATGAAAGAGCAGCTGGTGAAAGACTGGTTGATCGACCTCCAGAACTTGGCATACGATGTGGGGGATGTTTTGGACGAGTTCGCAACCGAAATGGGTAGCCGTAATCTGATGATGGAACGTCGAGGCAGCTCAAGTAAGAGAAATCTGATGATGGAACGTCGAGGCAGCTCAAGTAAGAGACCCAGACTCATTCCTGATTCATATAATGCTGCCATGTTTAACAGAGATATGATGTGCAAGATAAAAGATATCACTGCCAAGTTGAAAGATTTGGAGCCTCAGAAAAACAAGTTGCAGCTAAGAATGATTGACAGGGAGAGACCCAACAGACAAGAAGAAAGAGTGCAGCCTACTTCCGTCGAGATTGAAAGCCGTGTGTATGGCAGAGACAAAGACAAAAAAGAAATACTTGATTTGCTGTTGAAGAGTGATGAAGAAGGAAATTTTGTGATTTCCTCAGCTTGTTTACAATGATGCTTCCATTCAAAACCATTTTGACCTCAAAGCGAGGGTCTGTGTTTCTGACAATTTCGATGTTATGAGAATAACTAAAGAAATTTTGCAATGCATCACTTCCCAACCATGCCATGATAATGATTTGAATACACTTCAGGAAAAGTTAAAAAAGGTGTTGTCTGAGGAAAAATTCTTGATTGTTTTAGATGATGTCTGGAATGAGAATTACCGTAAGTGGACCATTTTACAATCTCCGTTTCTAACAAGGACTATTGGAAGCAAAATTGTTGTCACAACAAGAAATCTTGGTGTTTCATCAACCATGGGTGCCTTCCATGCACATTCTTTAGAGGTTTTGTCAAATGATGATTGTTTTTCTGCATTTTCTCAGCATGCATTGGGAGCAAGGGACTTGGGAAGACATCCGAGACTAAAGGAAGTTGCTAAGAAAATACTGAGAAAGTGCAACGGTTTGCCTTTGGCTGCCAAAACCCTTGGTGGCCTTCTGCACACTAATGTTGACCCTGATGCTTGGGAAGATTTATCAGATAGTGAGATGTGGAAACTATCTGAACATCAGTCTAGTATGATCCCAGCTCTACAACTGAGTTATCATCATCTTCCTCCGATTTGAAGCGATGTTTTGCGTTTTGCGCCATTATTCCTAAAGACTATGAGTTTGAGGAGGAAGAAATGATCTTGCTATGGAGGGCACAAGGCTTCCTGGAAGAAGCACGAGATAAACAGTGCATTGATGACTTGGGCCGCAAGTACTTCAGAGATCTAGTGTCACGGTCCCTTTTCCAACTATCCATCAAAGATAATCATCTCTTTGTTATGCATGACCTCATTAATGATTTTGCTCAATCAGTTGCAGGAGAAACGTGCTTTAAGATGGAGGGTAATCGACAAATTTCGAAGCAGGCTCGCCACTTATCTTACATTGCAGACATGTATGATGACATCAAAAAATTTGAAGGCATTTGTGAAGCGCAACATTTACAAACTTTTCTGCCATTGAGGTTGTCAAAAGATGGAACAGGCTATGTGACCAATCATGTTTTGACATGTTTGTTGCCAAAGTTGGGATGGTTGAGGGTGCTTTCTTTGAGAGGATACCAGATCGAAGAGCTGTCAGACTTTGTGGGAGATTTGAAACACTTACGGTACTAGATATTTCTCGCTCTGATTAAAAGCTTGCCCGATTCAGTAAGTACCCTCTACAATTTTGAAACTCTTCTGTTGAGAAAATGTATTTACCTTGAGAAGCTTCCTACAGAGATGGAAAAACTAGTCAACCTATGCCATCTTGACATCACCGGTGCAAATAGAATAGAAAACATAGCAAGTAATTTTAGCATGCTTGCTAATCTTCAAACACTTTCATTTTTTGTCTTGGGTAAAGAGAAGGGATACCAGATAAGGGAGCTGCAGGATTTGTCAAGTCTCCGTGAACTCCTTATTCAAAAATGTCCTTTGCCGTCGGGGAGTATCCCGGAATGTCTCCCTTCTTTGGAGAAACTTATGATTCATGACTGAGAAATTGACAATTCCAATTGAAAGTTTCCCTGTGCTGTCAGAAATAAAAAATTCACAGGTGCCATGAAGTAGCGTACAAAGATTTTGCAAAAGATAGCTAATTGAAAAGAGTCTCGTTTTCAGGCATTTCCAAGTTTAGTTGTGCACCAGAATGCCTGAGATTAAGAAACATAAAAGTAGAGTCCCTTGAGATTGATAACTGCGAGGAACTCTGCTCCTTTCGTGAGAAACGTTGGGGATGGCTAACTCAGTCCATGTCTCTCCAAATTCTGAAGATTAGAAAATATGGACGACTTGTCTCCATAGGAGCGGAAGATGAAACAGAAGAACTGATGCAACTGAAGGTCCGTACAACATCGAACAAGTTGTAAATGAGACGAGATAAATCGCGAGCTACTCGAGTCCGACTCGATCAAAGTTCGGTCAACACTCGATTCGATTGGACTCGACTTGAGCTCGAATTCGGCTCGAGTTCTTAACGAGCCGAGCCGAGCTACTTGATACCCTGTTCAAAAGCTCGCGAGCTACTCGAAAATATAATATACTAAATTTTTTAATTTCTTATTAGTTTCTCTTCCCTGAGTTCAAAAATGGTTTTAATTTCACCAAAATCGTAATAAATAGGAATAGATCTACAAAAAAGAGGTTCGGCAATATCTTTATCTAATACAAAAATCCGTCGTCGGATTGAGCCGCTTTCAGGATATGTCGTTCCTGACATCGCTTGAAGTCCTTCCACCGTTCAGATCTCGTGAAATAAATCTCCGGCCGCCGTTGAAATAAAGGTAAAGCCTCGAACTTTCCTATTTTTTCCCGATTTGCTAATCGCTCGCTGATTTCACTCTTGTTTTTTTTGCTAATGTTGTTTGTTGATGCTTCGGATACTTGATGGTGTGTATATTTGAACGCTTTTGCTCATCATTTATAGGGAAGATCAATGATTCAGTTACTGTAATGGTGACAGATGATGATGTTGTGGTCGAGTCAAGGCGTTGATGGTGGCTTAGTGAAGGGGCCATGATGAATGGTTGCCAAGTTTGATGGGTAAAAGCTCGTGGCTCGATTTGGGTAGCTGCTAAGGTCGTAAAGCCTATTGACTTGGGGTGATGGAGAGCTCGCCTGAGTAGTGGGTTTGTGTTCGGAGTTCGAGCTTTTTCTAGTTCGAGCCTTTTGAGTTCGAGCTCGAGCATTAATTTTTTCTTTTGAGCTCGAGTCGGGTTTGTTAATTTTGAGCTCGCGAACTTTCGAGCTGAGTCGAGCTTAGCTTCAAACTTTTCGAGCTCGAGTCAAGGTCAGCACTATTCAGCTCGTTTACACCCCTAACGATAAGCAACTGCGAAAGGCTAGAAAAGCTATCGTTAAGGTTGCACTGCTTCAGTTCAGTTTGGATGATAGAGCTTTACTCATGCCCGAAACTAGTTTCCCTTGCAAGGAGCAATCTGCCATTGAACCTGAAAGTGCTAAAGGTTTATGCTTGCATAAATTTGCAATGTTTGTTGTTGAATGAAGAAGTTAACGTCAACTCCAAGAATGCATGTGTTCTTCAGCAGTTGGATATTCACAGTTGTCCTTCCCTGAAGAGAATAAACCGAACCGAGTTACCCTCCACTCTTAAAGAACTTGGAATAGGCGGGTGTTCAAAGCTCGATTCCATAGCTCAAGACATTCAAGATAACTCCTCTCTTGAATCCATCAGTATCTTCTGGTGTGACATGATCAAGGATTTACCCCAACGATTGAACAGGCTCAAGCACCACCAATCTATATACATAGAGCATTGTTCGAATCTAGTTTCCTTTCCAGAGAGCGGCTTGCCCGCCGCAAGCCTCAGAGTGTTCCGCCTTGCAAGTTGTGAACAACTCCGAGCTCTACCCGAGAGCATGCACTGCCTCATCTCTCTAGAGGAATTGGAAATATTAGATTGTCCGAATGTGACATCTTTCTCGGAAGAAGGTATTCCTACCAATCTCAGGTCACTTAGAATTAGAGGTCCCAACATCTGTAAGCCGATAATGCAGTGGGGATTGCACAGCCTCGCTTATCTGAGATATCTTTGGATATCAAATGAGTGTCCGGAGGCAGTGTCGTTCCCACAAGATACGATGGGAACGACACTGCCCACACATCTCGAAGTTTGGAATTTCCCAAAGCTGGAAATCTTGTCCTCCAATGGCTTTCGTAACCTTACCTCTCTCGAGAGCTTGGTCATCATAGATTGCCCAAACTTCATGTTTCTTCCGGAAAAGGACATGTTTTCTTCGCTTCTAAGGCTGTATATATCCTCTGGAGTGCTGGAAGAACGGTGCAAAGGGGATAACATAGCCACATACCTTTTGTAAGCATTTCAAATTAAAGGATGTAAAAGCTATATATATATATATTAACCCTTAGAATAATTTTTTTATCTTTCGGATAGATATCTACCATAAATATTAAAGTTTTTTCATGAATTCAGATTACGGGCCCATTCAGTAAGAGATTTTTGAACATTTGTTCACTGTTAAACACCCGTTCAGCGCTCGCTTAAATTTTTTAAATTTTTTTTACAAGACATTATTTGTTCATACAAATTTTTAATCATCTCAAATGTACACACCTTGTAGACAAACTCGGATCTTCTAAAATTAACATTATTCTCTTTTCTACTAGGGTCACTTATTGGTTTCTTAAATTTCCTAATTTAAAAATAAACATAATTTTAATATAATAAAATTTATTAATTTTAGATTTTAAAGAACTGTGGAATACCGTGTACCAAAATATAATCCTTATTAATTACTTTTCTAATTACGACCATATATTAACATTACTGTCCAGTGTCCCCTTCGATCTCCTTAATCAAGACATTTCAATTCCAAACCTAATTATGCTGACCAAAGTTACAAACTTTCTATTTCTTAGCTTATAAGCCACTTCTTTCCTAATGTTTGTTATGCGATTTGTAACTTATACCTACCTTAATGAGTACCCTTAAAATAATCACCAACCAACCAACAAAAATTTCAAATCAAATTAAGATCAATGAAACGAAATATTCACCCCATTAAGTCACCCACCCAACATATAATCTTTTGTTGGGTTTTGGTTTCTTAGCCAAGGGTTCTCTATAATTTGCCTTACATATAATCATATTCTGGTTCTTCTCCGGCAGACAATGGCATACTATCAATGTGAGGCATGGCAGATTGAGGGTGAAGACGGTGAACATGATTCGTCACTATGTCCAGTGTTTTCGATCGAGATCTTTGCCAGCATTGTTTGCCATCACTCGACCACCATTCAACATCTTTTCCTGCCCCAAGATCAGTTGACACAAGCCGGCACGTCGTGGTCGGCCATATCTAGCAAGCTTTCGCATATGGGAGTACCGTTTACCCTTCATGCCATGGTGATGCAAAAAATCATTGAATGTGCACGATCGGCCATGAGCGAAACACACAACAAGAAACGCAAGAACATCCCTATTATCGTCACTCTTGGTCCGGCAAGATCACCATCAGAGGACGAAGAAGAAGAGAGGGGTGCAAGCGTGGGAGCCATTGAGTCATTGAAGAATGTTGAAGTTGAAGGTACTATGAGAGTGGAGCAGTGTGCCATTTGTTTGGAAGAGATTGTGGATGGGGTTGAAGCTAGGCAAATGCCTTGCTCCCATGCGTATCATCAAGAATGCATCTTAAGCTGGTTGGAGAAGAGTAACCTTTGTCCTCTTGTCGATTTCAGATGCCTACCTGATCTGTGAAACTCGGTCTTTTGCTTTTGCTTTTTCAAAGTGGTAATCAAAATAGTGTAGAACTAGTTATCTAATGTTAACATTTCTTCTTACTGCCATGCTACGTTGAATCGACTTTGCTCTCCGTCTTTCGAATAAAAAATAAGTCTAATAAAACTCAAATCTATAAAGTACATCATTTTGCTTTCTCATAAGATTTATCACTAATTCATAACTAATATTTTACTTTTCTCTTATAAATATTTAATTCAACTCATTTTAGAACCTGCAGTCGCTCCAATTGCGCATATTTAAAAGCATTCATGATTGTATATCAATTGTGTAGAGTCTTGGTCCACACCTTCTACACTACTTATATATAGAGAAAAAATTTAATACACAATCCATGTAAATTAAAGTTTACAAGTACTTTTTAAATTTAGGGGTTAGGAGTTTAGTTTAAGGTTTAAAGTTTAGGAATTTAGGTTATAAGGTTTAGAATTTAAAGTTTAGAGTTAGAGTTTAAGGTTTAAAATTTAGGGTTTAAAATCTAGAGTGCTAGGGTTTTAAATTTTTGGACTTTATAGAAGGTTGTGTAAAAATATTTTACACGGACTGTGTATTAAAATAAAACTCTTATATATATACCACAAAAAATATGAAGAAATATATATTCGTATTGTATATAGATATAAAAAACCATTTAAATTACAATTAATTTGTACTATAACATTATAAATAATTATAATTAAATTTATACAAAAACTTGAAAACTCAACTCAAATCGAAAAAATTTCAAATAAAGTTTGAATCATTAAATATAACTCTTAAAAACGACTAACACGAATATCTTTTTATTGGACTTAACTCAATCCGATAAAACGCTCACCCCTTACTGAGACAAATCAAATGATTTAGTTTAAAGAGAATGCCATAATAAACTACATAATTCTGCATTAATTTTAGCCCATGCTTCCTGACCTTTTTCAGCAATTTTATTGATATCTATCTCTAGATGATCTTAGTAACCCTGTCCCATAAACCATAACTCAACAAATGCAACCCAAGACATGTCCATCCTTCATCTGCGCACCTTGGAGAAAATTACAAACTCCAGCAGAGGCATTCAGATCATTGTACACTTCTGAACCCATTAACCATCCGTCATGCCGAACAGATATCTTCTCACGATTTCCAATCCGCCAGAAAAATCCTTTTTCCAATAAAACCAGTGCTGCAAACATGCTTCTCCCAAACTGGAGACGGGTTTCGGCCCAGCTTTGCCTGCAAAACAGAGCCGACAACAAGCTTAGTTGATCATGGCTATTATAGTTATTATGGGATTTCCTCTTATATGTAATACAGCCGACAAGAAAAATGGGAGAGGTAACTTACAGGATAACTAGCAAAGGGCGCAATTTGATAGAAAATGGTCGAATGAAACCATGGAAGAACTGAGGAACTATTCTAGCAGCTTCTTTGAAATTTAAAGGAGATGACAGTGATTTCACCATATCTGAATTCCAACTAGGTTTGAATGCACGAAGCCAACTACACTGAAGCTCTACCCGCAATCCTGACTTGGCGACAGACGAAGTCAGTATTCCTAATATTTTACTGTGCCAAAGAGATGGAGGCTGCAGTCATTGAGCTCCATTGAACCTAAAAAATGTGCCCTTTGAGCCTTTTGACTTGATTTGCTTCTTTCACAAACCCAACACTGGAAAGGAGAAATGCTGCAAGATATACAACTCAAATATTCACATCTTATTCAAAAGAAAGATACTTGAACTACCGAAAGAATATTGTACTTACGCTGAGCATAGATCAAATTTCTTGACTCCAATTGTCAGAAATTGGAATTTCTGGAGCAATGACAGCGTGCAAAGTGGTTTGCTTCCTTTCGGTGAAAGGAAGAAGCTTCCCTGAGTACAAGCTCCTTACAATCCAGCTACTTGGCTGCAATAAATAAATACATAAAACTGAAAATTAAAACAAGGGGAGAACCGAGCAGTACGGGTTGAATGGAAAGGCTAAATATCTTAATATAAGCGGTGAATCAGTCCATGACTACGGGCTACGGCACCTGCCTCCCTTGATAACAGACCTCGTACACAATTATAAATTTACAATGAAGGTGGAAGGGGCAAAAAAGCACTGACCATCATGGGTATCTTTCTTTCTGAAGCACATTGTCGTAGGTGACGAGATGCCCTATTCTCACCTTCAGAAACAATAACAGCAAAGGATATTTTCTCAGCATCAAGATTTTGAATTAACCAAAGGAGAGTTCTGAAGACGCGGCCATCTCCATGCTGGCCAACCCAAAAAGAAAATGGTAATAGTATTTAGACTTTCGAGGAAGTGTCAGAAAGAAAAGGGTATTAAAATCTATATGATCAGAAACTAAAAAAGAAAAAGGGAGAAAATAAGTTGCGCTTGGAACAAGATTTTCAGCACCCCAAATACTACTACATGATATTCACGTCAAGTATAGAGCAGCTTTTGAAACTCAGAACTTTGAATGGCTTTCGGATTATAGAATGTAGATGAAATAACAGCAGTAGCATAATGATATATGAACTTAGATGGGAATATGGCACATCAAAACAATCAAATATAACTGAAATCTTTAAAAGTGGCCTCTTTAAGAATAGCTCAAACCAGGATGAAACAATAACCTTTTGCACACATAAATTTGGTAAGATTAACCCAAATGTTAAGAATCTATGAAGTTCCAAATATGACTAGAAAACTGCTGTGTTAACTGAACCCTCGTAAAAGAAACCTAAATGCCTTAAAGGTGTAAAAACAAAACATAATTGTAAACTGCAAAGTGTCGTTCTTCAAATACAAACCAACGGACACCATTTAATCATTAAAACCAATAATGCTTGTAAATATGATTCATTATTTGAAGATGAATTAGCACTGACACAAAAAAAGGTGTTCGGAAGAATTGTTATACATGTCAGTTCTCCGGTAAAGAATCAACAAATAGCAGATAATCTTGTGAGAGCAGTGATAATATGAAGGAGACTGAAATAATGTGTTCAGTAATAAACAACAAGAATAATCAAATAGAAGCAAGGAGGTGTTAGCACTAACCTCTGTTAAAACCTGAAACTGAAAATAGCATTTACCTGGATTACTTTTGCAAATTTAGTGCAAAAATGAGGCTTCCCATGAAGCATAACTCCTATTCCGTTAAAAATATAGGCACTGTTATCATGACGTACAGGCTTCCCAATTCCGGTAAGCGTAGTTTCTGGTTGATTGGGCAGAACCATGTATCTGCAGGAAAAATAAATAAAAATTAAAGTTTTCATCAGAAACAGAATAGAGGAATGAACTTGACAATAAAAGCACGACAAATTAAAAGATGACAGATATTTCTAGAAAAAGGCATGATTACTGATTAGAGGCTACAAAATGGCACATTTGAAGTTTTACTTTGAATCAATTGTGGAATCCAGCTTCTTAACATAGATCATTCCAAGTTATATTTGTGTATATCCACGATAACAACCTTAACATGAACACCAAGACAAATATCCTTTTTTAAGCATTTTCTCCAAAAACAGCTGGATTTTAATTTAAAAATCTACTGAAGCATTCACTAGAAAGAAAATATAAAGAAATTATTATCTAGCTATCCTCATTTTTTTTCTAGTAAACGGCCAAGGAACAAGAAAGTAGATAAAAGTAAATTTAGGGGGGAAAATAGTCAATTATAGGTTAAATTATGGTTATAGTCCCTATACTGTGCTGAAATTTAAGATTTAATCCCTCTAATTTAGTTTTGCACAAATTGTTCCTCTACTTATATAATGTTATTACTTATTAGTAGGTCCAAATTAATAAAACTATTAGTTGTTGCTGTTAAAGTGATGTAGAAATTTTCTTACAGCTATCAGGTTACACTGACAGGGTTGCACGGAAATCCAGTCAATCATGTTCGACTAGTAATAGTTTTAAATGTCAGTCAAATGCATAAGGCTATTTTAGAAAAGAAAAAAAGAATCCACATCATCAATTTAATGGTAGCAACTAACAGTGTTATCAATTTGGACCCAATCATAACTTTATAAAAGTAGAGGGATCAAATTATGTCAAAAGTCAAAGTAAAAGGATTGTATCCCAAATTTCAGTATAGTGGAGGGTCTAAAACATAATTAGACCTGAATTCTAAAGTTCGAGATGAAGCTAAAATTTCAAAAAGGCAATTACAGTAACAAAATCTGGTTATCTTAACATAAAACCTAGCCTAAGATTAACAAGTCTCAAGTAAAACTACGATGTTAAAGAACTTACTTTGCAGGTGATAATGCAGAACCGGCTGCAATTGAATCAGTAAGCCACTTATCTTTTAGAATTAATGACTTCACCGCACAGGCATACAAGAATTTGGTAGTTTGTAGCTGCGACAAAAAAAGGATTTCTGTCGTTTAAAATGCCAACTCACGAGATCTAGCTGATCAACCTTATAACAGACTAATGGCTCTAATCTACTTGACATCAAAGTATGCCTTATAATTTCATAACACTACCTCACTCAGTGGCTACCAGAAACAAATTAATAACATAAAAAATTAATGAAATTAACAAATTACTGATATTTATCATCTTCAAAAACCATTATATTAGCAAGATTCTTTATTCTTAACACCATTTTTAGGGTGGAAGTAACTATTTGATCGTTTGGAGAAGGGCACCATAAGTCTTAGCATCTGCAAAGGAAATTGTGAAAGAAACAACAAGGCTGCTAAACTACCCAATACTATATAAAAGGTGGAAATGTGGTAAACTGTTAGGCTATCTTTTGGAACACTTGCAGCACTGATAAAGCATGGGACAAGAACTGAACATTGGTATGGCTCTTGGGTGACTGATAAAAAGTTTCCATCAGGATTCTTATATAGTGGAATTTCGCAGCTACTGCATCATCCCAACATGCAACATCTGCACTTTCTGTTAAGATTCCTACTGTGCTGTAAATGAATCAAAACTGGACCAGTTTACATGTTATTCGCAGCTCTAAGTTGATTTAGAAACCAAATCAGATTAAATTTAAACAAATTATTTGGTCAAATCAAATTCTTTTAGAATTTTAATGTTTTATCAGGTTTGGTTATTTTGGGTTTGGGTTATTCAAATTTGGATCAATTCAATCCAAGTTGATTCAGGTTCGAGACATCAGATTTTTTCAGGTTGTACTTAGGTAGGTTCAAATTGTTGACTTTCTATGATCGAATCAAGTTCCAGTTCAAGTGGGTTTGGCAGTATTTGTACTATACAAGATATAAATGTGTCAAAAACAATCCAAACCATGGCAGATCCCTTAACAGTTCTCAGAAACCATACCAACTCGATGCTTGTTGAAACAAGTAAACAGACAGTAATATATTAAGAGATCAGGAAAGGATATAAAGTTTTAACAACCAACCTTCTTTGGGCATAGAATGATAGGAAGCTGCTGGAACTTCTGCCTTGAACATCTCTTTCCCCTGTTTGAAGGAGATGGAATATCAACCAGAACAATACCGCCAAATTTCCATATCAATCCTTCAATTTCCTTTTCCT
Organism: Hibiscus mutabilis; assembly: GCA_019671005.1. Lineage (NCBI taxonomy): Eukaryota > Viridiplantae > Streptophyta > Magnoliopsida > Malvales > Malvaceae > Hibiscus > Hibiscus mutabilis. The sequence continues at coordinate 48,537,851 of CM033736.1, forward strand.
TCCCTCTAGAAAAGCCTGTAAGCAGAAATTTTATATCCTGAAATAACAAACTCTTCTTATTCCTCAAGTGTATTGTTGAGCTCCTTTGACCATCTTGAATTTGAGCATCTGGTTTAAACCTTTTGCTAGGTCTTGATGCAGAGGCTACAAATAAAATATAGAAATTCAAGAAATTCACAAAATAGTGAAATGCTATGCTTATTATAAATATAGAAGTATTACATTTTTGGTACAAAGATTGTCGCTTGGTGAGCTCTTTGTTTTGCTGAAAATCAACTTCAATTTCTGAGAAATTAACCCTTTTTCTTGATGGAACTTTCATACCATTATTGCATTCAGCTTGCATCCCTTGACGATTGCTCTCTGAGTTACGAAAGACCGAGACATCTTCTGCAATAGCCTGTTCAGCATTTGCCTTTGAACCACAATCCAAAAGTTTGGCTGCCTGAAGTCGCTGGCTCATCCTTTGTGGTAGAATAAGAAGTGGGCTCTTTCCCATGGATGACTGGTCCTGCAACTCAGCGTTATCCTTAGCAGATTCATAGTTCTTATTGTCCATTCCTTCCCCATCTGGATTATTCACTGCAATATTTTCTTCAGCATCTCGACCGCTTGTACACTCGGGTATGGAGCATAGGGCCAAGGACATCTCAGAATTTCTTTTATCACAAAATCTAATTCCACTGTTTTTGTCTCTCGAGTGTAAAGAGGTTAAATGATTAACACAAAGCCTTTGACTTCCCAAAATAGAATCATTTTCATGTGAAACTTTACTATATGTTTTAAGCGAGGTCACCTGCCTCTGAACTTTTGCTGCAGAATAATCACCATCAAATTCGGAAAGAGCTTGCCCAGTCTCAAAGACAGATTCAACATGCATATTCTTATTCCGAAGCTCTATTGTGTCTGTGTCTGGACAGTTTCCCGCAATACCTTCTCCAGAATTTCCATTCTGACCTAATGCAGAACCAGCATTTTCTGAAGAAATACTGCAAGGAACAATGGAACAAAGTGGATCCACCGAGGACGGATAAGAGGATCTAACATCTTGAGAAACCATAATGTCCTCATCAACTTGGTCAGGTAAACCCTCAAAGTGCACACTTTGATCTGAAGCTATGTTAGATCTCTTGTTTTCACACTTCCTGACCAATGAATTTTCATCAGGTGCAACATCTGAAGATTCAGTGAAGAAACTAGTCTCAGCAGCAAAACACTTTGTGATATATTTGTTTTTTGGTTTCAGCTGTTCAGTATCAGCTTCCTGCTTAAGATAGAAACAAAGAAATAGAGGACCACCACAATTAGGAGATTTTAAATATTAAAAGAGAAACACATCAAATGCCTAGTGAATATACATGTATTTTCCGGAAATATTAAGAAACAACCTAACCAAAGTAAAATAATTTTAGACAACAGATTCGGAAACAAACGGGAAAGTATTACAAGGATACTACCAATTTAAACAGAAAATACAGTGATAAAACCTCAAAAACTAAACAAAGAAAAACTTCCAACAGTAGTAGCTCCGGAAAGTGCAGAAAATAGCATACGAGATGCTTATAAAGCAAGTAAAAGAAGAGCAGAGAAAGCATTAGCATTATGTATAATGGTAGGCAAATTAACAGAAATCAAATATCTAGTATCCCCGTAACTAGATTAAGTCAAAGTTTGATGAAAGCTAGACATGGAACAGCAAAGTTGCTTTACATATTGGCCATCCAATCATCTTACTAACAAATTTTATGGAATTTTTATGATATTATCTAATTGCCCCTCCCAACACAATGTCTTAAGTTCATCTAAAGATTTTGATTCTTAAATTCTGATTCAGTATCACTTTCACTATCGTACAGTACACACACAAAAAAAACGATTCTTGCTCTCTAGACAGCCTAGAATTCAGAATGAACTGGAAAACATACTACCCCAAAGCATGAATATTCATTTTGATAAATTACTAAGACAATTACAGTGGCTACAATTACAGTTGTTTTCCTCCAGTTTATTAAAATTGTAAACTTTGGCATTTATAAGACAACAAATGCAAACTAAAAATCAAAATAAATAACAAACAATAGAATAAATGAAGCATGTACCCTTGTTGTCCAACCACCAAACCAACGACTTCTGAATCCATCAAATGGACTTGCATTACTTTCCCCTGCAGCAGATAAATGGAGGAAAATATAGGACCTTTAAACAGTGATTCTATGTTTAGAAGAAAAAAATATTAAATTAGGGGGAAATAGATATTCTCACCAACATTCTTCAGATTACATAAATGTAAATCAGCCTGAGATGGAAGAGAAGCGTCCACCATTGAGAAGCCAACTCTCTGAAAGTGTACTAGAATTAGTCATCCATAAGAGTATGCTAGAAAGTCACTCCGGTTCTTACAAATCCTAAGGTCCCATCTTAATTAAATTTAACCACTAATTTGGAGAAAGAAAATAGTTTTACATATCTCCTTTTCTTCTTTATTGTGTTTAACATGGAAAAAGTCAATAGAAGATAAGATTCAAGTCTTTTACCTCCGAAGTTGCTGAAACATGTGACCTCTCCTGGACAATCTCATGTAAAATTGGATCAGAGTTCTTTAAGCTAGAACTTGGATCATCAGAAGGTTTATTATGAGGAGAAAAATGTTCAGCATTTTCTGTTCTGTTCCCACTCCCGAAACAATCTTCAGATACAGGAGTGTCTTTGACTAAAGATACATCTGAACCACAAGCATGCTGATTACTAAACCAACTAAAAGATAATCCAACATCTTCGAATGCATCAGCCATGGTTAAATCATCCAAGTCTGAAAGAAAGTCCATCTCATCACTTGTCTCAGTTGGGCAATCAAATGCACCTTCTGAGCTCTCCAAGCGTGCTTGCTTAACCTGAAGGGCAGCTTCAAGTACCGCTGCCGTGGGAAAAGTTTCTGAAGCTGACTCTCTCCTCACTAATTCATGTATTACTAAAGCTTCAGATGCGGCAATGGAGAGTTCGACTGCAGCTTTAATATCAGTACTTTTGTGGTTTCTGACAGCAACTTTTTCTACAGAACGCTCACTGCAACCATTGGTATGATTTGATGATTGTCCACCAACATCCTCCACATCTCTTGAGAAGGAAATCATAGGCAAGGCATTTACCTGATAAGCACTATCTTTGGCTCGTATCAAGTCAGTCTTTTCTCCAACAATCCCCACATTTCTTGAGACGGAAATCATAGGCAAGGCATTAACCTGATAAGCACTATCTTTGGTTCGTATCAAGTCAGTCTTTTCTCCAACAATCCCTACATTTCTTGAGATGGAAATCATAGGCAAGGCATTTACCCCACAGGCACTATCTTCTTTTTGTACCAGGTCAATCTTTTCTGCAGCTGATATGTCAATTTGTGGTAATTGCAGAGCATTTTTCGATCCATGTTGAGCACAAGATGTACCAAATAGTTGACTTTGGTAGTACTGTGAGTTGTCATCTGATGACAGATTTAGACGGAAATGAAGCACCTACAACTCACAATATATACAGATTAGGCCAAAAATTCCATTCAAAGAATTTAAGTTTGTAACTAACATACTTTAGTAAAATCTTATAGAACAAAAATCCCTTCCGCAAGTCAAACCAACAGATAAGTTATTTCAATAAAGTTCCTCTTGAAACTCAAACCCTGATTTTGTTTGCTAATACTATAAAACATTTTGGGGGGGGAAACACAACGATAACAACTTACGTCCTTGGAAGAAGGAACAGAACTAATTGGCGAGTTCTCTTCTCCTGATAAGAATAAACGAAAACTATCGCACCGAATTTCTTCCTTTGACAGCAGCAATTCTGAATCTTTTCCTTGTATACATGAAAATTCCTAGTTTCAAAAAAAAAAAGCATTGTTACTGTTATTGTTATTGCTATTCTCATTCTTATTGTTTCACCAAATGTTATGAACAAAAATTTCAAATTTCAATCAAACAAAATAAAATTATCTTCTTGAGAATAGAAAAGAAAAACTTATAGTTTAGATGAAATCTCCTAATTTCGAAAAGTAATAATGATGATTATTTCATCAAATTTATGCACAAGAGTTTCAAATTTCAGCCAAACAAAATAAAATTATCTTATTGGGTATATAAAAGAAAAGACTAAAAGAACAAAAACAAATCAAATTGTAAATATTAATAAAAAAATTAGCAACACAAAAAAAACCTTAAATTGTTGGTGAGAAGGGCTTCTGGGCTGCGCTGAGGTGTCATTGATTCGTTGAAGACAAGCTGGAAGCCAAGGCAATTCCTATTATTACAACGAAGCTATTTGATTTCAGTCTTTCGCGCTCGGAATTAATGTTAATTTATTAACCGATTGAAAAGTGGAAATAACAAACGGGAAATATTATCTTCATTTGCTAAGGAAAAAATTGAACAGAAAATTTCACCTCGGAAAATTGGGGAGGACGAAACCCTAAGCTTCCCATTTGGACCTGCAAAGAAAAATTAAACAGAGATAGAGGGAAATCTTGGCATAAGTTTATTTTACGAGCCTTTTGCGCGCCAAAACGAAATCAGATTAGATTAACGTAATTATTTATGGAATTTATATATTTTATTTGACTTAATGTATGAATTGATCCTAAAATATATCATTTTCACACTTTGGTCCTTAAAAAATTGTCTATTTTTTTGTCTTTAAACTATAGGGTGAACTATTATAGAGACTACTAAACTATTGAGACGGTTCTGGTTTGATTAAACAATTTTTTTTATCAATAAGATCAATAAACTTTTAATTTAATTAAAGGATGATGTATTTCATCTAGGTGACCCGGGTTCGACCACCGTGTGTGCACCTTATTAAAGGGCTAAAAAAATTGAATATATACTATCTTGTAATCATATCAGCATATTTAAAAAAAGTTAATCATTAGCATTAATGGGATTGCTAACGTAACAATTAAGCATATTTATATAAGGTTAATATTTAATACACTGTCATTGTAAAAAAAAATTATACAAACATGCCTATTTTTAAGCCTAAATCTAAAATCTAAATTTCTAACCCTAAAACTCTAACTCAAGACTTAAACCCTAAATTATAAACCTTAACCTATAAACCCTAAATTAAAACCATAAACCCATAAATAACCCCACTTGGGAAAAGTTTATTTTCCACCGCCAGTATATAGGATAAGAATCATTTATATAATAATACATCTAATTCTCATTACATACGCATTGTATCAATTTAATTATGATTTTAATTAAAAATAATTTATTAATCTTCCGATAAGATTGTGATATATGTCATCATAATTTGTGGCTTCTTTTGCTTCAGCATTTATCTCAAGTACGGGTAAACATTTGATCGAGTTGGGTAAAAAAATTAAGTTAGTCGAATGTTATTTTATAACTTAAACTTTATTTAAAATTGTTTCGAGTTGAGTTTCTGAAATTCCAGTTAAGTCGAGTTGAAAAATACAATTTTTCTAATTGAGTTAAATTTTACTTACCCCTAATTCAAAAATGAATAAATGCAAACATTAGGTGTGGGATTGATGATTTAATTTCGGACCCTTAAAGTTTTATATATCTTCTTAAAAATTTGCACCAGACATAAAATCTTGCATCCGTCCCTAAGGTAAGTTTCCTATTAACTCGTAATAGAGGTAAATTTTTTATAATATTTTTGTTGGCATAATACCAAAAGATGCCCCTAGCATTTAACTGAATAGCCGTTTTGGCCTCTATTTTTTAAAGCAATTTAGCCTCCAATGTTTCATCTTAGGTCAAAATAGCTCATTTGTGAATAAAAACTATTAGTCAACTGACGATCAACAATTTAAAATGACTTGACAAAATAACACGTTAAGAGAAAAAAATATTTTATATTTGTATAATTTTATAAAATTATTTTTTGACTGATGTATCATTATGTAAAATCAACATATTTGCCTACATAACACTACTATCACAACGTGCACTGTTATGTAAGTTTATCATGTCATTTTCAGCCATTTTAAGATATTTTAACCCAAAATAAACTCAAAATAAAACGTAAAATACTAAATTGCTTAAAAAAAAGACAAATAACTAATCTATCAAACCTTACGTTAGGGGCAATTTTTTAGACTTGTGACATTCTTGTTTCACTTTATCTTTCTCAAGTCGGTTCAAGTCCCCTTGATCTCAGTTTTCTTTTCCTGTAGGATAAACTACATACAAAATGTTACCAATTATTAACAAGTAGTATTAAACTTAGTGGGGCTTTTCATACATACAATTACATATTGTACAAATGTTCGCTTTTATTTGTCATCATCCGTTCATCCCTCCAAAACAATACCAAACTACAAACATTATTGATTTTGGCATTTAGCATGCACAATCTGATGTAAACAAAAAGACATGTTTCACGAAGCCTGTCTTTCCTCGGAGAAGATCAAGTATGTGCTTGAAAAGCCCCTACTCGTTTGTTCCGAGTCCTTTATGTGTTCCTTTGTCAACCTACCAAGAACAATGTGTTATTTCATACCGTATAACACAATTGAAACAGCATCATTAGCACCATCACACGTCATCTCAATGATTACCTCTTAAAATCGGCATACATCATGATGTCTGCAAACCTGCAGCGTTGCACAAAACCGGGAATAAGCTATAAAATGAAACTTAATCAACGAATGTCACATGCTATGGCATTTTTAACCAGAGACAGATCGAAGGAGGCAACATCATGAAACATATCTGATTCATGAAAAGAATAATGAATGCAGTACGGCATCAAAACAAATTACGAATATCTCCTACAAAGAAATTATATCCAAAGGATACCAACGATAATGAATAAACAACTATGTACCGTTGCACCAAAAAGTGGGGGTTCAAGAAGAGCCCAGCAACTCGGGCTTCCGTATCCAGTACTGTTGAAACCTCTGCTTGGCATATTCTTTGTAGTCAAAGTCAATTTCATTCACATGTTCCCGAGGAAGAAAAATGATACAATATCAAACTAATTAGTTTAAAAGAAATAAACCCCAACCCAATGGCAATTCATTAAATGACATCTCTCTTCTCCTTCATGATCGAGCGCAAGTCCAAGTACCTGTAGGTTTGATCCCTCTTGGGTCACCGACTATAATTAAATACCTAACAACTTCAAGTATAGCTTTTTATGACAGGTTCGTGTGCTCAACATGATGGAGATCATGGTAGGATAATTGCAAAGAAATAAAAGTGAATAAAAGAATAAACTTAAATGATTAATTCTGTGATAATTTGAGCCACCTCAACTCTAAATTTGAAGGTCATCTTTGCAAATAATAGTTTTACCAAAATCACAATTAACGATCCATCATCATATAGATAGTTGAGAAAGAGCAGTGATTTGCAGGATATCTAATAAGTTAGTTGAGGCACGAGCTCAAAGATTGCGTTGCTGATACCAAGTGCATGCGGGATTGTCAAATGATTTTGAAATGGTAATCCTACTATATGTGAGAAAACATGAGGGGGTCAAAATTACCGAAATTATTCCCCACACTCCCCAAGTGAGATGACTTGCTAGAGTAAAATTTTCAACATCTTGAAGCAGCTGCTGCACTTCAGAGTCGCTAGGTTCCTTACCTGCAATAAAATCATGGATAATATCATGCGATCCTGACAATATATCAAATTCAGAGTTACATTGATAGACCAAGTTCAGAAATTTAAATTGAAACACACTAAATTGGCTCTACAACTGCCTCAACTTTTTCTTTTAAAAAAAGTGTTGAATCAGTCCTTTGTATAAAAGGGGAAAAACGTACCACTTCATTGGATATAAGCTAAATTGCCAGCAGAATAAACAACTATAGACAGTTAGACACGAATGCAGCTATGCCATTCATACTTGCAGAAGAATCAAAATTGGAATTATCAGAAAATGAACTTTTCACAAATGCAGCCACCCTGTGAACAATTGAAACGTCAAAGAATGTCTTTCAAGCAATAAAAAGTTACCTGAAGAGTTCAGGTATGCACGCAAAAAACTTAAGCGCTCTTCCAAACCCATGTACGCCACAGGACAAGATATTTTTTTACCATTCAGGGAATATAATGCATCTTTTAAAAGGAAAAATGAGATCCAAAAGGCTCACCTGGATATTTACTATAATCCATAACATGGGGTGTTCTGCGTGATAGTCAGCAGCCATCTCGCAGAAGTGGTTTGCAATATCGAAAGCAACAGGATTGTAAGTTGCATACTCGTAATCCTGTATAAGCAGGCAGCCAATCAACCTCAATATAAAACCGGTCTTGGAGAAAATAGAATCATCTCTTAATGAGCTGCAACAAAATTTCTACCATTCGCTAATTGCTCAGATATCTTTCTGCTAGATAAGTTACATACATGCAAGCACTGCTTACTCTTTCATGTAGAAATTAGCCCTTGCCCCTTAGTCAACAAAATTCATGATCAATCATTAGATGCTTAGTATAATTTATGATCAAATATAAGCAAATAAAAATACTAAGGTTCAACATAATTCATTTTTAAAAAGTATGCTGTGAGACACACTCCTGCAGTTCTTCTTTTAAATGTTCAACATAGAAGAGAGTCAGGATCTTTAAAAGTAAAAGTACGATAAACGACAGCCAGACAGATGCCAGTTAAAAAACTTTGCCCAGATGCAACTTAAAGAAGCCAATATAGAACTCAATATCATCGCATTGAAATGCTTAGAACTTAGAAAACCACTTAGTCATTCAACAAGGCAAAACCACAACTCTACTAGGGCAACATCCAAAAATCATCAAGCGCATCATATGAGAACAAGAATGCGTTCGACATGTTGATACAACATTGGGGGTTTAGTGGTGCATGGCAATTGATGTCGAGTGGTGAGAGCCACAGAAGAAGGCTTGGATATCAGTGGTTACTTAGGAGCTTGTCAGTTTATCACGTAGATTAGGTAAGAGTTTCAGTATTTATTGGAGCCTTGCTTTATTGATAATCGAGAAGCCTTATGTAGGGGAGAAGAAGCTCATCGTGGATCCCCCATTAGTGTTGCCCTATCTCCTAGGGTGGCCATAGAGTCCTTGAGTCACTTTTTGGAATATGACGCTATGATACTTACGGAGTTGACATTAGATTTATGAGGCTTTAATGGAACGGTGTTCTGGAGATGATGGCTGTTACAGGTGGAGTAACATGGCATGATAAATGGTTGCTTCTTTTGTCCAGGCAGAGTAAGATCGTCTGTGGCAAGCCCTTCTTGGTGGGCACTACCGGTAGTCTTCGGCAATTTTTGGATGTTAATAGCAAAGTTTGTCTTGGTCAAAGGTTTGATTGTTACCCTCCCATCAAAAGAATGCAACTAATAGGCCAGTCCACAACTCAACCATATCTAGAACTTTCCAACAAATTCGAAGTTGTCACGATATGGCTCAATGAAAATATAAAGAAGAGTTTCCTATTACAATTACTCTTAGAAAATTATATAAAAAGCAAGCCAGTTGAGAGAAACTCACAATGATGGTTACTGATTTAGTCTCTTCATCAAACATTATGTTCCCATATTGTAAATCATTGTGGCAGAAGCCAACGCTTTGATGGCTCCCCGAGAGTTTCTTTTCTAACATAGAAATTTCCTCCTCATAATCTTCCAAGTGAAAGGCTTTGGCTTCTTCCAGAGGGCAAACTCTCTTGGCTGCCCTAAGCCAATTTCTGAAACATAACCAATGGTGAAAACTTTAAATTAATAAATGTAGCTATAGATATGAGATCCATAATATCTAGCATAATTCACCAAGAAATATTAAAATGTACCGCAATCTATCCCATAGCCAAACTTTCTTTGTACCAGGCATATCAAGTTCATGGAACTCCCTCAATTTAGTTGCTATTAGAGCTGATATAGCTGGATCACGCAAATCATATGCTGATAATGTCTGAAAGTCAATATGGAAGAAAGAATATCAATACACGTTTGACATTCCAGAAAAATAAAGGAGTAAATGACCACTCTAGGTCGTGGAAAAGAGAGTATCTTCTATTAATTACAACTGTTAATCGGAAAAATGTATCAAATGAGTAAATCTTGATGTTGTTAATAAATGAGAAACCATATCAAACATGACAATTTAAGGCAGTAGCGAAAAATAGATGGCTGAAAGTTGTTCAAAAGATCATCTTCTCTTAATCACAACAACGGCATTTATTTTGGATGTAAGCCCGAAATAGGATAGACAGGTAATAAATCATTATGTAAATCAGATAAATGTCAAAATCATTTAAATTAGCTGCTTGAAGAGCAAATCCCTTAATTTAAAATAGCTTCAAGTTAATATCTAAATTTAAAATAATATGTGAAAAAGGATGGGAGGTGAAGCAATATAAGTACCCGTGCATGGATGAACTCTTCAATCCGCCCATTGCGGAACCGTCCGAGCAAACAAGGTCCTTGTCCATGCTTTGACATAAACTCAAACGTCCGAATCTCATCATTCCGGTCAAAGAATACCTCCACACCCTCACCATAAATCCTAACTAAAACCTTTCGCGACACATCATCTGTCCTGGTAGGCCATTTTATCTGGAAGACCTTATTGGTCATTGCACCTTTAACAGGGATCACCTGCAAAGCTTTCAAGTCCGCTACATCATCCCACTCTGATGCCATTAACTGTAGAGCATCCTTTACTCCTTGAGGCAACCTTGCCTCTTTATTGTCTACGGCATTAGTTGCAGAACCCATAACAACACACCAAACTGAATTCCACAAAAGTATGCTCGAAGTTATTGATTAAACAAAATTCCAAAACAGGAATGGCTGCCTGGAGACAAACCAACACCATTGAATTAATAGTCAGAAGAGATAAAACACCCCAGAAAACCAATGCTTAACCTACTGCAGGACATGATCCAGCATGTTCTTTAATAGAAACTAAAAACCAATTTAGCCAAACAAATTACAAGCCGCAATTTAGACATGAAACCTCTCCTCTTTATCGTCTACAACTCTAATTGCAACACCAGTAACAACACACCAATGCTATGCTCAAATTTATCGATTAAACAGGATCTGAAAACAAAGGGGTTGACTGGCCAGGAGACAAAACATAATCAAACATTACAAATCAAAACATGCATAGTTACAGTTACATGTTCTGGTTAAGATTCAAGGACAAGGGTTAAATCGCTTGATCATAAACAGTATAAAAGAGCTTTAAAACAACGGTAAAGCTGAAAAATCAACACACAGTTACAGAAGCTCAAAAAGACCCAAACATGACAATAACAAGGAATTAAAGAGGACAAAAATACACAGATGAGAAAATGATCGTTCCTAACAAGAATAGCATAAACAAGTACCACTGAATTCAATATGCAAAAGAGACTAAAACGCAATTTAGACGCAAAACTCCATCAACATCATAATAAATACTTTAAATTTGGACTTGGGTTTTATTTATGTATCGATTTAATCATTATTACTTAATTATTAGTTTAGTTTGTAACAATTTCTTTCGCCTCATAGCAATGCTTAACAATCTAAATCAACGAAACCCAAAAGAATACAAAACTGAATAGCGATCAAGCAAAAGAGAAATTGAAAGCATAAAACAAATCAGGCAGAGAATAAATTAAGATAAACATATTAAAAATATCCCATAAAAGATTTTGACAAAAGATAATTCAAGGGAATAGGGAAAATGATGCTTACCTGAAAAAGAAAGGGAAGGGATTAGAGGAATTGGGGGAGCGTAGGAAAAAAGAGGGGAGAGATCAGAGTTGAGCCGAAAAGGAATCGAGGCCGTCGGATCTTTCCGGAGATGATCTTTTTTTGGCTCTAAAGATTTTGAATTTATTTTGAAGGGAGCTGAAAGTAGCGGCGAACGGTGAAAGGGACTTGTACGGCCGCACCGCACATGTATTTACTCGAACAATTAAGACTTTGTTTGCGGCTGAGGTGGCAAAATTAAGGTTGGGGCAAACTAAGGTTTGAGAAGCTTTTACAAACCAAGGTTTGAGAAGCTAGTTTGGGGGGTAAACTAAGTTTTTGACACTCAAAAGCTGCATGTTTTTTGTTTCTTCTGGGCAAACCAAGGTTTTGACACTCAAAAGCTGTTTGTTTTTTTGTTGATTCTGACTTTTCAAATTGGCTTTTCCACCCAACAGCAATCGCAAACAGGGCCTAACACATCATTTGAGTTGGGAGTTCGAGAAAATTTATAAAAAAATGTGATTGACGTGATGCGTTTTGTTCGTATGTCAGAAAATTGACAGTATTTTTATAAAAAAGTTAAACGGCTTTATTGTTTCAATATTCCCTTTTTGGAAAAAAATTGGATAACTACCCCTTTAAAGTACATTTAGAAAAATACCCTCCATTTAGCATACATAAGCAGGATTCGCGTTTCGCAGAATGTGTATTCAATATACGCATTTTACAAAACGCGTATTCAGTCTGATGTGGCATGTCTTATCCGTTGTCTTTATTTTTAATATGCAGTAAAATGAACCTACGTTTGGTAGGACGCGAATTTAACAATATTATCAGATTAAGCGTCGGGTATTTATCGCAGTCAAACGAAACAGTTGAAATATTAATGACCGCGTTGAACTAACGAAGAATTAGCATTGTACAAAACACGTATTTCTGTATATTCAGTGAATTCGCGTCTGACACAACGCAAATTTACTTAAACACGCATTTGAACCGACGCGGGTTCCAGTATAAATAACCCCCAATGCCCCCACAAAAATCACACCAAAACAAAAATATTCTCTCTCAATCCCTTCTGTAACATTTCAGATTCGCGATAATGGAGGGCTTTCTGATAAGGTTTGATCATAAAAACGTCTTCGATTTTTGGCGAAAAAAATGTAAGCTTTATTTATTTATTTATTTTAAATTTAAATTTTCAGTTTTGGTTTAGTTGAATTTTAAAAAAATACGGTAGTTTAAAATTGAAATTAAGGTGTGGATGTTTAATTTTTTTAGGATGAGATAGAACGTCGTCTCGAAGCCTTTACCACTCGTATGACGAATAGACCCGACACGCGTCTAGAAGAATATATTTCGAGGGCTTGATTTTTGCATGTATCCAAAATTATTGGTGGTGCAAAATTGGATGTTGATTTGATCAGCCCCCTTGTAGAAAGGTGGAGGCCGGAGACACACACATTCCACCTTCCGTGCGGTGAGGCGATGATAACCTTGGAGGACGTGTAGCATATTTTGGGTCTGCCGGTAGACGAAGAGGCTATTACTGGTCACAGTAGTGGTGACTGGCGTGGGCTGTGTTTTGATTTGCTAGGGGCTGCGCCAGAACGAATGGATGGTGACGATGTGTTTCTTCGGTGGCTGCGAAAAATTTTAGCCATTTACCGGAGGGCGCGAAAGCGAAAATAAGGATTGTAAATAATATTTTTCTGAATATTACTAAAAAAATAAATTTCAATATTTGAATATATTTTTTTATTGTAGGCATATGCTCGCGCACATATTTTACAAATAATTAGCGGGATATTGGTGCCGGACAAATCTCGCAACAAAGTACACATGATGTGGTTGTGGCATTTGCGGGATTTTGATGAAGCCGGTAGACTGAGCTGGGGATCGGCGGTACTGCATTTCTCTTTAGAGAGTTGTGCAAGACCACAAATCCCGAGAAGCACGACATTGGAGGTTGTCTTCTTTTGTTGCAGTCTTGGGTGTGGTTCAGAATGCCATTTTAACTCCTTGAACTGAGCGTGTCGAGTCCTTTTATTTTTCCACTATGCCGGAGTAAGGAAAAAATATTTTTTTAAAAAAAACTAATAATTTTTTTGTGGCCATTTTTTAATATTAAAGTTATGTTGGTTGTTCTGTAGGTGGAGCGATAATTTAAGCCATGTTGATCTGGCGAAAGGTCTGAAGGCTATCAGATAATACATTGAAAATGAATCCGAGAATGAGATAAATATTTGGAGTTTGAATTTAATATTGAGTTTGATGTAAATATTTAAAATAAAGTTTATTACATTTAGTTATAATTGTACATTGTACAGTTTTTGTGGATACCGTACGCAGATCCGAGTATCCACGAATGCCTTCCAGAATTTTCAGAGGGGACGAAGAGTGCTTGGACGGCGACGGTACCACTCATTTTCTACTCAATAGTTGAGTGATATCCAACCGATTGCGTTTTGCGCCAGTTTGGTTGCATCCAAAGAATCCCGTCGAACCCTCCAAATTTTGACGAATTGCATAGGCTAACTCGATAAGGAAAGCTCGAGGTACAATAAATTTAATTGGTTTAATGTTTTTATCAATTTGAACGAGGTGTATATTGATAGAAAGAATATTTTTTTTTTAATATTGCGTGGTAAGTGGATTGGTCCGTAAGGCACGTAGAGTGGATTGCTCAGTGGAGGGAAAGAGAACATCCGCAACGGCAGCCCATTCGTGATTATGTAATGTTCGATACGATGGTCAGCCATGATTACTTTTCGTGGTACTTGGCGAATGAGAAGCCAAATCTTTTGACTCCACAAGAGCAGGCGGTCGTTATTGAGCGTATGCAACCGCCCACGGACTAAACGTACGAGGGGGCACGCTCGACTTCTAGCGCTGCTTCGTCGTCGAGGAGAAAAAATGCTTCAGCCTCCTCAGCACCAACACCGTTGCAGGTCACCCAACTGATCCGACCACAGCCTTTTACCCACTCCATGCACTCATCGTTTTATTCGCCGAGTTCGACAGAAGGTTTTTCACACCTGTTGCGGCAACCCCTACGAACCATTTTCGACGATAACGAGTGGCACGTCGAGTTTGCCTCCAAGATACGTACATTTCTATCCGTTTCAACCATGGCCGATCGATTTTGGGCCCGAATTTGTTCAGCAAACACCGCCTTTGTCCCAATTCTTTAGAAGTGGGCCAGGAGGAACGAGTAGTACGGTTGGAGATGGAACCGAAAATGAGGACGGTGATGATGACGACGAAGATGAGCAACAAGTTTAGCCCCTTCATCGTAGACACAATCCCGATCGACCTAGGCGTCCACCGGGTTGTGGTACCGGTGGACATAGGCACCATTAGTTAAATTTTTTTCTTTTTTAAAGTAGTATATAAAATTTTGATTTGTAGTTTGTATATTAATATAAATGTAAATAACCTTATTATAAATTATATTTTTGAGTTTTAACAGTGCACATAAATTTCTGCGTAGTAGATATTTCACATTTAATTTTTTTCAATTGCCTTTATTTAAATAATAACTTAGTGAGTCGATAACAAACATGACAAAATAAAATTAAATATATTTTGAGTTTTTAAAAGTTCATATTAAAATATATTTTTTTCGAAGGTGCTAGTTACATATTTTTACGCCTCAATATTAGAGGCTAGGTTAAGACCCCCGCTTGTATCCGGAGTCAAAGCCCCTACCATGGTATGTGTGTTTAGGGGTGCAATACTAGGCTCCAATAGACCTCTGAGCTTGAAGAAGAGCATAGGTTCTCTACTAGACTATTCAGCTCTGGAAGTAAGCCGATATCATCCTCAAATATCGGTATAGGCCCGAGGAAGAGACACTGTGTACTTCACGGGTACAATAGACCTTTGAGCTAGAAAAAGAGATAATGTGTAATTCACGGGTACAATAGACTTTTGTGCTAGAAAAAGAGACACTGTGTACTTCATGGCAACAAAGCATATCTTATATGTTTGTAGAAAGTCTGTGGTTCATGCTGTAATAATCTACGCGTGTGAAAAAAAAGTTTGTGATTATGTACTAGAAGATTGTTAAAGTTTCTGATTATTAACTATTTGAAAATATAATCGGATGCTTTCTACTTTATTTTAGAGGGTGTACACTCACTAACTCGTGTTAAAATCAACTCAACCAAATTATCTTTTTTAATTTTTTTCATCGAAAGGAGTGTAGAAGTAGGTTCTATGAAAAAACAGTAGCAGAATAACACACTGTAATTGGTTTTAGCGTGTTGTGTAATTGTTTGACTGGTGCGAAGAAAGTACTAAATTCGGGTTTGGTAAAACGCGAATTACTGTATCATTTTGAATCTCGCGTTATTCAAGACACGAATTAACTGACATGTCAGATTCCCTGTAACTCACGTCTTGCAAGACGCGAATTTCATAACCATCAGGTGGGGAAACATCACCTCATTCCGACGCATCTGTCCTGACTATAAATACTGACTAAACGGATGACCATTTCGATGCATCAATATTAACTCAAAAAATATATAAACGTCTTATTTCTTTCAAAAATGGCAAGAAAAGTTACTGCAATAGTATACTACGACGGTGAGATGATTTCTGATGCTGAAATCGGTGTTGTGTTTCAGTTTAGCAACACTATTTCGCTACAAATTTCGAGGGGAGTAACATTTGAAAGGCTAAAACAAACGATATCGCAGAAGGTTGCAGTTGCTTCTAGGAGGGAAATTTATTCACTGAGGTATCGACTGCCATCTTCGCTATCCATTGTATTTCGTAATATTCACTAGATCCATTGTATTTCGCAATATTAGATGTTCTGGATGATATCGCGGAAGGCTAAAGCTTTTCGCCACTGCAAGCCGATGCTACAAATCGAAGGAACTTTCTTGTATGGTAGGTACACACATATTTTACTATTGGAAGTTGCACAAGATGGAAATAAAAAATGTATTCTGGTCGCATTTGCTATTGTTGAAAAGGAAGATATCCTATCGTGGATGTTTTTTCTCACCAATCTGCGCAGATATGTCCTACGTCGTGTTCTACGAGAAGACACATACGAGATATGTATTATTCAAACAGAGGCGGAGGGATTTGGGAATCCATCGCGCAATTGGGCCCGTCTTGGGGACCTTCATTAATTCATCATAGGTACTGTTTGCGGCACATTGCTGCCAACTACTACCAGCAATACAAGAATAATGATGAGCGTATAATGGTTCTTTGTATGGATAAGCCTTTCATTGTCAAAATTATATCCATTGTCATGCCATTTGGTATTATTTCTTATTAATTATTTAATCTTTTATTTAATAAGAAACGTACACCGAGCTGATAAGTTTGAGGAGCTGTTAGAGGAGTTGCGATTAAGGAATTTAGCTGGATATAATTATATTGTTGATATCCCGAGGGAGAAATGGCTACGATGTTATGATGTGGGCATCAATATGGTCACATGACAACGAACTTGGCTGAGGCAATCAATTCGTCTCTGAAGGGAACACGACATTTGCCTATCACATTCGTTGTCAAGGCAATATATTATTGACTGGCTACCCTTTTTGCAACCCTGGGAAAACAAGCAATGAACTGGATAGAATGTGGCCACAAATTCCATCCAGATCTCTAGCAAATATTTAAGATATCCATGTCGCACGCAAACGCGATGGGTGCTATATGCTTCTCCCGTCACGAACACGGCTTTCAGGTGACTGAATATTCACGCCGGCTCGAAGGCATCATATAGAACAATTACGTTGTTAACCTACGACGAAGAACATGTGACTGCGGACGTTTTCAAACTTTCAAGTACCCGTGTGCGCATGCATTTGCTGCATGTGCATATGTTTATTTCGACGCAATAATACTCATTGATCCGGTATACCGACTTGAAAATGTTTTCAAGGTTTACCGCAACGAGTTTCCTCCTATCAGAAATGAACACGGTCATGCATTAGTTGACGATGAACGAATATACGGCTAGATCCTTCATTGCAACGCAAGAAAAAAGGTCGCCCTTGCTAACTATGATTAATTATGCCGAGGATATGGTTCCAAAAGAACGGATATGGAAACCTAGGCTGTGTACGAAATGTATGAACCCTGGACACGACAAGATAAAATGTCCTCTTAGGACAGGGCCTCGAATCAACTAGTTGTTCTTCTAACTGCAATGCTTACATTATAAAAGGAAAGGGTTCCATAGCATTTTATGGTATTCTAACTTTAAACAATGGCGAGAGGATTCGATAAAATATACAAAAATCAAATTACACATGTTTGTCGACCATTTGTTTCCATGTTCTTCATGATAAAAAATGACAACATAGCATTTTCAACACGCTATTTAAACCTGCTCAGATAAACTAGACTCCCTGATTTCTGGACTTTTGTAAAATTATGTTCTTGTATTACGACGTAAAAGTTCTATAACTAGAGAAAATATCACTCGTCCTTGCCCAAAATCAAATTAAACATGCCTACCGACACTTGTTTTGATGTTACTTAATGCATAAAAACAAGGCTATATAGCGTTTTTAACGCAATTTTTAGCAATGTTCAGATACCTGATAGTGGAATATTTTTACACCGTTTTACAGAGGTAAATTCATAGTACGACGTCGATGTTCAATAACAAGAAAAATTATCCCCCAACACAGTGCAAATTCACCTAAAACATGCTACCGACACTTGTTTTGATGTTACTCAATACACAAAACAAGGCTATATAGCGTTTTTAACGCAATTTTTAGCAATGTTCGGATACCAGATAATGGATTATTTTTACACCGTTTTACATAGAAGAATCCATAGTACGACGTCGATGTTCAATAACAAGAAAATTATCCCCCAACACAGTGCAAATTCACCTAAAACATGCCTACCCACACTTGTTTTAATGTTACTCAATGCACAAAAACAAGGCTATATAGCGTTTTTAACGCAATTTTTAGCAACGTTTGGATACCTGATAGTGGATTATTTTTACACCATTTTACAGAGATGAATCCATAGTACGACGTCGATGTTCATTAACAAGAAAAATTATCCCCTAACACAATGCAAATTCACCTAAAACATGTCTACCGACACTTGTCTTGATGTTACTCAATGCACAAAAACAAGGCTATATAGCGTTTTTAACACAATTTTTAGCAATGTTCAGATACCTGATAGTGAATTATTTTTGCACCATTTTATAGAGATGAATCCATAGTACGACGTCGATGTTCAATACCAAGAAAATTAATCACCCAACACAGTGCAAATTCACCTTCAACATGCCTGTCAATCCATGCATATTCAGCAATTACACGAAGAATTCGCGTTCCATTGAACGCGAGTTCAATGATACTCTGTCACGATAACTTCATGCCATTTCGTGTCAATTTATCATTGAACTCACGTTTTGCTAAACATGAGTTATGCTATCCAATTAAAATAAACGATTATAAGAAAAACGGTGCCACATCATCCAAAATTCGCATTCGTTGAACGCGTTTTTGCAATTCGCGTCGTGCAGAACGCTAATCACGCTTATGTGTGCAGAATATGGGGTATTTTTCCAATTGTAGTTCATAGGGGGTAGCTATCCTATTTTTTTTTCCAAAAGGGAATATTGAAATAATAAAGCCTAAATTAAACTGATAGTCTTTGAATTTAAGACATGTTAAAAAAAGAACTTTAGGACGTCTTTAACATATTAAAATTTTAAAATTTACAGTAAAATCACTGAATTTTTATTCTGTTTTTATTGCGGTATTGTCTTAACTATTATTAAAAAATTAACATGACATGTTAAATTTAAAAACTAAACATTTTTCGCTTGTCTTTTCTATTCCCTCTCATTTTTCTTCCATCTAAATATTGTTAGAGATTAGCTCAGCTGCTAGTTGTTGTTATTAGTTAGTTTGAGTTTGTTATTAGTTTGTTGGATATTGGGCTTTAAATACCCTATAATGTAATGGGCTGTTGACCTTACATTTATCCACTTTTTCAATAATACTTTCAGAGTTATTTTCTCTCTATTTTGTTTAATTCTAAACTTTAACTGTCGTTATTTACTTTTTCCTCCAACCACCGTTTACTGTCGTTCATCATCACCGGTAACCGATGTCAGAGTTCTCACATGGTATCATTCGTCATTAATTTTGATGCCATTTTGATTTCGCTATCGATCTTATATTTTTTGCCGTATTATATCCACTGCTGTTTCTTCATCGTTTCATGTTTTTACTTGATCCTAACGCTGTTAATCTTTCGATGTTCTCTTACTCCGAGCCTCATCTACAATTGTTCGACCGTCGCCACCGTTTCTTGATTTCATCGCCGTTGGAGAATCATACGATGTTCATCAATTTTCAAACCTGATTTGTTCGATTGTTCGACTGCTTGTGGAGTAATCTGATTCGTCTGAATTTCTGGTTCTTTCTATAACACGATATTTTTACTTCAACAAAACGGTGCCGTTTTCTTATGTTTTAGTTTTTATTAAGTTTGTTGTTTTGTTTTTTGGGATAAAAATTCCCAAAGTCTGTAGGGTTTTGATCTTATCGAATGAATGAAATGAACTTTGTCTTTCTCTGAAATTTCTTCTATTATCTTCTATCTTTGCTCTGCTCTTTTCTCATCCCTATAAAATTTTGTTACCTCAATTTATACTGTTATAAAGGTATCAGAGCTATCAATGGTATCCGAGCTATCAATCCCGGCTAAGGTTAACAATCAATCCTTGGTTGAGTTTTGTGAGGGACTAAAATCTATCTTTGACATATATTTCACGAATTGAACGCTCTTTATTATAATTCACCCGGCGATTTTTCCCATTACTCAAGAAGCTCTACATCAAATTTTCTCACCTTATGAGTCTATTGAAAAGATTACTCCATTTCAGAACTCGTTTGGCGTTCAATTCTTGATCAAATATCAAGGTTATGGTGCTATCGCCGCCATAAATTCTCTTCAAGGTCGTAATGTTTACGATGGATGTTGCCAACTCGATATTCGACTTTATAAGGATACAGAGTCGACAGATTCTACTGAGCCAACACAAGTACTGGAATCATGTGTGGTTACGGAGGTGGGTTCAGGTGAAACCTAAATATTCGATAAAATGCTATATCACAATAATGAAGTTCAAGAGGATGAGGTAATAGCTTCTATTGGTTTATATGATTTATCTAACTATTTGCCCGAGCCGTTGAAAGATGAGGTCCTGGTAATAGCTTCTACTGGTTTTGATGAACCAATTGAAGATATATTTGATTCAAGGGCTACAACTCATAACAATGTGAGTAGCGTTAATCCAAACCAGATAATTTTTCACGTTCTTCCAAATAGAATAGTCACGGGTGTTGATCTGAATAGCTGAATAGGAATATTTCAGAGCTGCATTTTGCTTTTTAATATTTACCCAGCTAGTGCAACTCTAGAGTTTGACCCAATTAGGGAAACTTCAATAATTGATAGTAGTATGATTAGGAATGTTCCTAATGAGAATGATTTTGGTAATGTTATTGGTAAATTTAGTGGTCATTATGCCTTAAGAGACCGATTGAAAAAGTTTGGTTATAAACCTGTAGATGTTCAGTTTGAGAAGCTTGAACTAGAGTGTTCGACAAGGCTTATCAATGCCAATGCGTTGATTGAGGGTGATGACCCATATGGATTTAGATTCTTGTTAATGGATGAGAATGATATTTTTGGAATTATAAAACTAGATAGAGAAATATCTGGCAATATTGCCATTGCCAAGATTATAGTTGTGATGAGAAAGAGGCCACTAAAACAAAAGGATATTCGTATTAGTGGAGACACCACAAAGGTCTCTATATTCCCTGTTTGGAAAATTGTAAATGAACACCAAATTGTTACATGTTACTATCATGCTCTTCGTGCACATTTGTCCCTCCGGTATTTTCGAATTCTTGAAACTTACAAAACAATTTTGTGGGGTGAAATCGTTAAACATCATAACATTGCTGATGAGCTGAAATATAGGTATATTTTGTATAAACCACAAGACGGTGGAGTTGTGGAGGTGGCTACATTTGCTACTGCAATCTTATCTCTGGACAAAGCTGATTTTCTAAATTTTCGAAATGGCAGTTCCATACGCGGAGTAGTTGTCTTTGGTGTTGAGGGAGAGCTAGTGAGCCTTACCAAACCATTTACGAAAGTAATAGATGTGTTTTTTGCTGCAGGGTGGTTGAATAAGAAAAAGGTTGTTGCATCTCAAAAGTTGAGTGTATCAGTTAGTCAAGATTCTCGTATATTTGCACCACAATTGTAGGCTGTTGTTTCTTGAGGCATTGCTCATGGAGGACCGGTTGTTGTTCAATATGGTTTAGCATCTCGACCATCGATGTAAATGGGGAATATATCGTTAATGATAGATAAAGATTCAGCGAGGCATAGTGAACGAGGCAAAGTGAGGGAGAAAATGTTGATAGTCAATTTTAAAGTTATTTTTATTTTGTTTATGTGGACTAGAGTGAAGCCAGCATATGTTGCAAATATGTGCCACGAAGGATTAGATAGGTGGTTAGGGATTGATGATTTTGATTTGTATAGAGCATTAAAGGAGACAGCTAAAGTTGTCGAATCTCAGTTACTTGTGACTGTTTTTCATAAAAAATAGAATTCCAAGATTTGACATGGAGAATTATGAACTGAATAGAACAAGTTTCTATCATGGTGGATTTTCTTTTGCCAACGTAAACAAGGGAGAAATGCTGTCTGTTCATGCTGCAATTTTAGTTAAGGCAAAAAAAGCTTTTGGGAATATTTGGTCCAACCACTTAAAGAAAGCAAGGATGATCAATAGTGATCAAGGACTGATTTTCAAGGGGGGTTGTCATAGAAATTTTCCTTTAATCTTTGAGGACAAGGATTCATTCAAGCGGGAATTTTTTTTTTTTACCGCTGACATGAACATGGTTGCTTTTGTCTGTACCTTTTTAACAAAAGATAAGCTTGTAGGCACACTGCATTATTCTATGCCAGCTACTTGTGACAGAACCAAGCAGCCAACTGAAGGGGTCATCTTAATTGTTATCGAGTTTGTAACACTAAGAGGAATTGAGCTGAGTGACACTGATGTTTCAAGGACCTTTCAATATTTGCTCTCAGTTGCAAGGCAGATTTGTGTATCTAAAAGGGATTCAGCAAAAGGAGAAAATTCGATTTTTGTTTTCGAAACTCAGTTGGAAGATGAAATGCTGCAAGTTGCTGTTTTTGCCATTACTTCTTCAGAGGTGGTGGTAAAATTGAAGATTTAACAGCTGAACCGAGCTACTTTACATTTTCTGCTGCACTTAACTACCACTTGAAGGTTGTCATTGCCTTGTTATCTCTAGTCGACATGAATCACTGCGTGCATTCTTACTTGCTTTTAAGGCATTCTTACAACTTGGACGTTTTTGATCCCGGAGGTATTAAACTTGCCAGCATAACCATTGTCGACACTAAGGAACCACTGCTGGTTCGTACTTCATTCTAAGAGAGCATGGGGACATGTTTGGTCTAATCATCGGAAAAAGCAGGTTATATTCGAATCTTTGAGGACATGAATTAATTGGAGCAGGGAGTATTGTAAAACGCTATTTTTACTTCATCAAAATGGCGCCGGTTTGTCGTTTTGCTTTTTGGGATAAAAATCTCCCAAGTCTGTAGGGTTTTAATCTTATCGAATGAATGAAATGAACTGTCTTTCTCTTCTCTTCTATCTTTGCTCTCTCTTTTCTCATCCCTATAAAATTCTGTTAGCTCAATTTATACTGTTACACTTTCTTCGTGGATGATTGCACAACGATTTTCCAGATCTGGAAAATGAACTGGATGCTACTGATCTGATGAATTTTTCATCTTTGCTGGTTGTTTGTTTGTTTGTTATTGCTGGTTCTTCTTGTTTCAACCTAATGGCTGAATGCTCTCTCGCGC
This sequence comes from Hibiscus mutabilis, assembly GCA_019671005.1. NCBI lineage: Eukaryota > Viridiplantae > Streptophyta > Magnoliopsida > Malvales > Malvaceae > Hibiscus > Hibiscus mutabilis. The sequence continues at coordinate 48,561,495 of CM033736.1, forward strand.
TGGAATCCTACATCTTCGGTGAGATTCCTATCATAGTTATTGTTTAATCTCTACTGTTTGGTTCACCTTGTTAGTCTTCAATTCTGGAGCGATTTCTACTGATTGGATACACTAAGCTTAGTTGGATTGTCAATCTTCCTCAATAGTCGGTGATTGATGTTTTTCCGATTACATGCTTCAGGGTGAGGTCATTTGAGTTTTTTTTTCTCCATATTACTCAGTTGTTCAATTGAGCTTTTGCTTTAAAGACTACTGTGGTTTGTTTGTGTCCTACATTGAATCTGATCGAGGCCTGAAATTACACCTCATATCTGTGTTTGTTGAAGTCAATCTTTGTGTTCTTACTGAATTATCTACATCTAGTTGTTGGTGAGAAAACAATGAAATTAGAGGGAGATTGAGTCTCGAATTGGTGAGGTTATTTTGTTTCGGTGCAATGATTTAACTTGGTGAGGTTATTAGAAAGAGATTTTGGAATTGTATGGGTTTGTTCTACATTTTTTGTTTAGTTTGATATAGAGTGTTCTTCATCAAATTGTCTATCATTAGCTGCTGTTGTCGTTGAATGTTGGCCAGTAATAACTATTCATCAAAGTGTAGAAGAAGTGCAGTGAAGATGAAAGGAAAGTGTACAGAAGAATGAAGAAGAAAAGAAAGCAAAGCTTCTTTCAAGTACACTGTGAAAAAAAAAACCCAGATGTACATAATTGATCAGATGTTCAAGGAAAGGGAAATGTATAGATTCTGAAGAAAGCAAAGCTTCTTTCAAGTACACTGTTATTTTCTTCTCTTCGGGTACCAGCTCCCAGCTCCCAGCTCACTGTTATTTTCTTTTAGCAGCTCAACAGTGAAGAAAAGCAAAATTTCAGCTATCTAGTTTCAGAAATTCAGAGGTAAAAGAAAGAAGATTAGAAAGCAGGATGAATGTTAGAGATTAGCTCAGCTGTTAGTTGTTGCTATTGTTGTTATTAGTTAGTTTGAGTTTGTTATTAGTTTGTTGGATTTTTAGCTTTAAATATAATGGGCTATTGACCTTACATTTATCCACTTTTTTAATAATATTTTTAGAGTTATTTTCTCTCTATTTTGTTTAATTCTAAACCTCAGCTGTCCTTCTTTACTCTTCTCCTTCAACCACCGTTCACTGCCGTTCATCATCATTGATCACCGATGCCGGAGTTCTCACAAATATATCTCTTCTTTTTCTTCGTCCACTCCATCCTCCTTTTCTCGCAATCAAACAAAAATGCTCAAATAGAAAATGGCAAAAACCATGTTGCTCGTAGGTCTATGAAGAGAGAAAATGACTATGGGGATTCTCACTTTTGCTCTTTAACCAGCTCACAAATTTTATTATATAGCTCAAGAGTATCTGCATAGTTGGGACCAAGACATAAAATTGTTTCACAGTCTCTAACAGCGGACTTATAATCACCCATTTTCGCAGTGGCGGATCCACATTCAAATTGTAGGGTCAATTGACCCCACTCGATTTTTTGAAGTATGAGGTTTTCAAGAAGTTAAATGTAGTTTTAAGGAGCTAATATAAATTTTTTTATAAGAAATATTATAATTGACCATACTTATTGTAGTGGTACGAGAATCTCTGTACTTCATACTTCACTCTAACCCCACTATATGAAAATTCTGGATCCGCCACAGCATATTCAAGCCATGAAATGTAGCTCAAAGATTCTGTAGGTCTTGCTCGAAAGCTGGTGGTTTTGTGTGCTCTGCAATTGCTTCATTTTCTTTATTATCGTCCATTAGAACTGGAAAGACGAAAACTTCATATTAGAGGCCAAAAAAACTAGCCCATGTATAAATTTGACCTCAGTTTTAAGATTGAGAACAAATAACAAGCAATTATCGTAATCTAAACTTGAATTTCTTATGGATCAAATACAGAAGACAAGGAATCAACTTCTTAATTTTATCCAATCAACAGTTCAAATGATAAATGATGACGAATAACATTTATATTGATATATTTTAACATAAACCTTGATCATGAAAGCACCTCATATCAAGATGGATATCCTTTTACAAAATTTTATATAAGCAAGACAAGAGAGATTTCTTAATGGTGCAAGCATCTGGGCACCTTCACCCACAAAGATCATAATATTATAGAGGAGAAAGAGAGGATGAAGAGAAGAAAGAAAAAAAATATGTTTGGATGGAAGAGAAATTGAAAAAAAAATGGGTGAAATATGTTTGTTTTTTAAATTTAATACCATTTTTTTAAACAATAGTTGACGACATTGACTGTAATAAAATCAAATTAAAAGTTCAGTAATTGTATTCTAAGTTTTAAAAGTTTGGTGACCATATTGAAAGTGACCTAAAAGACGAGGTCATGAACATCCTTAACCACTCAACTAATTTTAATACACAAGTTGAAATTTTACTGTCATACTAGTTTTATAGTTTAGATATTTACTTTAGAGTTTAGTGTTTGAAATTTAGGGTTCATGACTGTAATCTAACATTTAACTTTTGAATTTTTAGAGTTTTGTGATTTATATTTTATAATTTAAATAAAAATGTGCTAATATTTGATGCACGAAACTTTTTTTATACGAACATGCTTATTTAAGACTTAAAAACTAAAAGCTAAATACCTAACTCTAAAACCCTAAACCCTAAATTATAAATTATAACCATAAACCCTAAATTCAAAATACTAACACATAAACCCTTAAACTCTAAACCATAACTAAACTTGTAACCCTTAAATTGGACTCGCTTGTGCCTACCAATGCAAGAAAACATTTTTTAAAAAATATAATTTTTTACAACTTATTTATTAAAATATAACATAAAAAATATTATTATTTAGATACAAATGTCTCATTTGGGTGTAGGCGGGGACATAGCTATAGGAGGTTGAGGGCATTTTTTCACCTTTGTTCTTCTATATAAAATTTTATAAAAATTGATTTATTTATGAATTTTTTCATAATTTTCAAATATTTATGTTTTGTCTCCAACTTCAAATCCTGATTTTGTCCCTGGGCGTAGGTGTAAACAACCAAACATAATGTTTGAGTACAAATAAAACTTGGAAAATTTGGAGAAAAATACAATAATTTCAGGGTTATATTTTGATGCATAAGCTGTGTAAAAAATTATACAAACCTTCATATTTAAGTTATAAAATCTAAAACCTAAATATCTAGCCTAACACCCTAAAACCTAAACCTTAAACCCTAAACTCTAAACTCTAAATTTTAACCATAAACCTTAAATTATACACCCTACACACTAAATCCTTAAACCCTAAACTATAATCCTAAACCCTAAAATTAAAAGACTTGTACACAAACTTGTGTATCAAAATATTTTCCACAATTTTATTATCAAACTTTGAAATCGGTGATCTTAAAGAATGTGTTGGATGGTTTGAAGATAATTCAGTTGACGTTATTTTTTTAGAATATAATCATTTGAATGTAAGATTATTTGTACATAATTCGGAATGTTACGTTATACTATTTGATTCATTTGGTTATTGTGTAATATTATGATTTTTTATATATATAGTTATGTATATTTTTTTATGATTTTTCATGATTTTATAATTTTATATAAATTTTCATATTTTTAATTACGATTTTCTTTATTTTTTTAATAATTTTGTAAGTTTTTTTTTAATTTTATGATTCAATTGATTTTTGTTATTAACAGAATGACTGAATTAGATGTATTTTGATTCATAAATTTAATGTTTCATTGAGTTTTTTATTAACAAAATGACTCAATTGATAAATTAATTTAAAGATTATTTATTTTAGGGTAAACTACACCAGAACTCACCGAACTATTATCTTTCTCCTATTTTAGTTACTAAACTAATATTTTTAGCAAAACTGTCACTAACGTTATGTCTTTCTCCTATTTTGGTCCCTGACCGTTAAAAGATTGACGGAAATGATGACTTGTCCTGGTTTAATAACAATTTCAGTCTCCTAAACTTATAAATTCTATCAATTAGATCCAAATTCGAAATAACTCATCGAATTTAACCTTCAAAATTTAAGAATACTATCAAGTTCGTCTTACTACGACTTGCTACTGTGATTCATTTAATTGTTTGTTGGTTTACGACATTGTTGTTGTGAATATTTAGAAGTTTGCAAATATCTTGATTTGTAAGCCACCATGCCTTACAGTGTGGTCTAATTCAAGGTACACAACTGGAAATTAATTTTTTTCTTGCTGTTGTACCTAGTGGATTTTCTTTGGTGAGAATGATTTGAATCAAGTGACATTTATATCTCCTACTCAATTTTCTTCGCCGCGATCTAATCAGAGGTGACTGTTCTAAATTTCTTAAGCTTGTTGATGAGAAAATGATGATAACTTGATTATCAATGTGATGAATGATCTGAATGTGTTGTGTTAAGTGGGATTGATTTCAATCTTGATAAACTGAAGGCTTGTAATACTCAAAATGTTTGCTACTATGACTGATTTGGTTTTTGCACGTAAGGTGTTTGTTAATTTTGCTGAGAGAAGATGAGTTGTGTATCGGTGAAGTTGTGTATTGCTACTGCTCAAAATCTCAACAAAAGCTTAAATGGTTCATAGAAAAGTTATCGGTTATTTACAGTGAGTTTGGGTAGATTTTTCATTGTTTCGCTACTTCAAGTTTTTTTATGAATCCTATGTTTTGTCTTGTTCATTGAATGAAGGGTAAATTACCTGGATGACCACTCAACTATTGGGTCTAAACTATTTTGATCACCGAACTACAAAAACTCAGAATTCGACCACCTAACTATTTAAAAGGACCTATTCTAATCACCGGCCGTTAATATGTAACGGAGAGGTGACGTGGCAGCTAAAGAAAATTTGTATAATTACATATTTGGTCCATGTTAGTTACTTATTATATCAATTTGGTCCTAATTTTAATTTAATTAAATAAAATTAATCAACCAATCAGATGACGACACATGTCATAGCCCGATTGGATGAATTTACTCTATTCACATGTCATAGCCCGATTGGATGAATTTACTCTATTTTTAATTTATTTTATTTAATATTTTTTCACCCAATCAGATGGCAACATGTGTGACCTGATTGGATGAAAAAATAACTAAATGAAAATGCTGGGCATCAAACTTGCAACTTGTAGGTTGAATTGCAACACCTTTACTGCTAGGCAAAACCCTTCAATTGGCTTAGATTTGCTAACTTAGTTTATTTAAATCTAGTATTTTGTTCTTTTCTTTCATTCTAAATTCTCCCAATCTTTCTCCACATCAATCCACCCCACAATTCTCTTCCCTCTCCATCTCTAACATAGTCATATACAATTTAAGCAGTGACATGTCGAGCTTACGAGATGGCCTTTTTCTTCATTTGCTATGATGCATGTATCTAAAGGAGAGGAAACAATTTGGAGCACCATTGGCAGCATTTCAAATTAATCAGCAGAGATTTGCTGTAATGCTAGGTAATATTCAAGCCAATTGTTGATGGGGCACATGTAACGACCTGGATTTTAGAATTCAAGGGTCGGTTAACCCGAAGCGTGGGTTTCACATTTGGGCTGAGATATTTGGGCCCCGAGAACCTTAATGGGCTTCCCGCTTATTGTTGGGCTTAAGTGTTGGGTCAATTTTGGGTTCGGAGGATGAAAGAAGGGTAGCAAGGTAATTATCTCCATGGGATGAGGGAAAGGCTGATCCATCTTTAATTTTCTACATTCTTGGAAGAGGGTGAGATCACCTTTGTCTCCCATCCTTTTTTCATAAACCTTTATTCTCTTCTTTCACCATGGTTCAAACAAAGGAAGATTTTTTTTAGTTCTTGGATTCAAATCTCGTTTTGGGTAAGGAGGAAAGATTGTTCAACATTAAAGGATCTTTATTTTGAGGTAAGCTTTGCTTAGAATGGTGATGGAAGAGGTTATGTTGGGGTCTGAAGAGGAAAACGGGAATGAGTCTTTGAGGGCTTCTTCATCAGCTTTAATCTAAGTTTAGTACCCCACTAATTCCTATGAATTCCCGCAACTCATAAAAATAGGTTTTGATGCATGATTTTGGTGTTTTTGGCTTTGATATACATTGGTTGATCTCTAATGGTAATTTGTGAAATTAGTGTTGTTAAGGCCTAAAATTGGTAGTAATTCACCTAATAACTTCACCATAACTTGTAGGGTCGATTTGGGGCTTAACCATATAGGTTAAGTAGGATTTCTGGGCGAAATCCGAACCTAGAGTTTGAAATTTTGGGCTCCCATACCGGTACTGGGTGTCTAGTACCGATACACCTATGTAATAAAGAGGGCGGCTTGTGAGAGGCATACTGATACTGTTGGAAGCGTATCGGTACCCCTTGTTTAATGGAAATTCCAGTAGCATTTTTGCATACTAGTACACTAGGGGCGTATCGATACTACTGTTCTATTGCCCGAGGAAGGCTTTCGTGTACCGGTACGTAAAGGTGAGAGTACCGATATGGGTGGAGATCGATACGGTGGGGATCGGTACGGGGTGGTTCATATACTGATATTGAACATCGATACAAATGTGAGCATATCAGTACGTTTTAAAGCCTCAATTCTCTCGAACCTAATTAGAGTATCGGTAATCGTAGAGGGGTATCGGTACCTAGAGTGGCGTACCGATACCCATATAAGAGTATTGGTTCTCGCTGGGCAATCTGCCCAAGAAAGTTGGGTTTACGTTTGTGGGTTTTATAATTCAAGGCAAAGGGCCCAATGGGCCTCTTATGATGTGAAATGAATAGTAAAACTGATAAAGGGTGTTTCTAACTTCTTCTGTGGATTAATTGGCCAATAATGTGTTGAATAAAAAGGAATTGCTTGTGTTAGCAAATCTTAGGAATCCTTGGTGGATCATATATTGTTGTGCCATGTGTGGGCACTTGTTATGTGTCTTTGTTTGGTGGGATTCGAATACCCAGTGAGTGAGTGTTGTAACACATGAAGGCTGCTCGATGTGAGATTTTGAGTGATGAAATGAAGGCAATCCGATGTGAGATAATTACTCGATGTGAGATTTTGAGCCCATCTCGATGCGAGATTTTGAATGAAGACTCGATATGAGATTCTGAGTATACCTGCTCGATGTGAGATTCTGAGCAGCTCTATGTGAGATTCAAAGCATGAGTGGATTTCCCAATGTTGGGTGATATTGGGCCTCACTCTTGGTTTGTTTATTGATGTGCTTATGTTATTTGAGATGTTATGTTGTTCATAATATGTGCTTAGGCGGTTATAGTAGAGCCATCGTTATATTGCAATGATATCATTCATGTTGTATTACTTTATTTATGATTTGCATGAAGCATGGTTGAGTGGCGGTGTATCCACTGAGCTTTGTTAGCTCAGCGTTCGAAATCGATGTTTCCATTTACAGGTCAGTAGGTTCGGCACATTCTTGGAGGAGTGCCATCAGTGAAGGATTCAAGCGCCTCATCTCTTCAGAGTACAATACTTAAGTCATTGGGCTATGTATTCGTAGAAACCTATTGTACATTGTAATTTGTATTTGGATTTTCAAACGATCGAGTCAAAGGTTTTATAATGAAAATTTTAAAAATGAGCTCCACTGTATATGTTTCAAATATTACTTGTACTTTATTGGGTTTAAATATAATGTGATTTGAACTTGATTGTGGATATGGCTAAGCTAGGTCAAAATTTTATGGTTGGGTTTCGGGCGTGATGCCCACATGTGACATCCGGGTCAAGGGTGTTACAGTACATCAGAGTTCTCATCAAATTATGGAAATGGAAGTAGATAAGTAGTTTTAGCAAGTGGCAGAGATAAAATATTGAATATATATATACAAAATGCTATACTTTGTTTAATGGCTGATAGCTCTTTACAATTTTAAGAACATAGTTATTTTAATCTACAGGTTAATCTGGGATTTGCCAATTGTTGATGCAAAGGTTACACATATATTTCTATATATCTTTGCCTAAACCTAAGTGGTTGAGTTGTTTGTGATTCTTGTTTCAGATGAACTTACAAAAAATGTTTCAAATTATGGAAATGACAGTAGAAGTGCGAGGTGGATTGGTGTGGAAAAAGATTGGGGAAATTTAGAATGAAAGAAAATAATAAAAAACCAAATTTAAATAAACAAAGTTAGTAAATCTAAGCCAATTGAAGTGCTTGGCCTAGCGGTAAAGGTGCTGCAATTCAACTTACAGGTTGAAAGTTTGATGCCCAGTGTTCTCATTTAGTTAAATTTTCACCCAATTAGGTAACACGTTTCGCCATCTGATAAATTAAAAATACAGTAAGTTCATCTAATTGTGTCATCGCATGTGTCGTCATCTGATTGGTTAATTAATTTTATTTAATTAAATTAAAATTATGACCAAACTGATATAATAAGTAACTAACAGGGACCAAATATATAATTATACAAATTTTCTTTAACTATCACGTCACCCCTCCATTACATTTTAATGGCCAGTGGTCAAAATAGGTATATTTAAATAGTTGGGTGGTCAAATTTTGAGTTTTTGTAGTTTAGTGGTTAAAATAGGTCAAACCCAATAGTTGAGTGGTTACCCAGATAGTTTACCCTCAGTTTTTGTAAAACATTATAGTCGGGTAGGGTTTGGGTTGAGATATATAATTCTCGATTAGGTTGGATTTTTTAAAGGATAGAGTTGAGTCGAGTTCAAGTTTAAGGTTATTGTATTCAGATCGAGTTCGGACTGGTTAAAAATGGACCCAACTGTGCATCTTCCTAGGCCTATAATGCATATTTAGGGTTTATTTTGGTATAAATAATAATATTTATCCAATTATAAGTAAATGATTTCTTAATATCATTGTTGAGATATTTGATTTTGATATAACTTAAATAAAAATGTTTTTGGACTTAAACAAATTTGCAAAAAGATTTCAAAAGTCCATAAACTTGAAAAATATGTTTGAAATGTTTTCAAAGGGTTTTTGACATGTTTAAATGATTTCAAAATAGCCCAAATGTAAAAAATAGGCCATATGTATCGATACACTCTTTAGTGTATCGATACCCAGAAGAGCTCGTACCGATACGGCCAAGCTCGTACCGATACGCCTCTTTGTCCCCAAGTTTTGATAAATTTTAGTAGCCAAATTGAGTACTAATACAACCTTAGCCGTACCAATACCCTAGGGTCTGTACCAATACACATGTATCGTGTACCAATACCCAATGCAATTTTGCCCCAACGGCTCTTTCTATTTCAGGACGCCTACCGATACTTGTCATCGTGTACCGATACCGATGAACCCAGAAATACATTTAATGCTAAAAATAAAGTCTCCAACGTCTCCAAATCAACCCAACGGCTAGTAACGACCACAAACTCCTTAGAGGGTTTAAAAGACCTCTTCAAGTATCCATGCAACAATAAGAAATTAACTACCAACATTCAATGATAGAGAAAGTGTTTTAGTGCTCAATTTTTTCATATTTCTTTATAGAACACACTTGTGAGCTTAATTGTTACATTTGCTCAAGTGTTAGGATTTGGGTGAGGGCTTAAATTGCAAACACATTTGCCTATAGAGGTTTTCCTTGTTTGCCAATTTGTTTTTTTTTTCAAGACTTTGGGGTATAAGTCTTGGTTGTAAGGGTTATCGCCTTGAACCTAGAAAAAGGAAAGACAAATTAGTGAATTTGTGGAAAATCCTTAATGTGGATAGCTAAGTTAGTGGAGGTAGACTTGGTTTAGAAGTTGAACCACTATAAATCATTGTGTCATATTTTTATTTCATAGCTTTTCATCCACCAAAGAAAAAATCCAATTCACCCTTTCTTGGCACATTCGATTGGTCGTTTGAGCCTCACAACAATTGGTATCATAGCTTTGTCTCTACGTTGGATTAACATTCTAGAGTCGATCATTGAAGTGTTCAATATTTCTACATCAACTAGAGTTCATGGCACAATCCATCGACAAGCCTCCTTACTTTAACGGTGTCAATTACTCCTATTGGATGAATAAGATGATGTTCTTCATCAAAGCCCGTGACTATCATCTTTGGGATGTAGTTCTTGATGGCCCGTTCGTTCCTCAAAGAAGCAAGGCAAAATGAAATACAGAAGATTGAAAGAAGATGCAACTAAACGATAAAGCTATGCACATTTTGCTTTGTGCTCTTGGACCCGATGAGTATGCAAAGTCGTCTTCTTGCTCGAGTGCCAAGGAAATTTGGGACAAGCTTGAAGTCACTCACGAAGGAACTAATGAAGTAAAGGAGACCAAGATTGGTCTTCTCAATGTTGAGTACAAGAACTTCAAGATGAACCTGAAAGAAGACATCAAAGCTATGTTCGGTCGATTTTCCACCATTGTGAATGAACTTAAAGGATTCGAAGAGATGATCTCGGAGGACAAGCTTGTGAGGAAGTTGATTTACTTACTTCTTGATTCATGGGACTCCAAAAAGACCGACATCATAGAAGCAAAGAACTTGAAGACGCTCAACCTTGACGAGCTTATGAGATCTTTGCTAACCCATGAAATGATAATGTCAAAGGGGATAAAGATAGAAGTGCAAGGCATTGAAGACTTGAATGTTTCTCTTAAATCCTCCACAAGCCAACAAGAAGATTCAAGTGGAAAGGATAGTGAAAAAGAAGAGATGGCCAAGCTCTTTAAGAAATTCACCAGATTCATGAAGCAAGGAAAGGAAAAATCAAGACATGAACCAAGAATGACGAGGAGGGATCCCATCATATGCTTCGAGTGTAAGAAGCTGAGGCACACCAAGTATGATTACCCTCGATTCAAAAAGAAGAGATCGAGTCATAAGAAGAAGGCATTTGTTGCTACATGGAGTGATGAAAAGGACTCCACCGATGATGAAGTACTCAACCTTTGTCTCATGGCCATCGAAGAAGATTCAATGGTAACTTTTAATTCATCTACTTCAATTTCATATACCTTTGATGAATTACAAGATGCCTATGATGTTTTAGTTTTGGAGTTTAAAGTCTTATTTTTGAAAAACAATAAATTGATTTCAAAATTAAAAATAAAAAATGATTTGCTTTCCAAAACTAATTTTGAACTTGAAGCAAGGTTTGAGAACTTTGAGAAAAAGATTTTTGATTTACAAAACTTTCTTTCAAAAGTTTAAGAAGAAAAAGATTTGATTTACAAAAGTCTTGAAAAGAAAAATGGAGATTACTCCAAAAATAATTTTGTAAGATCAAAATTTTATGTTAGACAATCTAGTTCCCCTAGATTTTTAAAGGGCAAAATGATTAACATTTGGGTCCCAAAAGGACTCATTTCTTCAAATAAAAGGGAAGACATTGAAAAATGGATTTCAAAGGGAACTAAAATTTTTGGGACTAATGCCATTGGATCCAAAGCAATTTGGATACAAAAAATTATTTGATTGTCTACTCATAGGTGTGCTTGAGCATTGATGAACAAAGTCAAAATTTTGGAAGCTCTTGACACACAAGGGAGAAGGATACTTGAAGAGGGAGAGGCTTAACATCCTACCTTGGTTCAAGTGGTAAGTTTAAGTTTCATGCAATTGCTTGATCATATTTTACATGTATAATTTTCATAATGATCTAAGCATGTTGTATGACTCCATGTTGTGCCTTATTGCATATAGTTATGGGGAGTCTCAATTGCATGAGTTACATGTTTTTGGCCCTTTATGCTCATTTCTATGTTTTTGGCCTTAAAATTTTAATGTTTGGTTGAATCTTGGTGAAACCATGCTTTAGTTGTTTTAAATGTTGCACTTTTTAGAAGCATGTTGTTAATTTGTGGATAAAATGATCGAAATGTGTATCTATGACCTCTTAAAGCCTTTGCATGAACTTAAGATTAAGTTGCAAGGCTATTTGAGTTGATTTTGTTGCATTTTCACCAATTTTGTGCCTTCGGTATCGGAACCGCCCATGCCATACCGATACGGTCTCCTCCGTACTGGTACATATAGTCAAAAAGGGACCGTTTTGCCTCCTTTTTGTCATGGCTTGTATGTTATTTGTTTATTTTTCATAAATGGCATGTTTGATTGAATTTCTTGTTTTATTTGATTTATTTATTACAAATTCAATTTATTTCTCTTGAATTGTTGGACTAACAATCTTTTTTATGCTTGATTAAGGGGAGCCATTTTAAAAAAAAATCATGTAATTTTTTTGTCTCTTTTCTCCATTGTTATTTTACACCAACAATTGGTATTTCTATCAATTGGTACTAATTTTTCCTTAAACCCTAGACCATAAACTCTAAATTTTAACCATAAATCTTAAATTCTACACCCTAACCCTTAAACCATAAACCCTAAACCCTGCAATTGAAAGGTTTGTGCAAACTTTACACAAGTTTACATAAGTTTGTGTATCAAAGTATTTTCCTTGTTTTAATGCAGTACTATTGTTTTTTTATTCATTGTGATATCTAAATTTTATTAATATTATATGTTGTTGTATTTGAATTGAGATTATATTGTACATTCAATAGATATGATATTTTAACAATCAATGGAATTGTGACATAAAAAAAATATCACGCCATTAGGTGAATGTATAATACCACATGACAAATTCAAATAGCACAACATATAACAAATTTTCAAATTCGAACATCACATTGGACGAAAAATACAAATATCACATAAAAAAGGGTCAAATTCAAGTATCAAATTTGTAATATTTGTTAAAAATAATTTTTGTAAAAATTTTAAAATGTTATAAATTATATATAAAACTTCTAACTATATAAATTTTACACTTCAATAAATTGGTTAGGTTGATTCCATTACATTTGTGTATTCTTATTGAGTTTGTTGGTGTAGTTATGTCCGTCTTATGGCCCATGTTTGTCGTGGGAGGCTGTCCCTCCCAACAATGTCGTTCTCATGATTAGAACTCTTTTCCTCTACTTGAGAGTGCAATGTACCTTACCAAACGTTATAGATTTAGTCCATAAAAGTAGTTGGTTACATATTCCTTTTCGAACAAGAAAACTTATATAAAATCATATCTTGTCGAACAAGAAAACTCTATAAGGCAATCTTACCTTTGTCGAACAAGGTTCCTTGAGGAACAAAATCTTCTATCATCAATGCTTAACTTCAAAAGAAATTTCTATTAAAATGTATCAAAACACTCATTGTTTGGTTGAATTAAGAAGTCTGTTCAATTAAGAATGCTTACGAATGCAACTTCTATTATTCTCACAATGTATATCTACAAAAAAAATCTCGTAAATATGTTTAAAGCTCTCAGTTGATGCCTCCCCTCTTCTTTAAGTTGTAAGTTCGAAGCTTATTATGAGCAAAATCCTCCTCCCTTTCTTCTAGATAAAAATTGTTCAAAAAAATCTCTTTCATACGGTGTATTCTTGTAAATAAAGTGCACATTAATTTGAATAACAAATAGTGTATCCATTAGAGTCTATACTATTTTATTTTATCTTCGTGCTGGTATCATTTTATGTGTTTTAAAATATTACAAAACTTATATATAGTTTTACATGTCAATAATTTATTTTGCATGGATTTTGCATGTGTTTTAAAAATCTCTTTCATACGGTGTATTCTTGTCATTTTTTGTATCGCGTCGGGCTTTACAAAGTTTGACAAAAATATTTTATTTAGAGAAGAATTTGTATTTTTTACGAGTTTATATGGGAAATGACAGAATATAACTGTCAATTTTTTTCTCCAAAAAATGGTACCACCCAACTTATTTTTCAAATATTGTTATTGCTACAATAAAAGTGAAGTCAAATGGACTACACTCCGACTTTAAACAATAATATCCATTTTTGTGAATAAAAAATTAAAGTCGGGTTGATTACAATCCTACTTTAAACAGTATTTTACACTAAAACCGGAATTCTTTTCCACCGTTTTTAATATTTTAACTTAAAAAAATATCTAGAACAGTTGATGAACATTGAAGTCGGATTCATTTCCCACCAATTTCACACTTATTGTAGCAAATACTATAGATTGAGAAATACTCTGACATGTACAGTATTTGGGGGGGAAAAATCAGCTGTCATATTTGGGTAAAGTTTCCAGTTTATATTGTCTTATTTCCTTATATATTTTGCATAGTTTATCGAATTGATTTAATTTATAGAAAAATACTGTTATTATTTTTTTCTGAACTGTTATTAATTGATTTATTTTTTACACGTTAACTAGTAATATAATTATTATTATTTTGAACAAAGGGAGAATTTGCTCCTAATAAATTTAAAACCTACAACCTAAGGGAGAGGGGATGGTGTCAATCGAGAGCTTTAACCACTTGATCTAGAGATTGTTGATCGTTTTAAATATTTTGATATAATTGTGTATTTATGTTATGCTCAAGTATATTTTTTATATTATTTATTTCCATATTATTTCTTAATCATGCGTAGTTTATTATATTTTTTTCTTTTTGCTTAGTATGTTTTTTTATAAATTATTGTAATAATTCAATTTTTATTCTAAATTATTTATTTAAGTATTGAATATTTTTATTATATATTGAAATTCTCTAATTTTCCAAACCATAACAAGATAAGCATCAGGTTCGAATTAAATCAAAACATATTATTTCAAGAACAAAATTTCAAGTTCAATTCTCCATCTCAATTTATTCTAACATCTTCAATCCAAAATGAACCGTATGATTTAGGAATTAACGAAATCAAGGACACTTATGTGTGCCTTCCTTGGTCATGATTTTGTCGTAGCATGGACATTCCCCAGTGTGGCCGTAGTAGCCCGAAGGAACACACAAACACCTCTGGCAGCAATAATTGCAGAACTCTAGGCATGCGCTCTTATATTGTGTCTGCGAGCATCGAACATTGCATGCGTTCGGACAATCTGTGAATACAACAAAAACTCCGTCAAAACTCGACTCGATCTATAAACAAATCTATATATAACCGAGTTTTATATAACTGAATCGACAAATGAAGCTTTGAACAATGATGCATTTTACCTTGGAGACGAAGCGATCCTTCGCCGCCGGCCTGTGGACATGAATAAGCACAGTAATGAGACAAAACAAAGCCCTATAAATCAACATTCAGTAATGAAGAAGAGAAGAGAAAGAGATGGAAATCAATACATTTACTGTTTGAATGGCAAAGGTGAAAACAGTAAGGAGCAGAAGGAAAGCAAAGGGAAGCCATGAAAGCCTAGCCATCTCGAATATCTCTTTGTTTATGGTTTGGAAATTGGAAATTCAAGCAATGGAGTTTGTGTGTGTGTGTGTGTGCTCTAAAACATCCATGGATTCTTCTTTATATAGTCCAAAAACAATGCAGAATCCCATTAGATTTTGCATATGTATTCAATGTATTTTTCTTGATTTATTAAATCTCCTTTATGGGAAAAAAACCAGTAGAATATTGCTCACTATTTCATTCATTTCCATTTTAATTTCTCCCTAGTTATTTAAAGAAGTTTTGTTTTGTTTTTATGTTAATGCACTCCATACAGATTTTGGTTGATTTATAATTCCATATGTAGTTTTTTTTTTCTTTAAAAAATACATTCACTCCTAATTAATTAAATCAGAAGATATTTTAGGTTTAAACACATTCAAATCAATAGTTTCTTAGTGCTGCAATAATAATAGTGTTATTTGAGCTAATATTCAATTAGGAATTGTCAAATTATCAAAAACTTGACGGATTACGACTCGATCTTATAAGACGATTTTTTTTTTAAATTTAGTTCGAGTCATATTGAGTTTTGTGAAAGATAACATTGAATTAGATCAGATTTAAGATAAAACCTCGACCTAACCCGAGATAATAATATATTTTTCCTTTATATATTTAGGTTAAATATTGTAATGTCTATGTTTTTTTAATTATCTTCCTATTTTTGTTGAATAAAAAAATTCTAAATTCCTAACCCTAACCCAAATTCTAAATTCCTAACCCTAAAAAACTAAACCCTAAACCTTAAACCATATACACTAAATTATAAACACTAACCTTAAATTCTAAAACCTACAACCTAAACCCCTAAACCTTAAACCCTAAACTAAAACCCTAACCCTTAAAACTAAAAGGCACGTGTAAATTAAAGTTTACACGCCCTGTGTATCAAAATTTTTTCCTTTTTTATATTAATTAGTTGAACTTTTTAAAAACATATAATTTTACACTAGTTTACACAATTGTTCTTAGAAAACATGTCATTGTCAATAGAGCAATCAATAAATTATTTTTAAATAAAATATATAATATTTTTTTTGCATAACTACATTTATTAAATGTAGTTATTGATTAATCGGGACGAAGTACCACATAGACCCATTATGATATTTGAATCCGACCGATTCGAGTTTATCCATGAGATTAACACCCTACGTATTTCTATTTGCAAGATAAAGATTAAAAACATACGAGATATAACCCATGCACATATTATCATATATCTAAATAAAACTACATTTCATGTCATACAATAGAACAAAACAACTTTAATCTCATGTAAAAATGTACTAAAATGATTGGGATAAAGAGTTCCAGCTTCTGCTGTGTATCATTTACAATGGTGTCTTACCAACAGGGTGTTAAGGCAGTCTCAATTGCCCCGAGACATCGGATCTTCCTTGGGGAGGGCAACGAAATTCAATGGTATTGCATTGTTAACCCTACCGGTTTCTCTGCGTTCCTTTAAACTGGAAACCCCATGCTTACCTGCCTTAGTAGAAACCCGGCGACCAGTTGGTGTTCCGACCATGGCATTGGCCTGACCCAACGGCTTCTTCGGTCTTGAACCGAAGAGTGCCTCTTGTTCTGCAGCAAATTGTTCTTGCTGCCGCTTTTGCTCCTGCAAAGATAGAGCAATATCGATCAAATGAATGAGGATTGCCGTATATCTTCATGATATGATGACCACAATGTGGGAATTCGAATAAAGGCCATTTCATGCAACATCCATATCTTCAAAGCAAGGTGAACAACATTTGATCACATGACAAGCTATGTCATCAGGACCGGGGATGAGTGTCGTATCCAAAAAATGCATCTCTTCATTCAAACACAAGAACTCAAAAGGAACAGTGATGTCGATTTGGATCGAGTCATAGAAATGTAGGTGAGATGAGGTAGCACTTCATTGAAGCTTTACAAATCAATATATACTTAAAATAGTAAAATTCGCAAGCGTACCCGAGATCTACCCTTCTCATCCTCTCTCCTTTGGCTTAACACGGCATATTCCTCCAACATGGTTAAGAGTGAAGCCTGCAATGATAAACCAGTTTTGAGACTAGCAATGATAAACCAGTATAAAAATTTCAACAAAATAGGAATCACAAGCTAATTGCCTTGTCGTATAGGAAAGGGATTCCTTTCTCGAGCTCCCAAGCTTTTACTTCCGCAATCAAATTTTCAACAAGTGCTATCCAACAAAAAGAAGATTAAGTATTAGTATATGATGGTCATTGAACCTTAAAGCACATGAATACAACAAGCAGTGCAAACCCATCTTTAGGTAGGTTTCATAAACACATTTACGGCAATTTCTAAACCCATCAAATTTTTGTGAATACTTGTATACAAGATTTGTGTTCGACACATTTACGGACTTATGGCATATGACTCTCGAAAGACCCTCAAAACACATGAGACAACTTAGAAAATTTTAAACAAACCAGTGTGTGACGCATGTCCGTATCCGGCACACACCCAAGCCAGAGTAATATAGCATAAACTTCAAGTAAAATTAACAGATTGCAGGCCTTAAATAAGAAGCTTTGAGGATGTGAGAAAGACAATAATAAAGCTACAAACTTTAAGGTATGCTGAAATATACCATAATAGAAATCAGAAAACAAAATTATTTCAACCATATCAATTGAACAAGCTTAACCATTTGCCTGCTCAATGAAAAGTAACATATATTACCAAGAAACAGTCAGCAAAATAAACAAATATCTGAAAACTTGCTTTCAAAAAAGCATGTTTTCTATTCAACTAAGTTAATGTCACAGAAACCTACTTCATGATGTAAGATAATTATAAGCTTACACGGCAATTTGCTGACCACAGTACAAGCTTTCTCTGCACGTTTCAGATTTTTGTGCACTCCTCTTCCTGCACTATACCGGTTTTCATCCTGTAAAAAAGACAAATAAAAAAGTGTAAGAAAAATGAAAGTTATAGCTCCAAAGTCCAAACTGAACATCAATGACTTCCACCATGTTTGAGGAGTTTACAGATAGCAAACTATAAAAACATTTTAGTGGTTAAATCAATTTCATAGAGGAAAACAGTTCAAGAGTTATTAACATCAGAAGAAAGAACAAAACAAAACTATTATTAATTCTTCTAAAAAGAATAAACTCCCTTTCCAGAAATAAAAGTAAATCTAAGCTGACAGTTCAAGAAATAGAAACTTAAAAGCACCAGAAAAAAATTGAGAAATGAAGGGCAAGCCAAATGTTGTCAAGAGCACATGTATTCTAGGCACTAGAAACTTTTATATTACTTAAGACAAGGTGCAGAAAAAGCACTTGCAAATAGACAAAGGGAAATATGTGTGTGAGTCTTTACGTGTGTCCATGTGCATGTAAAATTAGCTTAAGATATGATAATGAACACTATCTACAAATATGCATGATTTTCTTATGGTCCCTTGTTTGTTATCGAATACTCAAATATTTAAGTAGAGTTTAATATTATGCCCTTTCTTACTAGTAAATGTATAGATAATAAAAAAAAGCATGCCTAGATGCCCTAGACACACCAGGCATATTGCCAAAGGTTGAAAGCACAAGAAAAACACTCAAGTGATGTATGCTGACATGGATTTAAATAGCATTCACGATCGCGATTTCGGTCGCATCGCGTTTATCACGGTTGCAAACATAACGAATGTCATTGCGGTTATTACAGATATCGCAGTTGTAAAAATTTTTTAAATTCACACAACTTATTATAAAATATAATAATCATAATTACAAAAAATTATTTTTAATGACATTTATAATATTTTCTAAACAAAAACGAACATAAATTAAAATGGATTAAAAAATATCTATTATAAATTATAATTGTGAGACAGGAGATTAAATTTCTTACAATTTTATCAAAGAATTCTTTTCCACCAGCAAACTCAAAAATAATATATATATATATATATATATAAATATTCTAATGGTCAATACCTAAATTACAAAAAATGATCATAAAAAAAATCAACACTTATAAATGGATTTAATTGAAAGAAAATAAGACTTAGAGACTCAATTGGAAGTTTTGTTATGGATTTGAGAACTTAATTGGAAATAGAATAAAACAAAACATCTTAATTAAACTAAAAATCCTCCTTAAAGGACTAAATTGTAAGAGTACTAAAACCTTTAAGCCTATCCAAAAAATCACTAAAAATTGAACCCTTCTTCCCGCATTTACCCTTTTAATATTATAACTTCTGTCTTCAACCCGAACCCATTATCTGCAACATTTTCCTCCTCCCCTTTTCATCTCCGGCCACCACTGCGATTGGTCTGAAAACGGGGATAGCGTCCTGCTATCGTCGTGATTCCGTTGCCCACCGTGATTTTCTCCGATTGCGGTTTCGGACGGGGGCGCCGCGTTAGCGGAGCGCTATTTAAATCCCTGATGCTGAAAATGTAGACACACAAACATATACATTACA
The DNA here is from genome assembly GCA_019671005.1 of Hibiscus mutabilis. Classification (NCBI taxonomy): domain Eukaryota; kingdom Viridiplantae; phylum Streptophyta; class Magnoliopsida; order Malvales; family Malvaceae; genus Hibiscus; species Hibiscus mutabilis. The sequence goes on from CM033736.1 coordinate 48,581,156, forward strand.
GAAACATTAAGTTACATGATTATGGTACTCTAATAGTGCTATAATGCAATCGTTGGTCAACATACACGATTTCCTTATGATCCCATGTCTGTTGTTAAATACTCAAATATTGAGAAGTGTAGAGTTGATATTATCTCCTTTCTTACCAGTAAAGTTATAACTAAATGATTTTATTTTTTTAAAAACTAAAGAAACTAAAGTGAGTTTCAATTATGCAAGCTCTGGAACTTTGGCAAATTAACATCATGATTAAATTTTGTACAGAATCTTTGGTGTAGGCAACGTAAGGACCTCTAAATAGAAATTCTTTTGAAAACTGAATGCTGCACTAAAGATTACAATAGTTCCTTAAATAAGATATACCTTTTCATAGTCATCAAGCCATTTTTCCTCCTCAGATGCATGTTTCCATTTCTCTACCTTGTCTAAAATATCCTTCCGGCTTAAAGCTTCCTGTTTGGCTTTTGCAATCTGATCATCCATGCTTGAAAGCAGATTAGACAGATCAACATTGTCTGCATACATGTTGGAAGACTAATCACATAATATATTAAGAAACACATAAACAATTGATCCATCACACAAAAATAAAAAGAAAATTACAAATGGAAATACTTTTTTCCAAAGAAGAAGCACATAACACCAAAGATGCCCAAAAGAAAATACACCTCATCGGATAGTTAATAAAACAAACTGTTGGTAACTAGAAATGAAATCAATATATGAAATGAAGACTGCATGTTTAAAGCAATGCTAACAAAAATACATTAAATAGTTTCAAGATATAGATAATTTAGAAAAAGGAGATAATTTGGTAGAACCAGAATCTATGAGGCTGATAAGAATCTGCCGTGCTGCATCACTGTTTACATCCATATGGACTCCTCTATAGATTTCCTCAAGTTCATTTTGCCTCTTAAAAGCCAACTCTTTCATTTTACTAGCCTTCAGCACATTCAAACTTTGAACTTCAACCTCAACCTGAACATAATAATGAATGTTTAACATTAAGGGCAAAACACAACATTAAGGGCAAAACACAATAATCTTGGAACATTGGCAGTTCTTAAAAAAAGAAAAAGAAAAAAAGAGGTGCTACCTGCTCAATGATATCTAAACCAAGGGATCCTTGTCTCAAGGCCTCATTGACTGATGAAGAAATCAAGGAAGTAACATGCTCAAACCTCTTTCGCTCATTAGGTGGTGTATCAAGGAGATCCAATAGTTCTATCAAAGTGTTCCCAAGACATTGAAGCTACATGTAAATCCCACATACAAATAAAACAAATTGTTAATGCTCAACATATAAATGCAAGAATAGAAAATAAACCAACCCTCATTCAAACTTAAAAGGAGAATGTCAATATTAGAAGTTTTTGAACAACACTCAAAGCTGTTAGCTTATAGAAAGACCTTAGTTCTCAACTTTTCTTTAACTACTCAAAAGAATGCATATGAAAATAAATTATAAAAGAGACAATAATCCTAGTAGAACAGAGTGTATTAGCCGTGAATATGTTTCCACACCCATTATTTCAATGAGAAGTACTTACTGAATAGAACAGCTAAAATGAAGACTGTTTTTATGTGTCCTTGACTCTATGTTATGACATGGAATAGCTAAAGAGTCCTTCAGCAAGCAAGAGAAAGACATTCAAGAAAAACAAGAGTCACTATAGCACTAGTTTTGACAGCTAACCACCTAACATTGAAAACCAAAATTTGACTTGCCCAACGACTTAACTTTTAAGGTATGAAGCAACCGACTGTACTAAGAAATCTTCAAATTCTGCCGTCTGTCCCAATTCTCAGAAGCTTTCTTTCTCACAAACTATACAAGTTATCATCCTAAAAACTAGGACCAGCTTAAAAAGACACTTTTTGGACTGTATATCTATTCCCTACTTAAGTTGCATAGCAGCTAAAAAACAGAGGATGATCCTTCTCAACTTCTGAACTACATCCTTGTTGACAAGCTATACACATTATTATCCTAAAACTAGGGACATCTAAACAAGTCAGCTTTAACAATTGTACAGTTTATTCCCTGCTGAAGTTCCACAGCGGCTAAAATCAGAGGATGATCTTTCTCAATAACTATTGAACTAACAGAAGATAGAGATAAAAAATTATTGCTCTTCTAAAAAAGCAATTTCACCAATGTAATTGATCACAACATTAAAACTTATTTAATGATTCAATAGGAACCAATTATAAAATGCGGCAATTCAGGGATCAGTAAAACAAATATGATACTGGAAAATAATCATCCAACTCAGACTCTTTTAGAAAATTTAAAATGCTATAAAACACCTGAGCCTTTACTATTTAGAAATCCACTCTCAACAAAAGCACTAGGTTAGTAAGAAACTCAGCTCCTCAAGCAGAATTGAGGAATTATAAATTTCTTTAATTAATGAAAAAAGACATCAAACTTCTTTCGCACCTATCACCTTACACGAAAAGGCACTTTATCAAATGCACCTAGCTCGAAAATATCGTAGGTGCTTTCGTTGTCTGCCACTGCATCTTAGCATGCACCTAGGCAACACTGCGCAGACCTTATTAAGTAAGCCACTCCTACTTGAGATTTTGACTTGCATATAGAATTTAGTGCTGAACTAAATAAGCAAAAATTGCATCCAAATATTGGACAAGACTTAAGTTTACCAAAGAGAACCATTTTCCATTACCATGTATGATTGCGACATATTCATTATGATTTTCCATCTCAAAACCCCGTAACATATCAAGATAGAAGAAATTTTGAAGTGAAGGAAAGAAAAACTAAATTGATTATTAAGCAAGAATAAGCACCAACAGGTACATACAACCATAAAAAGAACCAACAGGTACAGACATCCATAAGCTTAAGAGTAAACAAATACATCTAGGCGTATCCACTTAGGGAAACATGCAATGTGTCTACATGAAAAAGATTGATAAAATCCCCAAGATGTCACCTTTCGTAGCCTTCTTTGCTTCTCTTGCTGCAGTGAATCAACGACACCTGTCAATGTAGCAAGTGTATCATTGCTGATGCTCTTTGATTGACCATTTGCAGGATCAATCAGGCTCGTATGAATGCCACTAACTGTCTTGAAGAAATCAAAGGACATGACCACTGACAGCTCATGAATCATACTAATGTGGCTATGAACTTTCTGTAGCCGGATAACCTAGAGATTCAGTAAAAAGCATAAAATTCGGTAGAACAGACAAGTCAAAGCACTATTAATCCAGATAGTAGATATAGACAAACCTTTTCATTCTGAAGCTCCTGTAGGTGAGACTTAAGCTCCCCAAGTTTATTGACTGTCAAATCATGCTCATCTACTTGTGGATCAGAAGGCGGCATAAACTGACCATTGCCTGCTATTTCTGCACAGATCTGTGCAATCTGAGATTGGGTTTCAGTAAATTCCTTCACTCTTTGCTTCTTCTTTGATCTCAGCTCCTCCAAAACAGGTCTTATATAAGATATTTTCTACTTGAGAGTGCCATTTCTCTTCTCAAATAGCAAAAATAAGCAACATCAACAGATGGTATGAAGGGCAAAACAGCTATTAAGCAGATATACCCTCAGGTAGTACCTAATATATACTTTCTTACAATGAATTTTACACGCAATATAGTGCTGGTTATGCAGATCATATTATACTACTGTGCTCAGCACATCCTCAGTAAGCTCTTAAAAACAAAGATCATTTGTAGTTTCCATCCATGTCCAACATAAGTGTACACATAAAAGGCCATCTTTGAAATAATATAACAATTTTTCTAAGATACTTTTTTCTTTCTAAGCCAAATAACAAAAAAGCACTTCATATCTCGAGATTTAAGAAAAGTAGCGGAAAAACCCAAACAGGTCTAAAATGCAGATACTTGATGCTTAAGAGTGTCATTCTACCACAGGAAAATTAGTAGCAACAAACAAAATAAATGGTTGTTGCTTAAGCTACTTTCTTTAACTATTATTTTTTCTTCTTAAAAGCCAGTGAAAAGAAAAAATATAAATTAAATAAAAACTGATAAAAACATACTAAAAAGTGCCACCAATCTTAAAATAACTAGTTTGTATAAAAATCAAATTATGCGTTTTGTCTACAGAAGAATTACTATAATTTTATAAAATGATACGTATTATTAACTTCTGTTACCAAAGCAGCAACCAAACATAACGAAGATAGCCAAAAATGCAAAATAAAAGCCATAACATTAAATCCTCTGCGTTCTATGCAACACTACATCATTATTTTCTCTTAATAATATCTAAATTGAGAAAGTGATTTATTACAGAACAAGTACAACTACAATCCCACAACAATACAACGTTAAAAAAGAAAACGAAAATTGAACAAACCCTTGAGAAGGAGAAGGAATGTTCTCAGAGGGCAGTGACAATTTTGGCGATTTCAAATTCGAATTGAGCCAAAGAGTGATGCAAATCAGCCTTGCTCTTTCTCGTCATTTCCACCTTTCTTCTATAAATGTCCAAACATTCTTGCTCTAATTCCAATAGCATCTTATCCCTTTCTACATCACCTTCCCCAATTTCATCCCATATTACCTAGCATAACAAAAAAAACAACAGTTAATTTCACTTTCTTAGTAAAAAAAATCAATATATATATAATAAGTTCCAATAAAAAAAAGGCAAGAGATGGAGAACAAAACCTGTAGTTCTTGAAGGAGAGAAGCGCAAGTGGTCTGGGAATGAGAAGCGGAGGGAGACGGCGGCAACGTAGTCATTTCAAAAACAAGAAAAATCAAAGAAATGACTGAAACCCTAGGAATTAAAGGAATTTGAGGGACGAGTGAAAAAGCAAAATGGAAGCGTTACGAATCGGAGTTTGAATTTTAATATGGAAAGATTGGGGGTTTCACGTTTTCTGATATATATTTTTAATAATACTGAATGAAAAGAGAGAAAAAATAAAAGCAACAGAAAGAGAACAATTATTTCCTATTGGAAAGAGGAGCGTACGGAAATTTGCTTTGTTTTGGGCGCGAAAATCCACCCCGTATTCAATTTTGTGTTGAAAAATTGCTGCTTTTTAACATTGTTTACGGATTTGTCATTAAAAAAAATTAATTCTTGATTTAACATCCATTTTTAAAACGGTCACACTAGTATTATCGATTATAAGTGATTTATATTTTGTTTATTTTTTATTGAATTTTTTTATTTTTGTAGCACGTTTTTTTTTTGTCTTTATAACATATTTTTATAGTTATTTTTTGCAAAGTTTGGTGTTCGTACGATGACCTAATTCGTATTTATCAGTGGCCACGTAGAGTTTAATCCTCTTTTTGGTTGTTTGCCGATGTAATATGTAGCGAATCGTCGCTTTTGATAATAGGCGTGAAATGTTGTTGTAGATTTTGGAGATTTTCATCTAGTTCGTATTTTGATAACTCTCCATGGACCCTTATTACAATGGATCGTAAAAAAAATTAGTGCAAAAAGAAAGTGTTCAATCTGATTGGTGCAGCGCTTGTCTTTTTTTTTTAGATCTATGTTTTTTGTTGTTGTTTATTTGGATCTTTTAAACCCTCTGTTACGTTATGTTATATTTTGATTTTATTTTATTTATCAATAAAACTATACAGTTAATGTGTCAATAGAAAAAGCTCATTTAGTTGATATTGCGAGTTTCATTTAAAAAATAAAAACTCATGAAACTCGTTATATCAGTCAAGTTAGTTTTATTAAAAAAATAAAAATTTATAAAATTCGTCATACCAATTAGACGAGTTTTATTAAAAAAAAAATTGTTATACAAATTAAAAAAGTTTCTAAAAACGTTGTAAATCGAAAACTAATTTTTCAAGATGTCTCGCATAAATAATATAAAATTGAAATATTTGAATGAGAACGTCATTTTTTATAATTAAAAAAAGATTTCTTAAGCTTAGAAAATAACTTCCTATATTACATAAATATATGGAGGACTATAAAGGTATTTTTCAAGAATTACTACGTAACTATTAGTTGAAATGTCTAATGTTGTCAAATTATTTGTTTTTATGAATTTAAAATCAATATTTTTTGACTATATAATTTATAACGCACCGTTTTAATTAGCCGCTAAAACGGTGTCGTTTTACTGCATTTAGCTATTTTATAGTATTTAAACGCTGTTATTTTATTGAATGGGGTTAAAAATCTTAAAACGAATGTGAATGGATTATAGAATGAATTGGAATGAACTCTATTTTTCTCTTAAAACTTATGCTTTTGCATATCCCTCTGCTCTGTCTGATCTTTCCCTCTTAAAAATTTTTCTTCTTTAATTTTGTACTCTACCAAAATTTTTAAGATATTCATCTATTATCAAATTTTTGAACAATTTTTACATATAGAAATGTGAATTTTGTTCTTACCTGATTTTAAACCCACAATTTAGAAAAAGAAAAAAATGTCAACTTGAGAGCTTTAACTACTTGCTCTAAAGATAGTATATTATTAATTTGGAATAAATAAATAATTTTTTAACATAATTATTATTTAATTTTAATTTATTAGTTAATTAATTTAAATTAAATATTATAAAAATTTATTAGAAAACGACTTTTTTAAGGGTAAAATTTTGATATATAGGTTGTGTGTGTATTTACACTATAAAAACTCAAATCCTAAATTCTTAATCTAATCCTAAAAAACTAAACCCTAAACCCTATCCTTACATCCTAAATTTTAAACCCTACAATCTAAACCTCTAAACTTTAAACCTTAAATTAAAACTCTAACCCTAAAACTAAAAGGACCATATAAACTAAAATTTATACAGTCTGTATATCAAATTTTTTTTTTTAATTCAATTTATTCTATTTACAAGCCAATAATTTGAATCACATAAATCTTTAACTTTACTTAAAAAGTTTAATATTGATCCTGAAGATTTTCAATTCACACCCAAATGCAAAAACCCAATTTTCTAATACCCCTATTGGTTTCGCTAGCAATCCTGATTCTCTTCCTCAACAATTTCTCCGCCGAATCAACATTCTGCCCTGACTCAATGGCGACAACCACCACTTTGGGCGGAGTCCGCCCTTCCCAGGGATCCCAAAACAGCGCCGAGCTCGAGAACCTCGCTCGCTTTGCAGTCGACGAGCACAACAAGAAAGAAAATGCGTTGGTCGAATTTGTGAGGGTTGTGAAAGCAAGCAAGCAAGTGGTGGCTGGGACGCTTCACCATTTGACGGTGGAAGCCATGGTCGACGGAAAAAAGAAGCTTTATGATGCCAAAGTTTGGGTTAAGCCTTGGATGGACTTTAAAGAACTGCAGGAATTCAAACATGCTGGTGATGCTGATGGTTCTTCTTCTTTCACTGTTTCGGATCTGGGTGCCAAGAAAGGTTGTTCATTCTCAGCTTTTTTTAATTGCTTTTTTGTAGTAAATTACTGGGTTTTCTTTGAAATGAAGATTCATTGATGGCTGAAAGTGGATTAAAATATTAGAGAAAATAATTATTGGGATGTGTTTTTTTTTTTGAAAAATTGTGGAAATTTTGTTTTTGGGAATAGATTAAACTATTTATAATTACCTTTAAAGATTAGGGTTTTTATTGATTGTAGGTAAATATATAACACTGGTAGGGAATTAAATATAGTTACTTTTTAACAAAGTAATATAGTCTTATGTATAGTTTCATTTGAAACTTTATTGACAATTTATCTTTAAATTATAATCAGATGTACCTGGACCAATGCTGCAAGCTGTGGCCACAAACGATCCCGTAGTTCAGGATGCTGCGAATCATGCTGTGAGAAGAATTCAACAGAGATCCAATTCCCTGCTTCCTTATGAACTTAAAGAAATCGTTCATGCCAATGCCGAAGTAAGCACCAAACAACCATTCCCATTTCCTTGTATCGTTGCCGTGCTTTAAATGCCTGGTTGTTTAATGTGATAGGAAGTGAGCACACATGTGATTTGGATATTTAAACTGCATCCCGTGTAATGTGGTGTTTGAGAATCTTACAATAGCTAGAGCATATAGTCTCCGTATCCGGGATATGGGTATAAGAATATAATCCTTCAAGGACTCCAAATGCTTGTGTATTATACATTTATACTCACGTCCGGAGTAGAATGGGTTAGTTGTATGTTTGATTTACATTGATCTCCTTTTTGGTAACTGTTTTATAAGCATCTCTACATGCTTAATTCTTTCACATTTCATGAAGAATGATTATATTACTCGGACTCTTCATTTTCTGTTGAACATCCGTGTACATCATCTCTGTTTAACTCATATCATTTACATTGGTTTGAGAAGACCCTTTAAAGATTTCCCAGTTACATGGAAAAACTTAGAAAAGTTGTACTTTGGTCGGATACACTTGTGTATTTGGCACTCCTACCTGAGCCCAAGTAACATAGAAGAATGGTGTCGTTTCAGTTTTTGGTCTCCAGACAACGAGCTTCTGGCTCGTCATCTTTTTTCATTGTGAAACTCTAGATTCTGCTTGAAAATTTTGTTCTCATTTCAAGGTGTTCAGGATTTCGTTCAACTATCCAATCTAGTTGACAATCAATCAAACGTATGGTTGAACAGCAATCTTAAACTCTATTCTTTGCGAAAGTGATTGCGGTTTCATTTGGGTGCTAAGTGTTTTAATTTGCAAATAGGTATTGGAAGATTTTGCGAAACTCAACATGCTTCTCAAGTTGAAGAGAGGAGACAAGGAAGAGAAGTTCAAGGTGGAGGTACACCATAAGAGTGAAGGGACTTACCATCTGAACCACATGGAGCACGATCACTCTTGAAAGCTAATGTTAACGGTAAATCGTTAGAGTTCAAATCTACGACTTACAATATGATTATAAAAATAGTATCATGTGCTCAGCTTTACCCCTTTGTCGAACTTATGTTTGTAAGAATGTTTATCTTTATAGGAATGTCGCTGATATTCAGTAAAATTACGGTATGATTATAAAAAATAGTCTGACCCTCGTATCATGTGCTCACCTTTACTCCTCTGTCAAACCTATGTGTAGGAATGTTTATCTTTATATGAATGTAGCTAATCTTCGGGTTATGTATTGACCACTTGAAATACGGTGTTCTTTGCAGTTTCTTCTTAGTGCTATGGACTATGTTTACTTGCGTTGTTTCAAAATTTTACATTTTCCTCTCGTTCAGACGCATCTTTATAAGAATCTAACATTTCCTAGGAATCCTCCACAACTACTAACCCTTCCTCATCTTAATTTTCTGCATCCTCATCCAACCTTCTGCCAAGCGCGATCGGAAACGTATGGCCGATTGAATCTTTTTTATATGAACTGAAAACTGAGAAACAAGAAGGAATCCATGCTTTCTCAAACAACCTCCTGGAAATAGCTGGATCATCAGCAGGAGCAGCAGGTATGGAAACGGTAGTTGGACCTGAAAATGTTAACCAGTCCAATCCATTGTTTAGCTAATTTTCGTCTTGGTTCTCAAATTTTTAACAATTCACAACAGCTTACTCTATATTCAATTGATGTCACTTGTTGAACCAGTTAGATCCCCAATTCATGGTTCAATAGACCAATCCAATCCAGTTCTGACAATATTATACTGATGATCCTTGTTTCTTGAATTCCCTTTTCAAACCAAGTGCTCAATTGAGTGCATATTAGAAATTTTTTTCAAATTTATATATCAAATTCAGATTTTAAATTAAAATAAAATAAAGCAAATGGCTTGGCTTGTATGGCGCGGAGGCTTGATGTCTAAGAGTTTGTTTTTGAGCATCTCTCACCGGAGGTGCTTCCTTCCTTACTGATCATGCTTTCTCTTGAGGTTTATGTTTGTTGGTTTTTTTGTCGTTTTATAACTCTTGGTAATTTGTAACTATCTACATGAGTATTTTTTTTCCTTCAGTTAGGCTTAAAGAGGTTTTTAACGAAGTTCGTGGAATAATCTTTTTTCCTCCACAAAAAAATGTCAAATTGAAGTATCGTATTAAAAAAACAAATATCACATTTAAAAAATGTTAAACCCATGTACTAAACGATATACTAAGCCTTAAAAATTAAGATTTAATCCAATTACAAAACTCGAGTTTTACTCAAATTAATTAATGTAATAGAAGTTGAAATTGAACAGATTTAAAGTTTGAACCTAATAATTAGGAACACTTTTTTTTACATTTTAAAGGTTAATGTCAGAATTCGAACTCATACAAGATGAAATAACATGAACATTTTTTGATCACTTAGTTATTTAATGAATCTTGGAACAAATTAAAATTTAACGCAATTGATAACATTGTTTAGAATTCAAATCTTTATCTTAACATTTTTTTATTTATTCTCAAATTACATTCTCTATCATAATTTTATTAATATAAAGAAAAATTGAAACTATTCAAAAGAAAATCATGAATTTATTACTTTCAAATCAAAACATATAAGAATTCAATCACCATTTTGAACTAAGATCTGTATTAAATTTTGGTTAATTGCACCATATGTCATCAACCTAGGACTCTCATTCTAAATCTATTCATAATTTTTTTAACGTTTAAATTCCATTCCCAAACTATGATTTCCATACTAAATTGGTCATCAAACTTTTGAATATTCTAGTTTCATCCTCAAACTATGACTTTCATTCTAAAAACTTTCGAATATTTCAATTGCATCATCAAATTAACGTTCATACCATGTCATATTATTACACAATACACATCAATATTTACATGAAAATTAATAATTTTTACAATGATTTTATTAAAATGAGATATGATTAGCATATATTGATAATTTGAGATGAAATTATAATGTTCAAAAGTTTGAGGACCAATTTAAAATAAGAATCGTAGTTTCGGAATGAAATTGAAATGTTTAAAAGTCAATTTAAAACGAATAATAATTTGAAAATGAAATTGAATACATAACAAATAATAATATGTATATGTGCAGGCGAAGGGATTTGACACCACGCCCTTTAGCATGAAAGACATTAGGCTAAACCATCTAAACTAAGACAAATCTTAATTATGGTTAGGCAGGATTTTATTATAACCTGTATTTGAAAAATAAAATAATAATAATTTGACTTGATCTAGACTTTTCTGATCAACTTTTTTATGTGTGTTTCGTGTGTGCTATATTACTATTTTACACGAATTGTTGAAATGATTTCTTTGAATATATTATGGAATGCTTTCTGATTTGAACATGATTACTTTTCTGTTTTGAGAGCATGTTTACTTTATATGTTTGAAAGTATGCCCTATGTTTGATCTGAAATTGAGATATATGATTTCTGTTTTACTGAGATAAATACATGTTTACCACCTAATTTATGATGACACTACATATTGATTTAAATTGTTTTACTTGGGGTATACTATTGGGATATGATTTGAAGTGTCTGCAGGTACGCCCTGATCTAGCTGGTAAATCTTTCGGTTAAGCTCCTACGCCCAATGGGTCTAGGGTAAGTCATTATAGACCTAAGACATCCCCTTAAGTAGACTCCTACGCCGACGGGCCTAGGGTAAGTCCTTTAGGATGCAGTTCATGAGGGACTGCATATCGGTGTTCAGTTGGATGGTAGCTAGGTTTTAAATAAAAACTTTGGTTGCCCTCATAACATGACTTACTGAAATGTTTTATGCATATCTAAAATATTCAAATGTTTTAATCTGTATTTATTGGAACACACTGAGCTCCCTAGCTCACCCCCAAACTTTCTCTTTCAGAATTTAAATAGGATTCCCTGGGACTTGGCACTTGGAGGATTGACACATTCAGTTCACATATTTTGTTGTAATATTTCTATCTTCCAGACTATCTATATCAGGGTGGCATGAGTCTATATTTTGATACTGTTTACTTTACTACCTTTCCCGATGTGGCATTATTTTGTAACCACTACAAGAAATTTATATTATCGTGACAAAATTATTGTTGTCACTATTAGTAGCTTTCTTGTGACAGAATAAATAAGTGTCACTTTAAATTTGAAAAACATATACAATTGTGACAAAAAACTAAAATCATCGTAATATTTTGTCACAATTAGCAAACTTGTGTAACATATGGTGATAAAATATATTTTGTTACCATTTTTTGTCACAAATGTTTTCCTTCATTTTTTGGCACAAAAAAGTCATATAGTGACAAGTTTTGTAACTACAAGTTTTAATAATTATTATAGAAAAATTGTCACAACAAATAATGAGATTCTTATGATAAAAAATAAATAAACAATGCGATTCAAGTTTTTTTGTGACAAATTATGTTTGTAGTTATATATTTTAATTATAGTGACAAAATGTATAGTCACAAATGTTTTCCTCTATTTTTGGTGCAAAATAAGTCACATAATGACAAGTTTTGCAACTATAAGTTATAATTATTGTTACGGAAAAAATGTCACAACAAAGAATGAGATCCAACTTTTTTTGTAATAAATTATGTTTGTAGTTATATATTTTAATTATAGTGACAAAAAATATTTTCTTCATAGATGTTTCCCTCCATTTTTGATATAAAATAAGTCATATAGTGACAAGTTTTGTAACTATAAGTTATAGTTATTGTTACATAAAACAATTCTCACAACAAATAATAAAATTTAAGTTTTTGTGATAAATTATGTTCGTAGTTATATATTTTAATTATAGTAATATATATATATATATATATATATATATATATAATCACAATTGTTTGCCTCTATAATGATAGGGGTAGAAATCGAGTGGGAAATATTGAAAAATTGTGGGGATCCGAACTAACGGGATGAAGAATAACTAAAATCTTTACCCATGAGGACGAGAGAAGTTTTATCACTAAAGCTCAAAAGGGGACGAGGACGGAGATTTCTATATCTGAAATTAGGATAACCGAACCGTAACCATATAAATAACCATGGAGATCTCCGGAAAATATCTACAAGTATCCCCCGATATTTTACAATTTTTTTTTAAAAAATATATTTTTATATATATCCCTAATATTATCTTAATAAAAACCTAACTATATTATTCACATTTCAACTTAAAAAATTATTTTATAAATCTTATAATAATAAAATAAAATTTCACTAAAAATTTACCCCATGTAATTTTAAAAAATATTTTTTCTTTTAATAATTAAAAATTTAAAATCCCACTCACCCTTTCTCCCAATTTTTTTCTTTTCTACGGTTTTACCCTTTTTCTCCAAAATTCATAACCTAAAAATCCTATCCCAGTAAACCATGAACCCCCCCATAATTTTTTTTTTTTATCTTTCGCTTTATATTTTTCTTTTTTCTTCATCATTGTTGTTTTTGAATTTACGAAAATAGAGAACAAGGTAGCGCAAGAAGATTTGAAGGCAAAGTCGCAATTGTGACTGTTTCGACTATTTTGGCATCGCAGAGCGCCTTGCTTTGAAAGGTGCTCCGATCATCATCTCCTCTCGCAAGCAGGTCTTTTAAAAATTTTGATCTCCTCTGAATTTAATAAAAAAATATTATTATTCAATCTGTACTCTATAAGATTTAAAAAATCTTTTGTCTGCTGTGGGTGTTGTTTTTACTTTGTAACATAGTAAGAAACATTTCAATCATACATACAGTACTTGACGGAATTTTTTAGTTGAAAATTGCTTTCTTTTTTGAATTTAGTTGCTGTTTGATTTGTTTTGGATATGATGATGGGTGCTAATTATGTTTTTTAGGTGTATAAAAACGTGGATGAGGCGGTTGAAAATCTTAAAGCTAAAGGAATACATGTTATAGGAGTCGTTTGATATGTATCTTATTCGCAGCAGAGGAACACGACTGTTGAGGTCAGTCAATGAAAATCTTGAATTCCAACACTAATCGTTTGAATGAAAAACTAATAAACTTGAGAACTCCATCATTTCCCTTTGATCTGTTCCATAATTTTATTATTTTCGGGGGCCAAATCCATATCTGCCCTCAGACTCTGCCCCTGTGTGTTGGATAAATATTGTTAAGCAAGAACAAACTTGCAATTCTCTTGACAACAACGTTGAATCCTCTAGCTAATTGGTATGCATAACATTGTATATGTTTTGATTTCAGAAATATAGGAAAATAAATAGCTGTGATTGTATCCAATTCTACTGTGAATCCGATTAATGTAGCCGTGTTGGAAACCAAAGAATCTATCCTGGACAAGCTATGGGAAAAAAACGTCAAAGCATTTATACTTTTTCTGAAGTTAATCGAGTGCTCACAAAAGATGATTAGGGTTAACACATAGCTTAGTTGATGTGTAGTTAATTTGTTTCCATTTTACCATTCAGGATGCAGCTCCTCATTTGAAGAAAGTTTCATCATACGGTATGGCCATGTCTGGGGTTACCAAGACAGCCCTTCTTCTTGGTCTCACTAAGGTTGGTTTTACTTACTTTTTTTTTAGTTAGCATTGATTTTGGTCGTTCAAAAAGTACATCTCAAATTAGAGTTTTGAACTAATCCAGAAAGTTGGAAATTGGATGCTGAACCAACCGTGTTGGTTGATTATTTGTTAGGCTTTGGCAGTTTATTTTTTTTGGATGGGAATTCTCAAAAATCGTGGGGATTCGAGCGTTATGAGTATGGAGACAAAAAAATTTCTGAAGTTTTTAATGGAAATTCCTCAAAACGTACCCGCAAATGTTGGGGCAGAATGAGAAATATAAAATCGTCCCCACCCTATCCAATTCTTACCCCTAGTAATGATGATCACACTACGTGGAGATTGTGTGATATAAAGAGTAAAAATTAACAATTTTATATTAGTTTTTCTTCTTCTATGATCTCATTGCATGTGATTTTGGTTACGATGTGGAATGAGTTGGAAAAAAGAGAACAGTGAGTTCTTTGAGGCTTATACAAGGCATAAAGACCAGAGAGCAACTGCAGTAGAGAAAAGGCAAAGAATCCAATCCAAGCGTGACAGTTTCATGAAAGAGAATGTCAATTAGGACTAGTTTGATTAATGCATGAACTATAACGTAAATCAAAATTTAGACTTGTTTAAGTAGTTTGGCCTTATTGTGAAAAATAAACTTTGTTGTAATTTTTGTTTTTGTCGCAAAAACAATTTTTTGATGTTAAAATTTAAGTTAATTGTGACAAAATATACTTTTTGTGATAAAATAAATATTTTATTTTAACAAATATTTTATCATTACAAGTAACATTTAGTGACGAAATAAAGGCAGTGAGGAATTAAATTTTATTGTAATATGTATTTTTGTCATAAAAATTTTATCATTCGATGTTAAAATTTAAGTTAATTGCGGCAAAATTTACTTTGTGATAAAATATATATTTTATTCTAGCAAATTTATTGTCTCTGTAAGTTAATTTTTTTTTGAAAAGAAGCCATTAATTTTATTAACGAGAAAATACTTAAAATTACAATAAGGGTTTACAAACTATCGTTGTAAACTAAATACATAATTTGGACATTCTCCTAAAATTAGTCATTTTAGATCAGACATGAACCATCCATGAAAAGGTTATAAACCCATCCAAATACTCGATCAAAAAATATATACGAAACTTGACTGCACCGGCAAAACGAACCACAAAAGGGGATGAAGCTATTGATAGACCACCGAATAAACGCAAATAAGAGCCGAGCACCGTGAGAAACTCTTCACAAGCGCAAACTGCGTATCCAAATTTAAACCGAAGGTCCAGAGTAGGGAATAAGAGCCATCTTGATCAGTCGTGGCGTCGTCAAATTCAATCCTAATAAAAATATAAAATAAAGAACGACCAAAATGACCGAAGGAGTAGAAGAAAACATGCCAAAAGACAGAGATAAACATGCCAATAGACAGAGATAAACAGGCCATAAAGGCAGAAAAACCGTGTCACAAAAACAAAATTATTTTATTAAAAAACTAAAAAAATAAAAATAGATCCGGCGGACGACAACCGGCAGTAAAATTAGTGTCGCTGCCGACTACAAAACAAAACTTGAGGCGCTAAGAGGAAGAATTGCTGAGCGGCTAAGAAAATAAGGAAAAGATAGAAAGCGGCTAGGGTTTAGCTGTAAGTTACATTTATTGACGAAATAGAAGCAGTGAGAAATTAGTATTTATTGTAATATATATTTTTGTTACAAAAGCCCTTTATATTTGATGTGAAAATACAAGTTAGTTGTGACAAAACATACTTATCGTGATGGAATAGTTAATTTATTGTGACAAATACTTTGTCATGATAGGTTAATTATAATAACGAATTTTAATTGTTATGATAAATAATATAAAATGGTAACAAACACAATTTCGTAACAATATACTTTACATGACGGGGTTGTTCTAACAAACGTGGTAACAAACAAAATTTGTTAAAAAATATATATTGCACAAATTTAGTACTTTTAGTGATAAATAATTTTGTTATAGTATCATAAATTTCTTGTAGTTAACCTAACTCTGATATAGTTTTAAACTGATTTACTATTATTACATATGTATGGTTTATAATTGCTATCTGAATTGAACTTTAAATCCTTATATTTTTCTTGGAAATTTTCGTGTATGGAATGGGATGTGACCTCCTGGAATTATACATAACGCATAGGCGGGTCTAAGAAGTTACATTTTATAAAATTAAAGTTCGAATATTAATATCGGTAAACGTTTGATTTACCATTAAATTACACGACTCCATAAAATCTCATTTTTTTTAAACAGCAAATCATGAATTTTTATGGTAAGTACAATTAACAAGAGAGAAATTAGAAAGAGGAAATATGGTAAGTTGTTATTATATAAACTATATATATGGTAACTTCTCTGTTACATTCAAACAAAGTATACGTAAATGTTAATCCATGATGTATACTCTTTTCCACGTAATCATAATTGTGATTTTTATTTTTTTTTCTTTTCGAAAAGAAAAACAGACAACGTTAAAAACCCTTTCGTAACTCAATTCAAGTCGAGGCTATACAAACTTTTTTTTGGTTAAAAAATTAGTTTAAAGTTTAATTTGTATGGTTTAGAATTTAAGATTTAAATTTAGAGTTTAAGATTAAGAATTTAAATTTAAAAAAAATAAATATATAGACTTGTGTAATTTTTTTACATACTATGTACATAAAAAGTACTCATTTTACCAACGGGGGTTGGTCCAAGTGGTAAGCAGCTTGATATCGCTTAAGCAAGATCTCGAGTTCGAGGCGTTGTGTATGCAAAAAATCCATGCTGGGAGACTCACCCACCAAAGTCAGGTGTGCGACCCGGGTCGGTCCAGATTAGTCAGGGCTAAGCCCTAGAAACTGGAAGGGCAACAAAAAAAAGTACTCATTCATTTACTATAAAAATGGTATAATAACTAAGTAGAAATAAATACCCTTGATTTTATAGGTAAACATTAATTTGGTAAAAGCTTCATGCATGAATGTCCACCAAATTTAATTTAATCTTTTCTATAGAAGTTCCACCAATTAATTAGGTAATTGTGTTCATATACTACTTTGAAAAATAATACCAATTTACTAATTACATGTGGTCAGCTGGGATGAGACGCTAGATCACTTAAGCAAGGTCAGGTGTTTGAATTCTGAAATGGTGAATGAAGTACAACAAAATTTACTCATAATGAGTCTATGTAATATCTGATCCAAATTAATCAGTTGATAGGTCATATATTAATAATTATATCGAATAATACATTAATGTTTAAGAAATTCATGGTAATAATACTAATAATTTCCAAAAGCACCAAAATCTGAACAAGTGCTTAGTCATAGTTGTCAATCTTGTGTTAAAATGATGCAAGTAACAACTTAACACTAGGATTTCTTACCATAATTGCATGATATTGCATAAATTAAGCCTTTACTATATGCTATATATAACATCATCACTCTCAATATTTCACATAAACTAAGTAGAAATAAATGGTATAATAACTAAGTAGAAATAAATACCCTTGATTTTATAGGTAAACATTAATTTGGTAAAAGCTTCATGCATGAATGTCCACCAAATTTAATTTAATCTTTTCTATAGAAGTTCCACCAATTAATTAGGTAATTGTGTTCATATACTACTTTAAAAAATAATACTAATTTACTA
Source organism: Hibiscus mutabilis (assembly GCA_019671005.1). Classification (NCBI taxonomy): domain Eukaryota; kingdom Viridiplantae; phylum Streptophyta; class Magnoliopsida; order Malvales; family Malvaceae; genus Hibiscus; species Hibiscus mutabilis. Next base: position 48,599,212 of record CM033736.1, read on the forward strand.
ATTACCGGTGGTCAGCTGGGATGAGACGCCAGATCACTTAAGCAAGGTCAGGTGTTTGAATTCTGAAATGGTGAATGAAGTACAACAAAATTTACTCATAATGAGTCTATGTAATATCTGATCCAAATTAATCAGTTGATAGGTCATATATTAATAATTATATCGAATAATACATTAATGTTGAAGAAATTTATGGTAATAATACTAATAATTTCCAAAAGCACCAAAATCTGAACAAGTAACAACTTGACACTAGGATTTCTTACCATAATTGCATGATATTGCATAAATTAAGCCTTTACTATATGCTATATATAACATCATCACTCTCAATATTTCACATAAACTAAAGAAATTTATAGTTTGGCAATGGTTACAATAGTTGAAGATATTGCAGAACTTTCAAGCGTATCGGCCGACATGGAAGGATCGGTTACGAAAACGAAATCGAGTACCGAAATCGAATCGAGCCACGGCGTTTTGCTCAATTTGAAGATCTTGAATGACGACGACAACGGTAGTGACCGTGCTAAGGCACTGCACGAATCGAAGCTTGAACTCGATCTTTTTGCCCCGAGGAATCCGTGTTCTTCTCAAGACGATACTCGGGGAGATGATCATAAAAATAAGGGTTTCTCATGCAACTTTTGCAGGCGAGTTTTCTCGACGTCTCAAGCTTTAGGGGGACACCAAAACGCCCACAAACAAGAACGTGCCTTGGCCAAGAGGCGTTACCAAGGGCTTATTGAAGTGAATCCATCTCCCACTTTCGGTCCCCCGAACTTTGCGTATCATTCACTTTCGTCCTATTCTTCCAACCCTTTTCATGGATCTTTCAACAGATCACCCCTTGGGGTTCAATTCAACTCCATGATTCGTAAACCACCGCACCCCTGGCCGTCGTCATCTCGACCGCACTATCTTCCCCATGGTTGGTCGTACAGGCAACCCGTAACAAGCCTTTTACGGCCGAGTTTAAGCTTTAACAATGGGGAGATTGGAATCTCAGGGCCTTCAACTAGTGCAAATCGCTTTGGTGAGAGTTTTCAAGCAGTAAACAAGGTTGCAGCAAGTGCAAGCACAAGCACATCTTTGGGAGCTGATAATCAATACAAGGATGTTTCAGAATTGATTTATCCCTTAAGCTTTAGTTGTTGTTTTATTGCTCATTTTATTTTAATTAATTTGGTTTATTGTTATAATTGTGTGTGTTTACAGTTTAAACTTTTATGCTTTAAATAAATAAGTGATTTATGAAATTTCCGTATACTTATTCGCTTGATTTATCATTTTGACAATGCACATCATCATCCGCTTTTCTATTGGGATCACCTGTTAGGTTCGAGATCAAATGCTAAATTCTCAAAACTTAGGGGTCAAGAATATGTCACTCGCTATGTTTTGAAAAATCAAATTAATGTTTTAGACATAATATTTATATTAATTATGTTGTTATAATTTATAAAGTGTGTATAATAATGTAATTGTTTAAGAAAATGTAAAGGTTAATTGCATCATACATTCCCAAATTATGACCTACATTCTAAATCGGTCTCCAAACTTTTAAATATTTTAATTTCATCTTCAAATTATGACTCTCATTCTAAATTGTTTCCCAAACTTTTGAATATTTCATGTTTATTCTCAAACTATAACACTCATTTTAAATTGATCTCTAAACTTTTAAACGTTCCAATTCCATCATCAAATTATCGTTTATGTCACATCATATTATTACATGATACACATCAATTAACAATTTTATAATGGTCTTACTAACATAGGATGCGATTAGCATATAATGAAAATTTGGAGATGGAGTTAGAATGTTCAAAAGTTTAATGACCAATTTATAACGAGAGCTGTCATAGTTTGAGATGCAATGGAATGTTCAAGTGTTTGAGGATCAACTTAGAATGATTTTCATAATTTGAGAAAAAAAATTAAAATGTTCAAAAGTTTAAAGATCAATTTAAAATGAGAATTATAGTTTAGTGTCAATTGGTGCAATTAACTCAAAAATGTTCCATTGAGGGAATAGTTGATCTGAAAGGTTTAAATGGGATAAGAATGAAAGCTAGGAGAAATATGAATTCTTTTCGGGATTTTATAAAGGCTTAAATAAAAAATCAGCCTTTAAACTATTTTTTTTAGTCCACAAACTATTTTTTTTAAATACTTAAATTATTATTTATGGTCAATTTTAAATACCTTCAATTGGTTCAGCAGGTGGTCTAATTAGCATGTGGGATGATCATTTCTTCAAGGTTTATAGCTATCACAGGGAAAATTGTTAATAGAGACTTCTGGTGTGGCTTTGTGAATGTATATGGTCCTTCAGTGGATGCGGAGAAAGGTAGTTTTTTTAGGGAGTTGTCTCTTTTCCTTAGTAATTTCTCTAATCCCTGGTGCGTGGGGGCGATTTTAACGCGTTCTTACATTCGGAAGAGAAGATTGGGTTGTCGTTGAATGGTTGCGCAATGGATATCTTTAGAAACTTTGTGCAAGACTCGGAATTGATGGATTTCACTTTGAATGGGGGTCAGCAATCGAGATCCTCCTACCTTTGTCCGTTTAGACAGGTTCCTCATTTCGCCTGCTTTCGCACTGGAATTTCCTAATGTTATGCAAAATCTTCTGGAGAAATCCATCTCGGATCATAATGTTGTTTCTTTGGTTGTGGATGAAGCTAATTGGGGCACAAGACCTTTTAAATGTTTTAATCACTGGTATGAAGATGAAGAATTCGAAGAAGTGGCTGCGTCGGCATTTAGAGAAGCAAACTCAAATAATAGAAGAATTCGAATTCTAGAATTGAATATCAAGGAACTAGAGGATGAGCTTGTGTCTAAAGGTGTGGATTCGATATTGTCAACCAGAATTAAGGAGCTGCGCTCGCAGCTTTGGGATGCTTACCGTAAGGCGGAAAGTTCCTGGCTTCAAAAATCTTGGAACAAATGGTTCAAGGAAGGGGATCGCAACACCCACTTTTTTCATCTTTCGGCTTCAAATAGAAGGAGGGCTAACCAGATTACATCTATTATGACGGAGAATGGACCTATTTCCAGTCCCGCCAGTTTCAAACATCATATCTATGACCACTTCAATAAGCAATACAATGGTCAATGGGCGTTGGAGGTGGAAGAAATAAACCTGGAGTTTAAAAAGTTAATCTGTTGAGCAATCTCGGCTGTTGGAAACTGACTTATTCGAAGCTGAAATTTGGAGTGCTATAAGCTCATCGGATAGTAATCGAGCGTCAGGCCCGGATGGATTCAACATGGGGTTTTTCAAAAGGTATTGTGAAATTCTCAAATCAGATATCCTCTCTTTCTTTTCAGATTTTTCACATAATCGGAAGTGGAAAGAATTCATCAATTACTCGTTTATTACTTTGATTCCTAAGAAAGCTAATCCGGGTTCGTTAGAGGATTATCGCCCCATTAGCCTTGTAGGAGGTATGTATAAGATCCTCTCAAAAGTGCTGGCAAATAGGCTGAGAATGTTCATGGACAGTTTGGTTGGGAATTCTCAATTCGCGTTTATTCAGGGTTGCTAGATACTGGATTGCTCACTAATTGCAAACGAAGCAGTAGATTTTATGTCTAAAAATGGTGATGGAGGGATAGCATTTAAAATTGATTTCAAAAAGGCATATGACTCTGTGGATTGGGAATTCCTATTGAAGGTTATGAAGAAAATGAGATTTGGAGAAAAATGGTGCTCTTGGATAAATAAGTGTATATCCACAGCGTTTATAGCAGTGTTGGTTAATGGGTCCCCGATCGAAAAATTCTGCCTATCGAAAGGTTTGCGGCAAGGATCCTCATTACTCTTTAATTTGGAGGGCTAGACTCTTAGCCTTATGCTTAGAAAGGCCTCTCAATTGAGATTATTTTCTGTTTGCTACATGGGAGAAGGGGCAAACGAAGTCTGCATTTCGCATCTGCAGTTCGAGGACGACCTAATGATTTTCTGCGATGCCTCTTGTGATCAAGTTCTGAACATTAAAAGGGTTCTGCAGGTATTTGAATTGGCTTCGGGCCTTCAGCTTAACCTAACAAAGAGTAGGATATTTGTAATCAATGTTGACCCTTCTATCTTACAAGATTGGGCTCGGTGTAGTGGCTGTGAGGTTGGTGTTTTCCCAACGGAGTATCTTGGCCTCCCTCTTGGAGCAAAAAGGAACTCGTTAGCTTTGTGAGAGCCAATCATATCAACAACGAGTAAAAAGTTTGCAAGTTGAAAAGTTAGTTCTTTATCCTTCAGTGGAAGACTTGTACTGGTAAAATCTGTATTATCTAGTCTCCCCATTTACTATATTTTGTTGTTAAATATGCTGATTGGAGTTTTAAACAGGCTTAACTCATTAATGTCTAATTTTCTTTGGGGAGGCAACTGTGATAAACGCATGATTCATTGGGTTGCTTGGTCTGATATATGTTCTCTGTTATCTCATGGAGGACTGGTGTTGCTAACATTGACACCTTGAACCAGGATCTAATTGGTAAATGGGGTTGGAGATTTAGTAATGAGCCACAAAGTCTTTGGAAACAAGTCATAGTTGGTAAATACAACTATGATCCGAACTCGCTCTTTATTCTAGACTTGCGTTTAAGGTCTCTGTCATGGATTTGGAAAAGGAATTCTTAATTTTTTTTATCATGGTAGTGATACTGCAGCACATAAATTCATGCAGAATCTTACCGTTCAAGTTGGGAACGGGAATAACATCAAATTCTAGATAGATCACTGGATTGGGAATGGGTCTTTAAAATCCCAATTACCCTGTATTTTCTGTTTAGCAAATAATAAGGTCGGATGCATCTCCGAGTTTGGTGTTAAAAGGGGCTTGGGGTGGACTTGGAATATATCCTTACGCAGGGCATTATTTGATTGGGAGATCACACAATGGAAGAATTTTAAAGGACTGTTAGATGAATTTGTTGGGTCGGCTATGAAGGATGATTGGGTGTCCTGGTGTGGCTCTAGTGACTGTATGTTTTCAGTCAAATCATTTCGTCGAATGATTGTTCCTGAATCTTCCCCAGATTTGGTTTGGAATAATGTGGTATGGTTGGGTCGGCTCCACCAAAAGTGAAAGCATTCATCTGGTTAACTTTGTGCTTGGACAGACCGGCCGGTGAGCTATGGGAGTTCATCCCATTTGCTGTTATTTGGACTATATGACTTAGTAGAATTGATGTCATCTTCAATGAAAAACTCATGGATCATCTTCGGATACGCTTCCTTATTATATCTCGAATTCCGTGGTGGTTTAAAGCAAAACATTCCGAGTGCAAACTATCCATCGATGCTATTGTGGCAGATCTTTCCATTATAGATAAGAAGTTTGTAACAAAGAAGAGCAAAGAGGGTGATGAAGTTTGGCATCCTCCTCCCATTGGGTTCTTAAAGTTCAACATAGATGGAGTTATGCGTAGAGACGGGTCTTTGGGTGGCATTGGTGGCTTACTTAGAGATAGCAATAGACCAGTTTTACTTTCCTTCTCCATCCCTATTGGCCTAGGTTCGTCTACCATGGCTGAAATTCTAGCCATCAAACATGCTATTTTTGTTTTTCGATCATCCTTCTGGTATGGTAATCACAGATTAATATTGGAAAATGATAGTGCTAATGTTGTTGAATGGATGAATTGAACTGTTAAAGCTCCGCTGTCAGTTTCTGGAATTATTCGGCAATGTGCAGATCAGATTTCAGGCGATAATATTCTGATGAGGGTCATTCCAAGGAAGTGCAACATTGAAGCTGATTTGTTGGCCAAGCAAACTATTGGGAGTACTGGCAACTTGCAGTTAGATCCTCCTTGAAGTCCCTAGGCTTTCGAAGCGTTGTTTGTTCTGTGTATATCTTGGCTTCTGAATTTACTGCTTGAATTTGTGAGCTGGTATTGCCGTATTGGGAGCTCAAGGGCTTGGTATTTTGTGGTATGGCTTTAAACACAGATTGCTATGTATGCATGGTGTTTTGAAATACTATTAATAAAATATTTAGGCACTCCTTTCTTCCTTTCGCTGTCCGGTTGTAAGTCTCGACTCCGTATCGGTTATGAAGGGGTTTTTAACGAGGCCCCTCCTATTATAAAAAAAAAAAACTTGAATTATTTTCTGGTCAAAACAAGTACCTAAACTATATCGATTTTTTTGCCTTTAGTCTATAAACTATCTCTCGATCAAAAAAATCTTTATAACGTGTAAACATCTTATTGGCCGAAAATATTTTTTTAACTTAGATAACTACTGGACTTAGAGTGACCAAAATAATCGTAAAATTATAAATTTTAAGCGAATTTTCATATAAGCATTTTATAAATGACAAAACGTTAATTGATTTGCCTTTTAAAGGACAATTGTCGAGTTGGTTTAGTAGAAAGGAGTGAAAAGTAATTAAGGAATTGGGATGAACTTAGGGGTGTTAGGAGTAGTCGCACCCCTCGAAATTTTAAATCAGTAAAAATTAATTTACATGCAGTAAATGGCTGCTTAATTAGCCATGAACTCTACATAAATAAATGTAGGAATTAACCAAATGGGTAAATCCTCTAACCCATGATTTCCAAACAACCATTAGGTTGAACTAAATCAAATGCTTTCCCAACCACATTGCTACAGAATGATTGAGCTGCTTTGTTCAAGTACGTTAAGTTCACGTTCTGCAATTTTACTTCGGTGCACGGATTCTCGGCACTGCAGTCGAATTTTATTGCTACCGGTGTCGATGATGTTCCTCGTATATCTGTATAGGTGATATCCTTAATCTTTACTCCCGAAACCTATAATCATCGGTGAAGAAAAGGGTAAGGAAATCGGAGAAAAAGTCATAGAACGTGAAACAGGATCGAACCAGACAATTATTTGAGAGTAGAAACCGGACTTCTGTAATACCTGACCCGGACAGTTTTCTTTACGAGGGCAATAATTTTGGTCGATCACTATAGGGTTTTGAACGTTCCTCATCACGGAATCCGTAAACCGAACCCCTTCGACGAATCCGCTACTTGGCCTTGCCCATGACTTGATTCTCAACCCATTTTGAGTGTTGGAAAATGTTGTGTTCTTCACCGTAACATTTTGGACCCCTTCCTCTTTCAAATCCTTTGCTAAACTTCCAATGCTGCAGAGTTCACATTAAGCAACACAAACCAATATTGGTAAGTGAGCAATAAACACAATGCCTCGCTTTTAGTATACGTAACGATGGGATTCGATATAGCTTACCTGATGCCATGACCGGGACCGCAACTGACTTGTTCGATCCATAAATTCTTAGTGCCGGGACCAATTGAGATGCAGTCGTCTCCGGTTTTAATGGAGTTGCTAAAGATTTCCACATCTGTTGATAATTGGACATGGATGCCGTCCGTGTTGGGACTATCACCGGCGGCAATGATCTTAACTCCTTGGATGTGCACATTTCGGCATCCGTTGATCGCAATGTGAAACATTTGGCTATTTAAAGACGTTATTCCCTGGATCTTGATGTTGTTCGAATTGGTAAAACGCAATGTCTGTTTTTGGACAAAACATTATTGTTTACAATGATCATATATGAGAAGAAAATGCAGGGCTGCAGTATAAAAGAAATGAAAGAAAACACTACCGTGGCTCCAGAAGGACATGAGTTGGAGTTGGAAGCTTTGCAAGTCCAAAGAGACGGTCCTTTAGCATCGAACGTGCCGGAACCGGTGATGGAAACTCCGGTCACTCCTTGAAAGCTAATCCAATTTTCCGATTTTCCGAGCACTCCATAGTCCAGAGGAGCCACAATGGTGCCATCGATTCTTATAATGATCTGAGGACTTCTGCATTGGCCTTTAAAAGCCATAGAACCAACCAAATACCGCCCTTTCGGCACATATACAAAGCTCGAGTTAGCCGAGCCACATGCCGCATCCCATGCCCCGAGGAAACCGTCGGTAGAATCAGTTACACCATTCGGTTTAGCCCCAAAGTTTAGAACATTAAAATTTGTCATTGCAGATGTCGAACTCGTACTCGACACAACAAAGACAATCACAAGAATCCCATGGAAAAGACCTGAAAGCTTCATCGTTTTAAGCTGTGTTTGGAAGCAGAGAAAACTGTGAGAAAGCGCAGAGAAAGTGGGATATTTATGCACGTTGAACTTGTAAAGGAATTATGAAGCGTACTGTGTTTATATTATTTTTTGTGTGGATAAATGTCCAAAGTGTAGAATTGAAGAAAGCTGCAATGGCGTTTAAAGACAGCCATTTTCAGTGTTTTTGTAATGAAATGCAGCGTACTTGGAAAAGTTTGCTTGCTTTTCGATTCACCGGCGGTCTAGAATATATTTTAAAGTGGGATTTTAGGTTCATCTCCGGTGCGGCGCAGTCATATTGAATTGAATTGCATTCCAATTAAACCAATACAGATTTTGAAAATTATTCCACGTTATGAACTTAAGATGTAAGAATCATACCTTATTTTGAGATTATCAAGAAACTATTGCATTATTTTATTATTATTATTATTATTATTATTATTATTATTATTATTATTATTATTATTATTATTATTAGGCTTAACTATAAAATAGGCGCCTAAATAGTTTTTAACTGAAATAGGTGCCTAAATAGTTTTTAACTAAAATAGGTGCCTAACAATTTTACCGTTATCATTTTAGGTGCACAGTTGTTAACGACCGTTTAAAAAAATTACCCTGACCAATCAAAACATAACACATGGCTTTGATTTTAATTTTTTTAATTTAATTTTTCAGGAAATTCCCTAAATTTTTTAAAAAAATCACAAATTAACCCCCAAATTTCAAAATCTCTCTCCCCAAAATCCAATTCCTGATTTGAGTTGATTCCACCGCCAAAGTGCCACGCCGCCGCCCACTACACCTCGTCGCCGAAAATCGGACGCCGTGTGAAACGTCGGTCAAATGATTCAGACGATTTGAGTTGATTCGAACAGTTCACGGCGAACGGTGTCTTGGTCTTTCGTCGATGGGAGGATGCTTCATTTTATCGACGACGTCGTGACCAACGCCGGCAGGAATGGTCGAATTTGGGGTTTAGGAATTTGGAAACTATTTTGGAAATATTTGAGAATTTCGAGAATTTTTTTTATAAATTTTGATTTCTTTTGTTGAAATAAAATAAAATAAAACGTGTCGCGTGTCATATTTTTATTGGCTAACGGAACTTTTGAAATGCCGTTAATGGCTAGGCACTAAAAATGATAACGGTAAAAACGTTAAGCACTTATTTCAGCCAAAAAAATTTAAGCACCTATTACAAAAAATAGGTATAGTTTGAGCACTTATTTTATGGTTAAGCCTTGTTATTATTATTATTAGTAGTAGTAGTTTTTTAGACACATGAACTGTATTTATTTTAGTAATTAAATATTTATTTTTTAATGATTTATTTTCTTTAAATAAAATAATTTTTAATTTACTTTTTAAATTGAGGGACAAACAAAGTCATTAGGTCTAAAATAAAATAATTAGATTAACTCGGGCTTGGAAAGACAGTAAAGATTCATAAATTTAAACCATATTTACAAAATCAATTAATTTTATCTTGATTTTAAAATTTTAAATATATATATATATATCTCTCGAAATTCAACAAAATTTTCTTTTCAAAAACACAAAAATCCAAAAGAATAAGATACCTAAAAATTCATTAAGAAAATAAAAAGGCTAAACTATAAAATAAGTACCTAAAGTTAACTGATGCACGCCTAAAGTTTTATTTTCGGCTCGTTTTAAAGTTAACTGATGTACCTACTTTGACACCTATTTCAACAAAAAATAAAACTTTAGACATCTATTTCTGCCAAAAAGTACTTTAAGTACTTATTTCAGTTAAAAATACTTTAGGCAGCTATTGCAAAAAAGGCATAGTTTAGACACTTATTTTATAATTAAATCAAATAAAAAAATAAGAAAAATACATAATCTACTTTAGACCGAAAACTGAAAAATCTTACTAATTTGATCATCTCCGGTCCAATTGTTTTTAACCATGGTAAAAGCTAATACAAATTATTTACGGCTACACTTTTGAAGTGAAAGCGATGATTATGAATCAATTATTACTGCTATAACAAAAGGGGGGCAATGCCTAAAATTATGGCAGTCAATAATTTGTTTAATCATTATTCACAAATCAAGTAATAAATAAATAAAATTATGTTAAGGATTGATAAGCTACATTATTACGGGATAAGGATATGACGGGTAAATTACATAATATTGTTATTGAGATTTTTTATTTTAAGACTTGAGGTATTTTTTATTTTACGATTTATGATAGTTTATATCAAATTAATAGAGTAAACAATAGAGTTTGTTAAAGTCAACATGCAATTCTGACAATTTTTAAGGGTATTTAAACGGTCGGTTCGGTTATTCAACCGAACTGAAGTTTCAAAATTTCATTAACCGAAATTTTTTTCTATTAACGTTAACCGAACAGAAAAAACTTCGATTAATTCGGTCGGTTAATTCGGTAAATTTATTATAAATTTTTGGGTAAATTGCACTAATGGTCACTAAACTATGTTAAAATAATCTTTTTAGTTACTGGACTTTCAAAAGTTATAAAACAACCATTAAACTTATCAAACTATTACAAAATGATCATTTATTTATTGCACATTACAAATTATTGATAAATATTGAAAATTTTAATGATTATTTTTTAATAATTTAATAAATTTAATGATCATTTTGTGCTAATTTGATAAAGTTTAATGACCATTTTATAATTTTTAAAAGTTTAGTGACCAAAAATAAATATATATAATATATAGTATAAAATTTCAGGTAATTCGGTTAATTAACCGATTTTGAACCGAATTAACCGATAATCTAAATTTAAAAAAATCATTAACCGTTAACTGATCGAACCTAAAATTAACCGACCGATTAACCGAAAAAATTCGGTTCGGTCGGTTAATTCGATTAACCGAAATTTTAAACACCCCTAACGATTTCTAATGAGACTGTAACAAATACAATATATCACAAAATAAAAATCAAAGTGTAATATTCCGTAGAATATTTTTTCAAATTAGAATATTGCTGCAAATTACCCAGGATACGACAGGTAAATTACAATAGTATTGTTATTGAGATTTTTATTTTAGGATTTGAGGTATTTTTATTTTAGGATTTATGAAAGTTTATATTAAATTAATGGAGTAAATAATAGAGTTTGTTGAAATGACATGCATTATGGCCTGAAGTCAGCATGATTGCAGACCGACTTCACCTTTATTTGCATGAAGTCGACACACAATCCTGACGACTTCTAATGAGACTGTAGCAAACTCAATATATCATAAAATAAAAAATAAAGTGTAATATTTCGTAGAATATTTTTTCAAATTACAATATTGCTGCAAATTACCCAAGATATGATGTAGAATAATAATAATATATAATGTAAAATAAATATGAACATACAAAAACGTATGAATGTTTCGAAATATATATAATAAAATACTTTTAATACATCAAAATTTATATAAACACGTTCATCAATGGAAAATTATATAAATAAAATCTGTTTAAAACATAATTATAGCATATTTAAGAAATATGTACTTAGAGATCCACTAATTGGCATAGTGGCTAAGAATGCTCATATTGCCTCATCTTGCATGAGTTCGAATCTCGGTACGAGAATGTAATATATCTTTATGTAATAAAAAAAATATGAACTTAATACGAAATCATGAATTATCATATTTAATCTCTCTATTTGATGAATTTAATAGGGTAAACAACATTATTGGTCATTAAACTATTCCCGCTTTCATATTTTGGTCATCAAACTATTATTTTTGACAAAATCGTCACTAACGTTATGTTCTTTTTCCTGTTTTGGTCACCTGTCGTTAAAAACTTCATGGAAAAAACAACAGTTTAGTGACCAAAACAGGAAAGAAGCAATAGGTTGGTGATCAAAGTAGGAAAAATAAGTAACATTAGTGATCAAAATAGGAGGAAAACGTAACGTTAGTGATGATTTTGCCCGAAATAATAGTTTGGTGACCAAAATAAGAAAGTGAGAATAGTTTAGAGACCAATGTTGTTGTGTACCCATTTTTTTAATTCATAAACCTTCAATAAATTCGATATTTCACTCTCATTTTTTCTTTCCCTAATCCAAAACTCATTTATTTATTTTTTAATTCATCTCTCTTCGGTGGATTATTCATCAAGTAATAGTAATAGTAATAGTAATAGTAATAGTAATAGTAATAGTAATAGTAATAGTAATAGTCCAATTACTTCTTTAATGGACTACCTAAGATTGTGGTAATAATCGATCACCTTTTTATTAATCATATAAATAGGAGAAATATTATGGATCCTTCCCACCACGTCATCTATGGGATCAACCAATAAAATGCACCAATTTCATTAATTTTTTTATGTCGTCTTTTTACCAAGTGAATCTTTATTCTGTAAAAACTATTTTAAGGTTGATTTACAGTAAATATGAGTGAAGATTCACTTGGTAAAAAGGTGAGATGGAAAAAATTAATGAAATAGATGCATTTCATTGGTTGGTCTCATGGATGACGTGGTGGGAAGTACCCATAATATAATTTCTCTATAAATATCTTGAAGTAAAATTAAGTCGATAAACTTACTTCAAATATGGGCAGGGGAGAATCTTGACAATAGAGTTTGAGGAGCCTATTTGAAACTTTCAAAATTTTTGAAGGTCTAAATTAAAATTTTGAAGGGGTAAATTTTAAATTTTCTAAAAATTTGTGTTTAACTAAACTTAATGAGAAATTTTAAACATTTTAAAAGGAGACTTGATTAAAAATATTCAAAATTTTTGAAACAAAATAAAAATTTCTAAATTTTATAGTGACAAAATTAAAATTTTGGTGCCAAAGCTACCGGGCTCCCATGACCATCCGCCCATGATTATGGGTGAATTATTTAGTTTTAAAATAAAAGGTGTGTATGGACATCACGACAATAACACAAGTAATATTTCGATAAACGTGGATGAATTTATGAATAGAAAGGTTCTTTTTTACGTTCCTAATTATCATTCACACTAAAAAAAATATGTTTAGGGTTTAAGGGTAAGATTAAAGGTTAGTGTTTATGATTTAAAATTTACGGTTAGAGCTTAAAATTTATTATTAGTGTTGAAACATAGAAAGGGGCATCGAAAAAGAGTAGATAATTTTTTGTCATAGTTTATGATCAAATATTTGGAGGTATAAGAGATTATTAAGCCTGTAAATTTAAAAATTAAGACGGACAAATATTTTATTTGACTAATATTTAAACTAAAAAGACTTAAAATAATATTATACCAAAATTTTTTAGGAGGAACAACATCCCTCGTATCCTATTAATGACTCCATCATTGCCGATAAAACACAATCACACTTGACTCGAATTTCATTTCCGTCCAACCGTATATCAGCCTCTCGGGAATAAAGATGGAAAAGAATTCCCACTCGAGACAAGCACAAAATAGGGTTTTAAATTGATTCAAAGAAGAAGAATGTACTCTCCACTCTATTAACATCCTTAGGATTTAAGAATTAGAATCTAAAATTTAACATTTAAGAGCATAAATTTTATAATTTGATTGGAGTGTTAAAGGATTGCCATTGTCACATGATTTGTAGTATTTTGATGAATCAACAAATCAAATGGATTTAACTAAGGGTTGATTATATTTAAAAACATAAAGCTTAGTTTGCAAGTTCATCAAAAAAGTACATGGGAAGGTGTAAAACAAGGGCTTCTAAGAAATAATTAATCCACTTCGAGTAATTAATTAATGGATAAACTACATAAATGGTCAGCAAACTTTTAGGGTGCTTTTATTTTTGTCACCCAACATTTAAAACTTGCGTTATAGTTACCAAACTTTTAGTTCATTTTCAGTATGGTCCTCGTTAGATTCATTTTTCCTTAATAAAGTAATGGGTAAACCACACCATTTATCACTCAACTTTTCTCTCAGTCCTCTTTCGGCCACTAGAGTTTAAAAATTTTCAATTTAATAACTTATCTTTCGAATTATTTCGATTTTGGTCACACTCGAATGACATAGTTATACAAATTTAAAATTTTGTTTTCGTACATAAAATCATTACCCAAATCAAATATTTCGGTTAATTGGCCAATCAATTATCCATTATTTTGTCCAGGAAAATGGAAACCAAACATCAGTTTCTAACGGGAGGACCTGAAAACGAACTAGAAATTTGGTGATTATAACGCAAGTTTTAAAAGTTCAGTGACCAAAATAAAAATACCCTAAAAGTTTGGTGACCATTTATGTAGTTTACCCTTAATTAATTGCGGCGGTAATAATTAATCTTTCCTAAATTGAGTAATTAATCCTTTAAAAATTGCTTTTTTTTTCTCAAAAATAGTAATAATAAATAAACTACATTCACCTTCATAATCAAGATTCCATCACTTTATTGACCAAGGAATGATGACCCGCCGCAGGGAATAATGCTAAAGATGTTGAAAAAGGAAGAAAATTATTCAATTTATATTTATATTTATATTGAGGCTTTCAAAATCGAATCTCAACTTATAAATACAATTACATTTTATTAAAAAATTAAAAACTAACGGTGTTTAGTCTAAGTGATAAACTGTTTGGTATCATTTAGGTAGTTCTTGAGTCTAAGGCTATGTGTATGTAGAAAATTTTCGCCGGGACTCACTGTAAAACCTATATTTGATTTTGATATAACAAATTGTTTAAGGACCAAATTGTAAAAGAAAATAAATTTTTAAGTGCTCAAAAGTCTCACAAAATGACAAGGAAAAGTTTTCCAAAGTTAAAGACTTAAACCCAAAATTTTTCTAAGTGTTTCAAGCCAAAATACACAAAAACACCCAGGCATATCGATACACCCCTTGGTGTTTCGATACAGATTTTAGCTACTAGAATTTGATTTTTGCACAGCGTTTCGATACGACCTTGGCCATTTCGATATGATCTTCAAATTGGCCTGCACTTTAAACTACACGTATCGATACGGCATCACCGTTTCGATACGAAATTCATCTGGGCAAATGGTTTTTACTAAGTGTTTCGATACAGCTTACACTGTTTCGACACGATTTGAAATCTGGGTTTAAGGTATTTTTAGTCGTACCGATACGGCACCACCCGTATCGATACGGTTTGCCAAGATCTTGGCATTAAATTTTTTGACCGTTGCCTTGTCAGTTATTGGAATCAACAACTTTGAATTTCGGTTAACCCATACCGATACGCTCCTAGGCGTACCGATGTAATTTTTCATCCAAGATTCCAGTAAGCAAAACTCGTACGATATGACCCTTGTCGTTTTAATACACCCTTATTTTACACAATGACCGTTTCGATACGACCTCTCGCGTATCGATACGCCTATACACAACATCTATATTTTTCTTGTAACAGGTATCGATACAGGCCCTCGTGTACCGGCACAGTAGGTGAGCAGACAACATTTATTGCATGAAACATGGTCCCCAACGGCTCTATTCATGACTTCAACCACCCAAACGGCTAGAATTCAATAAGGGGGTATAAATACAAGTCTCCAATGCTGCTGCAACAACTAATGGACCTACATTGAACAACATTCAAGTATTCAAGCAAAAATCCAACCCTTGTGCTCTTAGAGTCAAATCCTTGTACCCAACTTGTGTGTTTTATTGTAATCTTTATTTCAAGTTTGGGGTTGAGTGATCTTGTAATTTGGGCAAATATTTACCTTGTGAGGATATTTCATTTTGCCAAATTTCTTTCTTTGTATCAAGAGTGATTTGTTCAAAGCTTTGGGTAGAAAGCTTGAACTTGTAACGGTTTCGTCCTAAGCCTAGAAAAGGGGAAGAATTTTATAGTGAAATTGGTTGAAATCCTTAGTAGGAAGCTAAGGTAGTGGACGTAGACCTTGTTAGAAGGTTGAACCACTATAAATCCTTTTGTCATATTGTCTAAATCTTTCAACTAGCTTCCAAAATTTTAAAATTGCCAATTCACCACTTCTTGGCCACCATTTCAATTGATTGATCATCCTAACAATTGGTATCAAAGCCACACTCAACCGAAGGTCTAACAATCGTTGAGGTGACCCTAGAAGGTGATTCAATCAATAGATGTCAAAGCCATGGCATCCACCTCCGGCAACAACTTGTACGAGTCTCAATCCATCACCAAACATCTATTTTTCAATGGGGATAACTATCCCTATTGGAAAAACCGTATAAAGTTCTTCATCAAATCCCATGACTACCTCCTATGGGATGTAGTGGAAGATGGACTGGCAATCCCGATAAAGAGAGAAGGTGATCGGTTAGTTCTGAAGTCCAGCACATGATGACCGATGAAGATCGGAAGAAGCTCCAAATCAATGATAAAGTAATGCACATGCTATTTTGCTCACTTGGACTGGATAAGTATTCCAAGATGTCATCTTGCTCAAGTGCCAAAGAAATATGGGACAATTAGAGATCACATACGAAGGCACTAATGAAGTTAAGGAAACCAAGATTGGGCTTCTTAACTTGAGCTATGAAAATTTCAAGATGGACCATGATGAAGAAATCTCCAAAATGTTCGAACAATTCTCCATCATTGTAAATGGCCTCAAGGGTCTTGGAGAAATCATCCCGGAGGAAAAGCTAGTTCGTAAACTACTCTACTCACTTCTCGAGTCTTGGGATGGTAAAAGAACGACCATCATAGAAGCGAAAGATCTCAAAACGCTAAAGCTTGATGCTCTTATGGGGTCTCTTCTCACCCATGAGATAATGAAGAAAGGAAGAGATGAAGAAAGAAAGAAGAAATGAAGGTCGAGAAGAAGGAAGTTGAGAAGAAGAAGATGTGAATCGCTCTCAAAGCTTCACAAGAAGAGAGTGATTCAAGTGAGGAAGAAGATGAAGAATTGGCTATGATAGCCAAATGATTCACTCAGCTCATAAGATCCAACCGAAGAAGAAAGTTCAATCGAAGAAGGGATTTCAAGAATAAGAGCAAGGAAGAAGAAAAAGATCTGATCATGTGCTACGAATGTAAGAAGCCATGGCATATTAAAATCGATTGCCCACAACTCAAAAAAAAGGGTTTCGAGAAGAAAAAGAAGCCCAAGGCCCATGTAGCCACTTGGAGCGATGAAGAGTCTTTAAGTGATGAGGAGCAAGAAGTTGCTAACCTTTATCTCATGGCCTATGAAAAGGATCCTAAGGTAACCTCTAACTCATTAAATGATCTTACATATGATGAATTATTTGATGATTATAATGAGTTACAAGAGGCTTATGACGAATTGGTTGAGAAATATAAGGAATCTATTTTGAAAAATAAGAAAGCTATCATTGATTTGAAAAACCGAAACGATTCCTTATCTAAAACCAATTCGGAACTTGAAAAGAAGGTTAGTGATTTACTAGATGATCGAAAATATTTTGAAAAGGAAAATGTTGATCTAAATAACCTTCTTTCTAAGTTAAAAGATCATTACCTCGAGGAGGTAAATGATTTCAAAGATTCCTTAAACAAGGTTGGGAAACCAAGTTTTGAAAAAGGGCAATCTTCAAAACCCAACCATGTAAAAAGGAACTTCGGTGGGTACAAACACGGAGGGTACGCAATGCCCTATTATGGTAAGAAAGTTAGAAGTGTATGGATTCCTAAGGATGTGTTACTTCTAACAATATAAATGCAATTACTTCTTGGATTCCTAATGGAACCAAGCTCTTGAGAACTAATGTTCATGGACCCAAAAAGATTTGGGTACCAAAAATCAAAAATTGATTCCATGTTTGTAGGGGGATCATTGCTACAAGGCCAAGGCTACAAGTGCAAACTCATTGTACCTTGATAGTGGATGCTCAAAACACATGACCGGAGACAAGAGTCGATTCTTGGAACTAAAGCCAAAGAGTGAAGGAGTAGTAACTTTTTGTGACAACTCCAAAGGCTACATTGAAGGAATTGGTTCCATTGGTAATCACTCATCTATTCTCATTGATAATGTTTTATATGTCAACGGTCTAAAACATAATCTCTTAAGCATAAGCCAATTATGTGACAAAGGTTTCAATGTTATTTGCGATTCTAATGGTTGCAAAATTTTAAACATTGCAATAAATAAAATTGTGCTTTTTGGTCATCGCATAAGAAATATATACATGGTGCATCTAGATGACATACACATTTCTCATGCATGTTTTGTTGCAAATGATGAGCATGATTTATGGTTATGGCATATAAAACTAGGGCATGCAAGCATGAGTGTTTAGAAAAATTGGTTTCAAAAGATCTAGTAAGAGGTTTGCCTAAAATAAGTT
Source organism: Hibiscus mutabilis (assembly GCA_019671005.1). Taxonomy (NCBI): domain Eukaryota; kingdom Viridiplantae; phylum Streptophyta; class Magnoliopsida; order Malvales; family Malvaceae; genus Hibiscus; species Hibiscus mutabilis. Next base: position 48,617,561 of record CM033736.1, read on the forward strand.
TTCAAATGATAAAATTTGTGATGCTTGTGTAAAAGGCAAACATAAAGAGTTTCTTTCAAATCCATTAATGATGTTTCAACTAGTAGAGTTTTACAATAGATCCATATGGATCTCTTTGGTCCTATTAGAACTACTAGCTTGGGTGGAAAATTATATGCATATGTTTTAGTTGATGATTACTCTAGATATACTTGGGTTTTATTCTTAAGTACCAAAGATGAGGCTTTAGAAAAATTCATCGCATTTTCAAAAATTACTCAAAATGATCTTGGTCAAACTATTTCTCACATTCGAAGTGACCATGGCACCGAATTTCAAAATTTAGGTTTTGAGGATTTTTGTAACTCAAATGGTATTAGCCACAATTTTTCAGCCCCTAGAACACCTCAACAAAATGAGGTTGTTGAAAAGAAAAATTGAACTTTAGAGGAAATGGCTAGAACCATGCTTTGTGAAAACAATTTGCCAAAATATTTTTGGCCACAAATACGTCTTGCTATATCATAAATAGAGTAACGATTATGCCTATTTTAACTTTAGCTATTTTTATCCATTTGGTTGTAAAATGTTTTGTTTTAAACAATGGAAAAGATAATTTAGGCAAATTTGGTGCTAAAAGTGATGAAGCTATTTTTCTAGGATATTCTCAAAACTCTAAAGCCTATCGTGTATTTAATAAAAGAACCTTGGTTGTTGAAGAGTCTATTTATGTGGTTTTCGATGATAACCTCTTTCCGAGGAAGGATTCTTGTGATGATGTAGGGATTTTTGAAGCCAATGATGGTGGGCAATCATCGAATGTGAATGAAGTTCCAACCAAAGAAGAAGAAGCACAAGATCCACCTCTAGAAGCCTTGAAGGACATGAACCTAGAGGAAAAGGTAGTGAGCTACCCAAGAGAGTACAACTATGTCAAAGGTGGTGAGATTTTGGGTGATCCATCCAAAGGGGTAACCACTAGACTTTCTCTTAGAAATGCATGTAACATTGCATTTATCTCATGCATAGAGCCTAAAAATATCAAAGAAGCATGAAATGATGATTATTGGATAATGACTATGCAAGAGGAATTAAACCAATTTGAGAGAAGTCAAGTTTGGACATTAGTTGATAGGCCTAGTAATAAATCTACTATAGGAACTAAATAGGTTTATAGAAACAAACTAGATGAGAGTGGTAACATAGTGAGGAACAAGGCTAGACTTGTTACTTAAGGTTACACATAAGAAAAGGGAATCGATTTTGATGAAACCTATGCACCCGTAGCTAGAATGGAAGCCATTAGGATGCTTTTAGCATTTGCATGCTATCAAGAATTTAAGCTTTTTCAAATGAATGTAAAAAGTGCATTTTAAATGGTTTTATAAATGAAGAAGTGTATGTAGAACAACCACCCAGTTTTGAAGATCCAAAATACCCAAACCATGTTTTTAAACTTTCAAAAGCTTTATGTGCTTTGAAACAAGCTCCTAGAGCTTGGTATGAAAGGTCGTCAAGTTTTTTAGTTGAAAAAGGTTTGAAAAGGGGAAGGTGTATACTACACTCTTCATAAAAAGAAATGACAAAGACATATTAGTAGTTTAAATTTATGTTGATGACATTATTTTCGGTTCTGCTAATGGATCTCTTTGTCAAGAGTTTGCTAAGTTGATGCAAGGTGAATTTGAGATGAGCATGATGTGAGAGCTTTCCTACTTTTTGGGGCTCCAAATTAAATAAAGGAAGGATGCAATCTTTATCAATCAAGCGAAATATATAAAGGACATGCTCAAGAAGTTTGTCTTGGAGAACGCAAAACCTCAAGCCAAACCAATGAGTTCTTCTACAAGGCTTGATAAGGATGAAGAAGGTATGTGTGTGGATTTAAAGCTTTATAGATCAATGATAGGATATTTGCTTTATTTTACCGCAAGTAGACCGGATATCTTGTTTAGTATTTACTTATGTACTAGATTTCAAGCTAGTCATAGAGAATCCCACCTTATTGCCGTTAAGAGGATCTTTAGATACCTTAGAGATACACCTTGTTTGGGTCTTTGGTATCATATAGACTCTTTCTTTAGTTTACATGCATTCTCGGATGCGGATTATGGGGTTGTAATATAGATAGAAAAAGTACCTTCGGTACATGTCAATTCCTAGGTAGTATGCTCATATCTTGGTTTTCTAAGAAGCAAAATAGCGTAGCATTATGTACCACCGAAGTCGAATATGTATCCATAGGAAGTTGTTGTGCTCAAGTCCTTTGGATGAAGCAACAAATCTTAGATTATGGAGTTGATGCAGGTACCATCCCCATTAGGTGTGACAACACTAGTGCTATATGTCTCACTAAGAATCCCATCCAACACTCTAGAACCAAACACATAGAAATAATGCATCATTTCATTAGAGATCATGTCTTGAAATATGATATAGTTCTAGAATATGTAGACACCTCAAATCAATTAGTGGATATTTTCACCAAACCATTAGACAAAGAGCGTTTTTGATCTCTTAGAAGAGAGTAAGGTTTAACCAGCCTTCCTTGACCCTTAGAGCTTCTTTTGGTCTCAAAACTAGCTTAAATTTGTTTGATTGATTGCTTATGTGTTTTTGCTCCTAAATGCATATATGCTTGTTGCTAGGGGGAGTATGCATCTATTTATGCTCATACATGATGTTATCATATCATTTACATGCATTTCAATTCAAATCGAATTTTTGAGCAACCTGCAGCCAAAATTGACAATTCTGGCACAGGCGTATCGATACGGTATACCTTGTATCGATACGGGTCATTTACAATCGTTTCGGTACAGTTATCTTTGTACCGGTACGGGTCGCGTATCGAAACGACTATTATAGCGTTTCAGTACTTGGTTTCGATACGCCAATGTGGCGTATCGAAATGCGTAGCCTTTGGGCAGTTTTAGGGGCATTAAAAGAGGGGTTTTCACTTTAACTTAAATACCATCTTTTTCTCAAACCCTAGATACGATTTTTCTCTATAAAAACCTCAAAATCCCTCACTTTTTCTCACACAACTCTTCAAAAATTCTTGAGGGCTTTTAGTTTTTCCATCAAACCCAAGCAAAAAAAATCAAGTTTGTGCATCAACATCACTTCATTCATCCTTAATCACAAATTCAAGGTATAAACCCTAACATTTTTCTTTTTAATTTTCGTACATATTTCCTAACTATTTTTGTAATATAATCATAGATTTAGAATATATACAATATAGTTTTCAATATTTTTGTAAAAACTCTTTAAAATCTGAATTTTTTTTGGTTCGAATATAAATTTATACCGTATAATTTTTTAAACTGTTTTATAAGTTTTTTTTCTTTACCAAAAATTCTTTTTTATATTTGTATAGGTTTTTAAACTATGTTATATATATTTTTGTTTAAACAATACCTTGAAATTTGGATTAATTTTTGGATCGAATGTGTTGATTTATGCATACATTGTTTTTGCTTTGATTTGTTTTCAGATTATAGCACCAAAAAAACGTGCGAGAAAAAAATTGCCTTTAGTTCCAATCCTCCTAGTATCAATCCCGACAATATTGGTAATAGACTCAATCTCACCCATATCTATCAAAATTGTTTTAATGAACCGCAATTCCCACATGCCATGGATCGTTTTAATTTTTTTTAAAGTTTTACAATTTGCCGAGAGAGTGTTACTTCGATCCCTTTTTTACAATCCGAAATATTTCCATTTAAATATATTCGTTTAATGCAAGAATTGAAATTTATGGCTTTTTTGGGTATACCCGAGATTTTATACCGAAACCTTGTTTTGATTTTTTATTCCAATGCTCGGTGCATTTTCAGTGAAAATAAAACCTTGGTTATTGCGATTGAATCCTATTTAATGGGTAAGAAATTTCGATTTGACTCAACTGTTTTAGCAAACTTTTTGGGTCTTGAGGATACGAGTATTGATGATGAGAATTCGTTGGGACATGTTCTTGGAGGCTCGGTTACCATATTAGATGCCCATGACCGCATCCTACACATCATGATCACTTGGTGGTTCCGTCCATCCGGTGGCAAGTTTTCAACGATCCGCCAAGTTGATGACTTTTGGCTCAGTTGCTTTCGTGAGGAAAGGCGACCAAACCTTGCTCAAATTATGTTCGCCGAAATCGTCTTCCTTGTGCAACATCGACATACCTCTATGGTTTCATCATTCACCTATGGCACCGCCTTGAGCTACATCTTTCACAAGATGGGTATTGATTGCTCCTATGATCTTGCAGAACCCCTCACTGATCCTATTGATGAGGTTCTCTTCGTCGCGCAAAGTTCACCTATTACAATGGAGAATGGATTCGAAACACCGATCTTCCAGGAGGTGTTCAACCCGATCCGGTGGCAGCTCCTCAAGAGGCTCTCATTCCACAAGCTTCAGTGGCCCAACCAAATCTTGATGGTCTCATGGCATACCTCAATGAACAATTCACCAACTTGCACATAACCATGAATTCCGAGTTTGTCGCGATTGAAACACGCTTCACATGCTTGGAGGAAAGAGTGACGGCCATTGAGAATCGTCAAAACTCAATGGATATCTCTCTTACCGCGTTTCATGGCGAATGACGTCAATCCCTTGGGCCTCAAAGTCAATAATGATAAGGATGAGGATGAAGAAGATGAAGACGATGGGATGAATCCTTAAACATTTTGCATCTCATAACATATCATATCATGTTAGGATTAAATTATGCACCTATGTTTTTATGTTATTTGGACTCCTATGCTATGGATTTTTATTTGGTTTATGTTTTTAGGATTTAAGTTGGATTTTAATTATGTTGCTTGAACTATGCTTTAAATTTTAATGATTATGTTGCTTATTTAATTACTTGGAGTTATTATTGTTTACTTGTTTTACCCTATTGAATTGATTTTAATCTAACAAAAAGGGGGAGAAGGAATTTAGCCAAATTTTTTTTCAAATATAAGCTTAAAGTAAGTGGGAGTATTTTCAATATTTTCAAAGTTACTTAAAAATTTTACTTTGGTTTTGTTATATCAAAAAGGGGGAGATTGTAAAACCTATATTTGATTTTGATATAGCAAATTGTTTAAGGATCAAATTGTAAAAGAAAATAAAATTTTAAGTGCTCAAAAGTCTCACAAAATGACAAGGAAAAGTTTTCCAGAGTTAAAGACTTAAATCCAATTTTTTAAAATGTTTCAAGCCAAAATACACAAAAACGCCCAGGCGTATCTATACACCCCTTGGTGTTTCGATACTGATTTTAGCTACTAGAATTTGATTTTTGCACAACGTTTCGATACGACCTTGGTCGTTTTGATACGGTCTTCAAATTGGCCTGCACTTTAAACTACACGTATCGATACGACATCACCCGTTTCGATACAACATTCATCTGGGCAAATGGTTTTTACTAAGTGTTTCGATACAACTTACACTATTTCGATACAGTTTGAAATCTAGGTTTAAGTTATTTTTAGTCGTATCGATACAACACCACCCGTATCGATACGGTTTGTCAAGATCTTCAAAGATCTTGGCATTAAATTTTTTGACCGTTGCCTTTTCAGTTATTGGAATCAACAACTTTGAATTTCGGTTAACCCGTACCGATACGCCCCTAGGCGTACCGATGCAATTTTTCATCCAAGATTCCAGTAAGCAAACTCGTACCGATACGGCCCTTGCCATTTCGATACGCCCCTATTTTACACTATGACAGTTTCGATACGACCTCCCGCATATTGATACGCCTATACACAACGGCTATATTTTTCTTGTAACAAGTATCGATACGGGCCCTCGTGTACCGGTATGGTAGGTGACCAGACAACATTTATTGCGGGAAAGATGGTCCCCAACGGCTCTATTCATGACTTCAACCACCCAAACGGCTAGAATTCAATAAGGGGGTATAAATACAAGTCTCCAATGCTGCTGCAACAACTAATGAACCTACATTGAACAACATTCAAGTATTCAAGCAAAAATCCAACCCTTGTGCTCTTAGAGTCAAATCCTTGTACCCAACTTGTGTGTTTTATTGTAATCTTTATTTTAAGTTTGAGGTTGAGTGATCTTGTAATTTGGGCAAATATTTACCTTGTGAGGATATTTCATTTTGCGAAATTTCTTTCTTTGTATCAAGAGTGATTTGTTCAAAGCTTTGGGTAGAAAGCTTGAACTTGTAACGGTTTCCTCCTAAGCCTAGAAAAGGGGAAAAATTTCATAGTGAAATTGGTTGAAATCCTTAGTAGGAAGCTAAGGTAGTGGACGTAGACCTTGTTAGAAGGTTGAACCACTATAAATCATTTTGTCCCATTGTCTAAATCTTTCAACTTGCTTCCAAAATTTTAAAATTGCCAATTCACCCCATCTTGGCCACCATCTCAATTGATTGATCATCCTAACACTCACCCACCAAAATCAGGTGTATGACACAGGACAATTCGAATGAAGGTTTACAACTGTAATCGTAAATTAAACACATAATTTGGTATTGACATATTAAACTAGCCACTTAAGATCGTACAAGGAAAAGGTAAAACAAACTCAACCAAGAGACTCGAACATAAGGCAGATACGAACACATCTGACTGCATTGGTAAACAAACCATAAAAAATAAACTACTGAAAGATCACTGAAAACTGCAAATGTCGTGAGAAAATTGTCCATGAACACAAACCGCATATCCAAATCCAATATGAGGGTCCAAAGTAGGGAAGATCAACACGATAACAAATAAATGCCATATTGATTAGTCGAGGTGATATCAAATCCAACACTAAGAAAAAATAAACGAAAATAACGGCCAAACGATCGATAGAAAAGACCGAAAATGATCCATGAAGGTAAAAAAAAACGGGCCATGAAGGCAAAAGAAAACATACCATTAAAACAGAATTACTCTTAATAAGGATTTAAAAAAACAAAAGAGAAGTAAAAATGAATGATAAAAAAATAAAGAAAAATTAAGGAATACCTACAACTGACAAACAATACTAAAACTGATGTCGCCTTTAACCAAAACAATGAAAAAAACTAAGAACTAACCTAAGCGGTTAGGTTAAAAAATAGACTTAAGTTAAACCTAAGAGTTTATAATTAATTTAGAAATATGTGTATATCTATTAATATATAAGTTATTAAATAAATTTAGTGTAACAAGTCAACCATCCATTAATTAAATAAGTGAAATTAAAAAATCCAAAAATGAATAACAAAAATGTTTATATTCGGGATGTGCAAAATAAATCATAACCTTTAACCGGTATAACCATTTATTTTATAGGTTAATTAACTTAGTCGTTAAGGCTAAACGGTTTCGGTTGACCGAACCGCTAAAAAAGATGGTTAATGGTTAACTTATAGGTACTTTTTAATTAAGTATGAAGTTTATGTTTAAAATCTCTCTATTTTAGTTTTTTTTTTAAATCTTAATACAATATCTATCGGAAAGATATATTTATTATTCTAAAAAGAAATAATGAACATTTGAAAAGAAAATTGTAATAGGTTACATGTTAACATGTAACCAAACCGCTTCTTAATGGTTAACCACTATAATGATTAACCTTTTATAAAATTAACGGTTAATCATTTCTTAACGGTTATTAATGGTTAGGTTACGGTTATAACCGCTGTAATGGTTAATCAACCGTTTAAACTAAATGTACAGTTAACCTACCATGAACACCACTAGTTTATATCACTTAATATTATTTTTTATGTCAAATATCCTTAAGTTCAACCTAATTTCTGACTTTGATCATAATTTGTTTGCCCACTCCGGTATTAAAACTTTTGTTTTATCGCAGTTGACAATAGGTATTATCACAATTCAATTGTGACTTACTTTTTATAATTTAAAAAAAAAAAATCAGTTTGAGAATCCAAAGTAGAGTGATCAATAAATAACCAAATAATCGTTAGCCGAAGAGACAATATTAAATTACAGAAACAATAAAAACAGGTCAGAGAAAAAAAATCCAAATCGAAAGAGTATAATATCTGAATTTATCTAAATTCTATTGTACATGTTTTAGCAAATTAAAAATATTAGTAATTATTAAATGGAAATAATATATTAAAAAAACAATATGAACAGATTTAAACAAGCTTGAATTAGTTGGGGTCAAACCGGGCTTATGCTGCAAATATGCATGTTGCCTCATGAACACCTTCAAGCTGACCAATCTCAATGTACAATCAATATATGCAGGAAATAAACGTATGGTGGCAAATCCATAATCCATGGATTTACAGACAACTATCTGGTCGAACAAAATCAACTGCTTTCCCGACCACATTTCTACAAAATGATTGAGCAGCTTTGTTCAAGTACGTTAAATTCACGTTCAGCAGTTTTATTCCGGTGCACGGATTCTTTGTACTACAATCAAATTTTATAGCTACCGGTGTCGATGATGTTCCTCGTATATCTGTGTAGATGATATCCTTAATCTTTACTCCCGAAACCTATAATCATCGGAGAAGAAAAGGGTAAGGAGATTGGAGAAGAAGTCATAGAACATGAAACCGGTTCGAATTGGACAATAATTTGAGAGTAGAAACGAAACTTCTGTAGTACCTGACCTGGACAATTTTTGTTACGAGGGCAATAATTTTGGTCGATCATGATAGGGTTTTGAACGTTCCTCATCACGGAATCCGTAAACTGAACCCCTTCGACGAATCTGGTACTCGGCCTTGCCCATAACTTGATTCTCAACCCATTCTGAGTGTTGGAAAATGTTGTTTTCTTCACTGTAACATTTTGGACCCCTTCCGCTTTCAAATCCTTTGCTAAACTTCCAATGCTGCAGAGTTCACATTAAGCAATTCAAACCAATATTAGTAATTTAACAATAACACATTTCTTCCTTTTTAGTACAAGTAACAGTGGGATTTGATATTATGTCCGAATTCATGCAAAACAATTGATTGCAGATCTACTCCATTCACTGCATCATCTTCAGCAAGGGTTCAATTCCATTTGTTATAAAAGTGAACCTACCACCTGATGGGCAATAAGCATAAGCAGCGAAGATAGGAATGTTGGCATATGTGCAGTGTTGTCCAGATTAATTACTTTTTGGCGTTGTCTTGTAGTTCAGTCTTGAATTTTTGTTTTGCTTGTTGAGTTTGTCGGAGTAAGGTGTTGAATTTTATTCCTGTCTTTTTCCTGGTTGTGTTGTACACTTTTCCTCCAATTAGGATTAGAAAGATTTTTTAATCAGACACACAATCCATTTGGAGCAAGACTTACGGTCCCTTGATCAGAACCTCGGCCGCTACGCGCAGTTTCATCGCTTCGTTCACCACAAAAATCTGATTAAAGGTTCGACGAGAAAACCCAAACGTTGCTCTATTGTTCTTAGCAATTTCGGCCGCCTCCGCCATTTGTTTGTTGCACCGCCATCAGCATCGAACTCCTCGTCTCAGGGCGAGCAAAACCTTAGCCTTCTTCGTGGCTTCGGTCGCCGATTGAAGTCGTCGGAGTTTTCGATTTTAGGGTAAGTCTTGCTGCAAGCTCCTACGCCCAATGTGCCTAGGGTAAGTCTTTCTGGATACTGTTCTGGAATACTACATGTCGGTGTATGGTTGGAGGGTAGTCAGGTAATTAAAATAAAACTTTCCGTTCATTTCTATAATTCTACTCTACTGAATTAATTTACCAAAATCCGAAACTCTCTATGCTCCGAATCTAATATCATTGAAACACACAAATTTTCGCATGTTCGACTTTCGTAATCTATATCTCTTCTGATTCTTCGGAATATAAGTATCTTGTCTGGTACTTAGGTGATTAACAATCCTGTTACCTAAGTACATCGATGTTACGAATATCAATATCTTGAATGGAACTTGTTGTTGCTTGAATCATCACGTTAATATTATTGCTTTGTTATTTACCTACTTGTACAGTTGGTAGTTCTGTATTACTGAGCTTTCCCAAGCTCACGTTGGTTTATCGTTGCAGGATAAAAGAAATCTATCTTGGTATAGTGATCGACACCAGTGGTTGGAGTTCCATCGACGTTGCTTTCGGAGTACGGTACTTGTACAGTTAATGGGCATGTATGTCGTGTCTTATTTTATGTCAGAGTTTCGTTATATGTTATATAATTTCTAAAATGATATTTTATAAGAAATTTTATTTTTTACACTTTTTAATGTATTTTTAAGAAGGTTCTTATGTTTTGTTGTGGGTCTCTCCGGTGACCCGAATATGACCTCCTAAATTAAACATTCTGCATAGATGGATTTAGGGGGTTACAGGGGCTATCACCGGCGGAGAAGATCTTAACTCCTTGGATATGCACGTTCTTAAATCCATTGCTTCGGCTGTGGTTGTGCAAACACATATCTTCAAAAAACTCAACTATCGGAAGAAACACAAGATATGAGGCTGGCTTCCACCTCCACCACCACCCTGTTCTCTGCCTCTCTATGCGCCGCCAGAAGAGGCTTTCCTCCGCCCTCGCCATACCCATCATCGCCACTTCCGCTTCCTCTCAACTTTTGTACGGTTTATTTATCCTTTTCAACTCTTATAATTGTATCAAATTTTTGTCGGTTGTTTCTTAAACTGATAGTATAAAAATGTCTGCAAATCCTGACTTCGAAGTTTCAGTTTGTGTTCAGAGAAAATGCAATTTAAATCGGCAATATCACTAGGAAAGAACAGAGGTGAAAGAGTAAGGTATAGTGCAGTGGAAGGGGAAGATGAAGCATGTGAATTAGTCAATGGGGTGGAGCTTTTAATTGGGGAAGGAGATGACAATATTCAAGCTGATTCTTAAACCTTTTCTTTTCCAATTTCCATTGTTGTGAACTCTACTTAGATTTGAGATATGTGTATGTATTCCTCATATGCTTAAATGAAATTGCAGTGTCCTTGTCCCCGACCTGTTTCGCGGTCAATGTTCGAACAATGGCTGGCTAGCCAACACCCTCTGAGGGTTGCACAAATGACATTGCGACCTCAGCAAAATGGATGGTTGATGAGTTTACAGCCGCTGGAATTTCAAATAAGCTTGGTATCATCGGGTTCTGCTTCGGATGCGGGCGAGTGATAGATGTGGGGAGGAGGTATTTTGGGTAATATAATTAAATTAATAAATATTTTAATATATTTATTTTATTTTATTTTAAAATTTAAAAATAATGAAAGAAAATGATGTGGCACTCCTGATTGGTTAGGATGATTTTTTTTAACGGTGTTAGTTTTTTTGGGTGAAATGAGTAACGTCGAAAATATTAGGAAGCATTTCGTCCTGAAAAAAGTTTAGGTACCAAACTGGAAAAAGGGGTATAATTTAGGGACAAAAAGTGCATTAAGCCATAAAATTATGATGCAAAAAAGGATTACTAGGCTACATAATTACAGGCATAAAGACAAAAATAGGACCATTAGGTCCTATTATCAAATTAGGAGTCAACATTCTATATTTTATGGACTAACACCATTACAGTGAACTCGCCGCACAAGCACGACAAGTTTTAAAAAAATATTATTTTTTATTCAAACTCGCCGTAGGGGCACGACGAGTTCCGAAAAAAATTCCCCAAAATTTCGTTTAAATCTTAAGCAAGTTGATTAGGATAATCCTAATCTGAACTCGCAGTAGGGGCACGACGTGTTTCAAGTAGGTTAACGGCTATTTATAGGTGCACTTAAACGAAAATTTGGGGAATTTTTTTTCAAAACTCGCCCTACCCCTACATCGAGTTCGAGTTAGGATTACGCTAATCACTTTGCTTAATATTTAAACGAGAATTTGGGTGAATTTTTTTCCAAAACTTATCGTGTTCCTACGACGAGTTTAAATAAAAAATTAATATATTTTAAAACTCGTCGTGCATGTGCGGCGAGTTCACTGTAATGGTGCTAGTCCGGAAAATATAAAATTTTAGGTCATAGTTTGGTAAAAATAACACCTAATGGTCCTAGTTTTGTCTTTAAGCCCATAACTACACGAAAAAGATATGATGGGTAATTGCACAAATATTGTTGTTTAGATTTTTATTTTAGGATTGGGTATTTTTTTATTTCACGACATATAATAATTCATATTAAATCAATTAAGTAACGAATGAAGTTTGCTGAAGTGACATGCATTATGGCCTAAAGTCAGCATAACTGCAAGTTGACTTCACCTTTATTTGCCTGAAGTCGACATGCAATTCCGGCGACTTTTAATGAGACTGTAGCAAACACAATAAATCACGAAATAATAAAACAAAATACAATATTTCGTAAAATATTTTTTCAATTACAATTTACAATATTACTGTAAAGTACCCGGAATATGATGTAAAATAATAATTAGTATATAATGTAAAATAAATATAAATATAAAAGACGTATGAATGTTTCAAAAATATATATAATAAAAAACTTTTAATATATCAAAATTTATATAAACACATTCATCAAAGAAAATTTATATAATAAAATATATTTTAAACATAATTATAGCATATTTAAAAAATTACGAACTTAACACTAAATCATGAATTATCAGATTTAATCTCTCTTTGATGAATTTAATTAGGGTAAATAACACCTATTGATCATTAAACTATTCATGTTTTCTTATTTTGGTCACTAAACTATTATTTTTGACAAAATCGTCACTAACATTATGTTCCTTTTCCTATTTTGGTCACCCGACGTTAAAAAATTTATGGAAAAAACAATAGTTTGGTGACCAAAACAGGAAAGAAAACAATAGATTAGTGACAAAAAAGGGGGAAAAGTAACATTAGTGATCAAAATAGAAAAAAAAACATGGCGTTAATAACGGTTTTTCCTAAAATTATAGTTTGACGACCAAAATAGGAAAAATGAGAATAGTTTAGTGACCAATGTTGTTGTTTACCCATTTAATTAATTCATAAACCTTCAATAAGCTCGAAATTTGAATCTTATTTTTTCTTTCCCTAAACCAAAACGTCATTTATTTATTTTTTTAATTAATCTATCTTTGGTGGATTAATAATCAAGTAAGTAATAGTAATAGTCCAATTACTTCTTTAATGGACTACCGAAGATTGTGGTAATAATCAGTCACTTTTTTATTAATCATATAAATAGCTTGAAGTAAAATTAAGTCGATAAACTTACTTCAATTATGGGTAAATTATTTAGTTTTAAAATAAAATGTGAGTTTGGATATCATGACAATAACACAGATAATATTTCGATAAATAAGGAGAAAGTTATGATCAAACATTGGGAGGGACAAGAGACTATTAAGTCTTTAAATCTAAAAATTAAGAGGGACAAAAACTTTATTTGACTAATATTTAAACTAAAAAGACCTAAAATGATATTATACCAAAAACTTATGGGAGGAACAACAGTACCTCATATCCTATTAATGGCTCCGTCCCTGCCGATAAAACACAATCACACTCGACTGGAATTTCATTCCCATCCAACTGTACATCCGCCTCCGGAGAATAAAGATGAAAAAGAATTCCCACTCGAGACAAGCACAAAATAGGGTTTCACAATCAATTCAAGGAAGAAGAATGTACTCTAGCATCCCTATGATTTAAGAATTAGAATCTAAAATTTAACATTTGAGAGCATAAAATTTATAAACTAATTGAAGTGTTTGCCATTGTCACATGATTTGGAGTATCTTGAGAATCAACAAATCAAATGGAGTAAACTAAAGGTTGCTTATATTTAAAAACATAAAGCTTAGTTTGCAAGTTGTTATATTTTGACTCAAATTCTAATTGGTAATTAAGTTGGATTTTATTGTAATTCTAGTAGTCGAAGATTACTTGGTAATTAGGATTTACTTTAATGGGTAAATATCTATTTTAGGTAGGAGATCTTATTGAATAAGGTTTTTTGGTGACCAAGTATTTGGGCCTATAAATATAGACTAAGTTTAACATTTTGAATTATGAGAGAACAATAGAATGAGAGAGAGGGGGAATTACTCTGGAGAGATGTAACCACTTTTAGGTTCTCTACAATTATTGTGCATACGTTGTAGAGATGGGTATTGCAAGGATGTTGGGAAGAGTGTTTTGGTTCCACCGGGTCATAGGATTTGTACACCGGTTTTGGGATTACATGGGTTATCATGTATTTTTACTCTTCGGGTTTTCTACGTTGATAGTGGATCGATTTCTCTTGTCCGTGGCGGTAGGATGTGCTGAACCACGTTAAATATTGTCTCTTGTGCATGTCTTGATCTATGTCGTTATCGCTTTGGTTATTTTGCTGCATACTAAATTCCTAATGCAAGTTCATCAAAAGAGTACATGGGAAGGTGTAAAACAAGGGCTTCTAAGAAATAATTAATCCACTTTGAGTAATGAATTAACTAGTTTTAGTTGTTTTGTCAATTATATATATGGCAAAATTAGGGGAAATGGTGAAAATAAAAAAATAGGGAAATTGTGCTCATAGGAAATTATTTAGGGTATTATATTCTTATTTTTTAATTTTCAAAATATTATACTTTTCTTTTTATTTTTTAATCTTTAACCTTTGTTACAGTGAAAGTAAAGTCGGCAGACTTGTAGGGCTGGGCATTCGATCGAGTCGAGTCAAAAAATTTCAAGTTATTCGAGTTGACACTTTCTATTTTATCATTCAAACTTTATTTGAAATTTTTTCGAGTCGAGTTTATGAAATTCGAGTCGAGTCGGGTCGGGTCGGGTCGAGTTTCGAATTTCTGTATAAATTTAATTATAATTATTTATAATATTATAGTTCAAATTGATAAAGACTTCTTCATATTTTTCGCATGTGCAAATAAGATTTTTAATATAATTTAATAAATCAATTGTCATCAAAAAATTATATAATATATTTATAATGATATTTTTATAGGTAATATGTTACTTCATTAAAGTACGACCTAATTAAAAACCGGATCGAAATTGTCATCGGAAAACAAATCGGATCAATCATCCTTGAAATCAAGGACAAACAAATATAAAACATTCATTAAAACAAAGAAAATTGTCCATCATCAGAAATCATAATATAGATACATTCCGATTTCAAACCGTTGATACTAGATTGCAAAATTTTCAAAATTCAAGGATAAAAATGTGAACTTACCAAAGTTTAGGGACTTAATTGAAACTTTTAACAATTAGTACTATATAGATTTGGGCCTTGTTGTGGCTTACACGTGAAGAAAATTTATTATCACATTGATCAATCTTTATCATTCAATGGCTAAACAATGAAATTTTAAAACTTTAGGAACCTAATTGTAAATTTTTTAAAGTTCTAGGACCAAAGGAATGTTCATTTCATTAATAGGTTTTATTCTTAATCTTACGTTCATCTCAAAAATTGAATTTAAAAAAAAACTGCAACTGAATCGGAGTTTAATTGTAAAGGTTATGAACTAGTGATCAAAATGTAAAATTTCAAACTTTTAAATTTCGGTTTTTCGGTTATTCCAACTTCCAAAAATCAGATCCGACTCGAACTCGAAATTCATCCGAGTTATTCGAGTCGAATAACTTGAACAACAACTCGAATAACTCGAAATTTGAAAAAAAATAGTTTTTTCGAGTCGATTCGAGTTTTGCCCGCCCTTACAGACTTGCACACTGACTTCATTGTTTATTCTATTTTTTTTATTAAAATCTCCAATCCAGATGCACAATATCTGTGTAACTTCTCCTCATTTAGTCAAAATTACTAGGGAGTCAATATGCAAGCACTCCAACTTCACATTTTTAATAAAAAAAAGATGCACAATAAAAGGTACAATATTTGAGATAATAATTTTCCCCACTACAATATCTATGTAGTTTCCCGAACACATTAACAAAATAATCAACATCTAAGAAGAACTTTAGCAATTACTGTAAAAATTCACTTCAATTACCTAAATAATTTCCCATAGTCCTATCTCCTTAATATTTTTTTAAACCATAATATTTTTTTAATCTTTCCTAAATATGTAGTAAGAAGTAATGATTAAAAAAATTGTTGACCTTGAAAAAGTAATTTCTTATTAGCATAATATAATAATATAATAAATAAACTACATTCACCTTCAAATCAAGATTCCATCACTTTGTTGACCCTGGAATGATGATCCGCCGCAGGGAATAATGCTGAAGAGTAAAGATGTTGAAGAAGGAAGAAAAATATCTAATTTATATTGAAGCTTTCAAAATAGAATCTAAATTAATACATTTGATTATATTTTATTAATAAAATTAAAAAGCAATGGTGTTTAGTTCAAGTGGTAAGCATTTAGTATCGTTTAAGTAGGCATCGAGTTTGAGGTTATGTGTATGTAGAAAATTTTTGTTGGGGACTCACTTACCGAAATCAAATTTACGATATAAGTCAATTCGAATTAATCAGAGTAAAATCTTGAAAAAACAATAAGGACAAAAAAATTTAAAAAAAAGTGTGATGTACCTTACATCATGAAATATTTAAAGCCATCATTTTTGTTTGTGGGAAATGCATCATTCAATCATGTGGGTCACAGTAATTTAATTAAAACTTTAATTTACTGCCACAAATTTATCCATTTTTTATGTTATTAGATTCGTTATTACTGCTCACAATTTTCAATCGAAGACTGTAAAGAATTTTTTTAATTATACCTACAATTTAGAGAAAGAGAAAAAGAAAGAGAAAGAGAAAGAGAAAGAGAAAGAGAAAGGGGAAAATTTGTTGCATATTGAAATTAAAATTTAAGAAAAGAAGAAAGATGTCAACAAAAAATTTAATCATTTTCTCCAACATTTGTTGACAAAATTGTAAAGAGTTTAAATTTTTTTTGATACAAGCTACTAGTTTTATTAAAAAGAGAAAATATCTAAGATTGCAATGAAAGCTTACAACTATAATCGTAAATTAAACATATAATTTGGTATTAACATATTAAACTAGCCACTTGAGATCATATAAGGAAAAAGTAAAAAAAAAAACTCAACCAAGATACTCAAACAAAAGATAGATACAAACAAACCTGACTGCATTAGTAAACGAATTACAAAAAAGAATCAAATTACTGAAAGATCACCGACAACTGCAAGCGTTGTGAGAAAATTGTTTACGAACGCAAACTGCATATTTAAATCCAATATGAGAGTCCAAAGCAAAAAAAAATCAACATGATAACAAATAAATGTCGTATTAATTAGTCGAGGTGACATTAAATTCAACCATGAGAAAAAATAAAAAAATAATGGCTAAACGATCAATAGTAAAGATAAAAAACATGCCATAAAAACAGAGAAAAACGTATCATAAAAAAATTACTCTTAATAAAAATTCTAAAAGAACAAAGAAGTAAAGATGAAAGATAAAAATTAAAGAATACTGACGACGGACTAACGATATTAAATTATGCCGCCGTTTGCCAAAACAATGGGAAAAAAATTAAGAACTAACCAAAGGTGCTAGGTTAAATAACAGACCTTAAGTTAAACCTAAGAGTTTATAATTAATTTAGAAATATGTGTATATCTATATTTGTAACACCTAGAAGAAAAAAGAGAAGAGATAAATAAATAAAAAAGGGAAGTTTTGCTATGAAAGGGAATTGAACTTGTAACCCTTAGTTGAGGGAGTTTAAGACTTAACCATTAGGACTAAGCTTACATCTCATTAAGGACTAGGTTTAATCTAATTTAAATCTTTTGAATCGGGTACTCTAAAAATAATTAAAGTTAGATGACCTTTCTAGCTACGCCTCATTTTTGGTACTCGGTTTGAGTAATTAAAGAACCCAGAAGGTTCCCCCAACCACCTTCATCGGCCGCCCCGATCTGAGACGTCGCTTGGCTGTGGCCATCATCGCCCCCTTCAGAGTTCTCGTTGCCACACCCCGAGTCCAAGGTTGCCCTCCACTCGTCGTGTGGTCGCGCCGTTTGTCGTGGAGGAGCGTTTGAAGTTTTGAATCTTAAACCCAAATTTCCCGTTCATTCCTTGGCCAATTCTGTCACCGTCCGATGTTATAGCGTGAAGCCGAGGCCACCGTCGTGCTCAGCAGGTCGAGCCGAGAAAAACCCAAACTTTGATTTGTCGAACGGCCGTCGACCTACGCCTCATTGAAGCTTTGTGAAAACCCCTCGATTTTCTTCTGTTTAGGTAAGATAGGCAAAGCTTCATTTAAATTCTAGGTTGTTTCTGAGTTTTACACATTGTGAGTGGGTACATTTGGAAAAATTATGTAATTTGGTGCATTTTAGGCCGTGCAGGGTGGCATGTGGGCCCTACGCGCCACCATAAATATTTTCGGCCACCATGACTGGTTCATTCTTGAACCGGTCCAGCCAGACCCGGTCTGACCCGAGTTAACCAGACCCGATTCACGATCCGTTGACCTGACCTGTTTGACCGACCCATTTTATTGAGTTCACTCAATTTGAGTCAACTCGCCCGAGTCCACTCAGTGAGTTGACTTGCCCAAGTCAGCTCAATGAGTCGACTTGCCCGAGTCAGCTCAATGAGTCGACTCGCCCGAGTTAGCTCAGTGAGTCAACTCGTCCTAATTAACCTAGTTAACTCAACCTGATTGTTGACCTATTGACTGCTGACGTTATCATGATGTCAGTGTTGACTGCCAATGTCAGCATGACATCAGCATTGATTTTGACTTTAACCAAAAAGTTAAATTTTTCGAAAACTCATATTTTATGTTTTTCGATGTCCTGAGCTCGTTTTTGAAACCCGTTTCGCAAAATTCTAACCTGAAAACCTCCAAATTTGACCTTGAACCCGAGCTTGTTTATGTGTTAGTTATTTAATTATGGGCAACGATATTGGTTTGAGGACTGATTATGGTATATGATTAATTAAAGGTATCTGCAGTCTCTGGTAATTTGGGATTCGGAGAGACGTCGAGTTTGAATGTAATCGAAGAAAAAATTTAAGGGTCGATTGTCGTAGCTTGGATTCGAGGTAATACATTTCTACCTACAGTATGCTTTATGTAACATTGGTATATGGTTATGGCATATAAGACATTGAATGAGTATATCGATTAACTTGCTTAAGCCAATTTGACTTCTAAACAAAAGAATGATAAACCAGATAAGACCTAAAATACTCGAATAAGAAGTCTAACGATCTGGAAGAATTTTTTAGTTCAGTAAGAAATTAATAATACTGTCAGCCTTCAGAAATGAATTTTGGTTAATAAAGGAGTTAACTTCTGAATATTCAAATTTATATTAATGAAAAAATACCTTTAAGGTATAAATGACAAAAATACCCCTGACGATGAAAATGACCTAGATTTTGATTCCTAACTCGATTAAACAATTTACTCATTTGGAACCCTCGACCTACTTGGAAAATCTTGGTATTAAGATTCAAACCTTTTAAAATGTAAAATGTGTGGATTCTCCTAAAATCCTAATTAAGTCCCTGAGATAAATTACTGTAAGTTTCTACATTTATCTAAATCAATCAAATTGGCAGAAACATCGAATTGATTGTAATGATAGAAATAAATGGAATATATTCAGGCATAAAAATCTCTAAATTAACCAAAATAACGAATTTACCCTTGATTTTTGAAGGAAATAAAATAAAAATCGAATTGTGTGGAATGACAAAAAAGGTCTAGGATGACTAAAATTTCATTAAGCAATTAACCGATTGAAGCATCCTCGTGACTTGAAATAAGTGAAGGTTCTGTAAATTCTAGAATTAATCCATAAAGCTCAAAAGACTGTGATGCTCATGTGGGTTGAAGCCGACATATGTACAACTATTTTATCTCGATACTGCTTAATTAATGGAAGAAGATCGAATAAATACATGTTTGACTGTTCAGGGTTCGTTAAAAGATAATTGGTGATAAAGTTTTGTTCAACTATACAAGTCATCGATATTAAGTATCGAGTGTGCGTGATGCGTACCTATTCAAATATTGGTATATACTTTAATGATGAGAACTGTTCAGTTCAAGTGGTTTGGGAGGGTGGATAAGACGATAGATGTTGTAGACATCGCAAACATATGTTTTTCACTAATTGGGTAAATTACCAAAATGCCCTTGAATGTCATACGGTCAAAAACTTCCCATATAAACTAAATTTGTATGGAATCCTTTTGATGTGTTAGGAATCCTGAAGGGTCTTGATCCGTCTGTATTTTAGAATTCATCCAGACGTATCTGAACTCATGAGTGAATCATATTATACTCTGAAATTTTTGAACGGTCCTAATAAATCAAATTCTTAAACATCTTAACGTCACTGGTATTCATTGAACCCTTTTTTAAGGAATCTTATACTAAAAATTACTCAAATCTGTGGAGTGCCAGTGCACCTGTTCCACAACTATCCTGTATCCAAGCCGCAAATTGGGTAATGTAGTGTGTTCCTTGTGTGCCATACGACTGCTTTGCATACTGTTTTACATGTTTTATTAAGCTGATCATGTGCTCATGACTGTCATGTTGATTTCGTATAAACATGGCATGTTTTGAAATTAAGCATGATTATACTATAAGTTTGATATATGCCCTAGTATCCGATATGATAAGTATGCTTTATGGTTACTGTTATCCGAACATGAATATGTTTATTAATTACTGCATATTGTAAGACTGTCTGTACTGATTTACTGGGTACTTGGGTTATGATATGAAGTTTATAAAGGTTCAGCCTTGATCCAGCTGGTAATTCTACCCGTTTAAGGTTCCTATGCTTCAGCTAGGGTAATTCCACCCGTATTCGGTTCTTACGCTACGGCTAGGGTAATTCTGCCCCGGACCTAAGGTATTTACTTAGGATGGTACCCACGCCCTTGGGCCTGGGTTAATGCTAGTATTTGATGCAGTTCTGGGGAATTGTATTCAGGAGTTCGGTTAGAGGCTAGATAGTCTTGCATGAAAACTATGTTGCTTTTATAACTTATTTTCTATTTATCAGAATTAGATGAAATGATTTTTATCTACACTTGGAACACACTAAACTCCCTGTCTCAAATCCTAAAATCTAGCTCACTCCTAATTATTCAGATTATAGACCTCATGTCTGATAATCGGGAGATTAAATCAAGAGCAGTTTTATTACCCTCAAGTATAACATTAATATAAATTTTCATATCTTACCTGAAGCCTATCGATACCAAGCTCATCAAGTCAGTTTTTGTATAGCCTTAAGCCAGTTGTGCTCATAGCATCTGTTGGTAGTTCTGTATTACTGTGCTTTTCCAAGCTCATGTTATTTTTATCATTGCAGGATATAAGAGCTTGATCATGTTTCAACGCCCGACATCAATTATGGGAGTTGCTCGCGGAGTACGGTACCTACATATTTAGTGGGCATGTATATTGCGTCTAACTTATGTCAGTGTTTGTAATAAGTTTTCTGATTTTCTGTTTATCAGGTTTAAATATTTTCTAAATGATGGGATAATTGAAATTTTGCTTTACTATTTTTTATATATTAAAAAAGAATTTTATGGTTTTTATTGAGGGTCGCTTCTGTGACTCAAATGTAATACCTCATATTGCATCGGATTACCCTATCGATACGCGGGTGTTACAATATTAATATAAGTTATTAAATGAATTTAGTGTTACAAGTCAACCATCAATTAATTAAATAAGTGAAATTAAAAAAATCCAAAAATGAATATAAACATGTTTATATCACTTAATATTATTTTATGAAAAATACTTTGATACACAAGCTTGTGTAACCGAAAGTTTACACAACCTTTCAATTTTAGGGTTTAAGGTTTTAGGTTAGGATTTAGGGGTTTAGTGTGTAGGATGTAGAATTTAAGGTTTATGGTTAGAATTTAGATTTTAGGGTTTAAGGTTTAGGTTTCAGGGTGCTAGGGTTTGAGATTTAATTTTAAATTTTATAAAAGAATTGTGTAATTTTTTACACATCTTGTGTATCAAAATATAACCTTTATTTTATATGTCAAATATCCTTTCAACCTAATTTTTGACTTTGATTATAATTTTTTGGTAACAAGATCTTAATTTTTTTTGCCCACTCCGGTATGAAAACTTTTGTTTTATTACAGTTGACAATTATATTATCGCAACTTAATTGTGGCATATTTTTTATTATTGTAAAAGAGAACTAATATGAGAGTTCAAAGTAGAAATTGATCAATAAATAACTAAATAAACACTAGTCGAAAAGACAATATTAACTTCAATTTTAAGAAGAAAAAAAACGTCTCACAAAAACAGGAAAAAAAAGGTCAGAGAAAAAAATTCCAAATTGAAAGAGTACAATATCTGAATTTATCTAAATTCTATTGTACATGTTTTAGCAAATAAAAAATATTAGTAATTATTAAATGGAAATAATATATTAAAAAAAACAATATAAACAGATTTAAACAAGCTTGAATTAGTTGGGGTCAAACGGGCTTATGCAAATATGCACGTTGTCTCATGAGCACCATCAAGCTGACCAATTTCAATGTACAATCACTATATGCAGGAACTAAACAAATGGTGGCAAATCCATAATCCATGGATTTACAGACAAGTATCTGGTCGAACTAAATCAACTGCTTTCCCGACCACATTGCTACAAAATGATTGAGCAGCTTTGTTCAAGTACGTCAAATTCACGTTCTGCAGTTTTATTCCGGTGCACGGATTCTTCGTACTACAATCGAATTTTATAGCTATCGGTGTCGATGATGTTCCTCGTATATCTGTGTAGATGATATCCTTAATCTTTACTCCAGAAACCTATAATCATTGGAGAAGAAAAGGGTAAGGAGATTGGAGAAGAAGCCATAGGAGATAATGGTAGAGGCGAGGAACCAATTTGTCGCAAACTACTACAACTCACGCGTAAATAACAAGCAATTCCAACCAGACGACCTCGTGTTATGAAATACAGAAGCAAGCAAGCCACCAACTGAGAGGGGAAATATGCCGCCCACATGGGAGGGACCATAGGAAATCCGTAAAGTGATTGGATTTAGAGCATACAAGCTCGCAGATTTCAATGGAAAAGAAGATCTAAGAACATAGAATGCCAGACACCTCAAAAAGTTATATATTTAAAATTGTCATGGGTTATTATACGTACATAATGGCACATGGTGTTAGCTATACTTGTTGTCTTATACTCTAGAGCATGCATGTCGGGATATAGCTACTTTTAAGAAGTGCGTTTAACTGAGTCAACTCTACGATTGCCACTTTTTAGAAGTGCGCTTAAATGAATCAACTCTATGATTGCCACTTTTAAGAAGTACGCGTAAATGAATTAGCTCCATGATTGCCACTTTTAAAAAGTGCGCTTAAATAAATCAGCTCTACGATCGCTACTTTTAAGAAGTGCGCATAAATGAATTAGCTCTATAATTGCCACTTTTAAGAAGTGCGCTTAAATGAGTCAGCTCTATGATTTCCACTTTTAAGAAGTGCGCGTAAATAAATTAGCTCCATGATTTCCACTTTAAAAAGTGCGCTTAAATGAATTAGCTCTACAATTGCCACTTTTAAGAAGTGCGCGTAAATGAATCAGCTCTATGATTGCTACTTTTAAGAAGTGCGCATAAATAAATCAGTTCTATGATTACCACTTTTAAGAAGTGTGCCTAAATGAATCAACTCTACGATTGCCACTTTTAAGAATTACGCGTAAATGAATCAGCTCTATAATTGCCACTTTCAAGAAGTAGGCCTAAATGAATCAGCTTAATATTCTTCACTTTCAAGAAGTGTGCATAGATGAATCTACCCAATGTTTGCTATTTCTAAAGCAAGCAAACAGAGATAAAACAAATTGTCAACAGAGCGTATCTTGCTTTCAGGAATTTACTATTCATGCGTAAGTCTAAAAAATATACAAGACATACATACTTGCTAGAGCTATCTCAATCGGGGGCAAGAACTCTATTAGTTCAACACGACGATATTAGTATACAGTCCACTCCACCATGTCAAATATTGCTCCATAAAGAACAATACAAGGCAAAACTAGGGTAAATGTATCACTAAAGAACGACAAGAAGTTATTTCGCGTATCACTTTATCCATGTATTTTTCTTACTAGGGGGCAAACATTCACTCTAAAAGAGGGATGCCACGACAAATACGAAATCTTGAAAATATAGATTTTTTCATGACTAACAACTAGCGGGCGACTCATACCACATAATATACGCATGATCTATTTCAAGAAAGTAATTTTGTCCATAAATCTAAGTACGCGAAAAGGGGTATCGTCACTAGCAAATGTTAATCATAAAGAAAATAAAAATCTGCCCATCAATAAATAAACTTACATCTAAACACACTAATCTAAGCCAAGCAGCCCTTTTCTTGTAAAGACACAAATAAATAACATATTACAATTGCGCTTCCATGCAAAGAGAAAGGAAGAATGTTTGATAATATTCCTAGTAAACACAGTCTACGAAGGCCTACACAATAACAATACCCAACGCACATGATGATGCCACATGTCTCTCCTATCTTAGATTCAACAATATTGTAAGGGTCATCAGGTAGGAATGGCTTCTCATCACAGTTGCTGACGCTATAAGCACCACAACTAGTGCAGAAAAAGCCACTCCGATCACGCATATATGAGTGTCGCGGCCAAAACCTATCACATTCTCATGTATGACAAGCCGATCTGTGTTCTTCGACCTCCCAATATGGTTTCAAACACAAACAAACAGGGACATCCTGAGAGCCTTGTTCTCTAGATCCCTAAATACATCGTCTATTAGCATTCCTCACGAAAATAGCTACAGATAGCCTTTCGAGCACTATTGTCCTTTGATCCAGGTAAACCAAACAATAAGTAATATTTATTCAACAAAGTTTTCCCATCTCCTTACCATTTGTAAAGAACAACAAACGAAATGTGAAAACAAAACACAAGAGAGTTTGCCCACGAATGATTGAAACAACCCATTGTTCTATTTACCACAACACACACTTCAAAGGGTCCTATTTATATTAAAATGGCCATATTGCCAAACTAGGCCATTTTGGTTTCCAATGCAAAAATATTAAAATACACATTTAATGTCCACATCCTACAATCTCGAGCAGTCAATTGAGATCACGTGCTATCAAACTTCTGACCAATCAACACAACAATAGCTGCACATACTTACCAAAGCCAATTAAAACATTCATTCTTGTCATTATGACCTACCCTGAATTATTCTAATCATCGTAAAAAACCGCCCCCAATCAAGTATAATACATGGGTCTCAAAAAACATAGTTATAGGCGAAAATAACGTAATTAATGCAACAATACAATACATAGAACTAAATAATATTAATAGTTTGGGTGGCACGTTGTAAGTCAGAAAATCTTTCTCAAATGATCCCTTTAATCCCAACAAGCAATTATCCAAACAGCTAGAGACCGCGCATACTGCAAACGGTAAACAAATGCAACAATAATCACAAGCAGGCCCAGCCCTGGGAAAGGGCAACAAGGGCGCCCGCCCAGGGCCCATCGCTCGAGGAGGTTAAACGTTTTTAATTTTATTCGAATTGTATTTGGTTTTAATGGTCTAATTTTTTTAATACTTGTTATTAGGGCCCAATTTTTTCAATATTTGTTGGTAGAGATTTAATTTTTTCTAATATTTATTATTAGGGGCTTACTCTTAAAATTCAACTTTTTCTAATACTTGTTATTAGGGACCTGATTTTTTTTTAATATTTGTTATTTTGGGAATTCTCTTGAAATTCATTTTTTTTTCAATTTTTGTTATTAGGGGCCTAAATTTTCAATACTTTTTATTGTGGACCTACTCTTAAAATTATTATTTTTCATTACTTGCTATTAGGGACAAAGATTTAAATAATAATATAAGACCGCAACAACGACCGTTACATGACGATAACGGTAGTGGTGGAGCCAGAATTTTGTTATAGTGGGATCATGAGTGAAGTATGAGGTATTGAGGATTTCTATATTACTAGAATAAGCAGGCTGACCTTATACCCAAACAAATTAAGTGAGGTCAAATCTAATATTTCTTATGAAAAAAAATCTATAATCCTCATTGAAAATCCTATACCCAACAAATCAAATGGGGTCAATTGCATCCCCAATTTATATGCTACATCCGCCCATGGGTAGTGACACCATCTGAAATGCGATGCCGTAACTGTTATGTCCACAATAACGTATGTTATTAAGAGAATGTTACAACCGCGATACTCACAGTGATCGAAATAGCATCTATAATGTCTGCAACCACAATAAAACTTAACATGACTGTAAATACGACCACAACCGTAATTGAAAATTTTAATTTGGGGCCATTTTTTTATATTCGCCCTGGGCTACCAAAAGCCCAGGACCGACCCTGATCACAAGCACGAGAATACTTTTGTAAAAATCAAATAAAAAATCAGATCAAATATAAATCATCATAGTCCAACCACACAACCAAGAGACAGTTTCCTAATACACGTCAAAAGGACGTAATCGAATAATTCTTCCAGCATTAAAGAGAAGACCACCTTCCTACAAAAGTGCATGAATGCAACCGATAATAACAATTACATACTTTTGCTACAATCGACTGACATATCATCACTATGGTTTTCACCTTCAGCACCACTAAGATCATTACCGTGAAGAGTTGCATTTGGATTCGAAGTAGAAGTAACCACAACCCCCTATATTTTGCAGCAAAATTTTCCCACAAGGGCCCACTAGGATTTTTCACATCAAAGTTGGCTGTTACTTTGCAAAGCGCATCAAAGTCCACAACGCTGACATCTAATAGGCCATATGCTAACTGAAAGCTAAGAATGGCAACATTACGAGCTTTCTCCATTCCCTCGATCATAAAGGCAAAAGTAGCATCCGTAGTTGCCATCACTTTCTCGGATGTATCAACATCATGCGTAGCTTTCAGTATCATAACTTTATTCTTGTGAGTCTCTTCTACTTCAATCAATTCCCTTGTGAAGTTTGCAAAGCTTTCATCTGCTACATCCTTCACCTGCGGTAGCTCCTCTCTCAAGCCCTGAACTTCAGTTTTCAAGCTTTATTCAATACTTTGCAACACACTCTTCTTAATTTTTAGAGCGCGAGCGAACTCTGCTTCTTTTTTTGAAGTCTTCTCTGTATGTTGTCTACGTAACTCCCCTATACACTGCCACAGCTCAGCCTCATGTTTCTTTCGCAACTCTTCCAGTTGTGCAGTGCAATCTTCCACTTTTGATTGCAGTTTCTCATTTTCTCTTAGAAGGGCGCGTAATTTTCTACCTTTAAATGCAGTTGTTTGTTATTATCAAAGAGTGCTTTAGTGTTCTGCTCCATGTTAAATTGAACGCTGCCCAAATCCTAAATAATACACCAACCCCCTCAACAGTCCTTCTAATATTGCTGTAAGATTACAAAGTGCCAAAACCTCTCGAATATAATTCAGATAGCCTCCTTGAAGCAGACTCAGGATAGAACCATCTCTCTGCCTCTAGGACACCCCTTCAAGGGAAAAATGTCTCCTAAAGGATTAGAGGTATTCCGCTTTCACCAAGAAACACAATTGTAGCCACCAGCACCGAAAAAGTCATCCCAGCCTCTAATAAATTTGCATCCGTCGATGTTGATACCAGTGGAGTTATCTTAGAGCCTGAAAATTTTACAGTTTTAACATATTCAACCACATAGGGTATGTTTTTTGTACGATAGTGAACAAGAATACAATCTACCACGTTTACCTTCACAAACACACCCATAAGTATAATTTATTGCCAAAACATATAGTATAAATATCAAACCAAATACAATACCGTATTAGTCGGCATACATGAGGACGTGCAAAAAGCAGGAACAATGCTAGCCAAACCAATAGAAATAGTGTCGCCAATAGCATCGATTACAATTGCATAAGAGGTGTCGCAACGAACAGACGCAATCACAACAGTCTCAGAGACAATCTTTCTGTCAAATACAAGTCTTTTTCCTAACGTTTTATCTTCGACAATTAACGAACACCTCTTAGAACTATAAGTTCTCATTCGATTCGCTGTGTTTTCTTGGGCTATTTCCACAACATCTTCTATGCCCATGTGGACACACCTTGGGTGGCAGGGAAAGCCCCCAAACTAGGACCAATTGGAAATGAGTGGGTAGGAGATGCCACTGCAATAGTTGTAGTAACCATGCCATGCAGACCAATCTCTCTACTCTCTAAAGCCCCCAAGGATGCCACTTCTAACAAGATTGGCAAATCCAATTGCTCTTCAACTGACGCAAAGCCTGACAAATCTGATGTCGCAGCCAAACCCTCTAGACTGCTATCAGCCGATTGCAAGGGGATAATCATTGTTCATACATACCAAAAGAATATGTACATAAAAAGAGAATAAGAAAGCAACAGAGAAAAAGAAACAAGGAAAGACATATGTCAATAAAGAGTTCATTGCTTCTTCCTCAAAGAATAACCCACAAGAAGAACATATACAACTTAATACCTTTATCCATTCGCCTTTTGCTTCTGCGTTCCAAGCACACACAGTTTCCCTCATCCTCTGAATTGAATGCGACAGGCAAACTCAAGATTACTCGCTTCTTTTTTTCTTTAACACGACCAGAATAGTTAGGTTAAGACTCGCAAAGCCCTTCGAAACGGCAAGAGCAATTTCCCTGCTAATTCCACTGAGGGTAGCATCTTCATCGTGATACTTCTAGGGGCGAGTGCGAGTACCAACATACTGCGAGAAGAAATTTTTTGGTTTATCCTCCACACCCAACAAGACCCTTTCTACTTGATCATTTCCCCTTCACCAAAGGGCCAGGCCTCTGCACGAATAGAAACTTCTGCCAAAGAGCCTTTGGGAAAAATATTTAAATCTACTTCATCCCAACCATTGGGACTTTTCCCTTCCAAGCAATACACCCAAATATTCCTAATAGTGCATATTTCTTCATAGCGCAATGGTGAATTACTCTCTAATCTCCTAAGAAGTACTAACTCCGCAGGAGACATTGCTTGCAAGTCAGGTGCAGCAACCCAGTCTTTAAACGGTCAGCGCCAAACGATGGGAAATTTAAAAAACTCCCTAAAACACATCCTATCTTAACATATTTCATCATGTCCAGATGAAGATTAGAGGTATAGTTACTCATTGCCATCTCCATCCCTGAGCGATAGCCGATACTTACAAAACCCTTCGTATTTTTGTCATGACCATCCATTACATTATAACAATAATAGAACAAATTAAGAGATGACTCATCCCTATGGATTTTGCAATTTAGAAAATAGGCTATCAGAATCCACCAACTGTCCCCAATCAGTTTCCCCACGCCACTTAAAACCAGTTCAACCAATCTACAAAAAACAAATGCAACGATAAATGGAAACCGACCTAAAAAATATAGAGAGGAACTAAACACCATGATTTTCCTTCGTCGGAGCAAGCACTCAAACGATACGACCCTTGCGGCAAACTAAACCAATAGAGAAAGTTGTTCACTGCACGAAGGCCTCGACACTCTAGCATTTTTAACATCTCCTTTACACTAGTAGTACAAACTACTTCATCGCTCACTACAATAGAAGGGTTAGCCATGAGAGTAAAAAGTATATTTATAACCTAGTGTTGTATCGTCCAGAGCACGCTTCGTTAATAACGTGGTTTGTCATGAGACGTTTCGTATATAGCGGTTATCCCTAAGAGAAAATTGGCCGGTTTGTCATTTAGCTTTATAGCGTAGATCACTATATGTGCTCATAAGGATTCCAGGTTACTTTGATATAAACCAAAAGGAAATAAATAAATAACATAATAAAAATCAATTAAGTACAAAACTTACAAATTGTTAGTACCTTTTTCTTTGAGTTTCTCAGGATCGCCAAGGTTACTTTATAACCTTTCCTCACCTGGGGGCAGTTGTTAGTATCTAAAAATATCTACAGCCGCGTGTCAAAGCCATACAACCCAAGACGGATAAACGAGGTTGCGAAGGGACTCACACAGAGGATGTTCAACGATCGCATGCGATCGACCATGATCTGGCTAATACCTTCCATAGCATAGAGCGAACGAGTAAGATCGCAAACAACATCTCGCCCAACGATCATGTGACAATGTATAAGATCGTTGGGCGTAACAATATGAACCTATGATTTCATATCATAGCTAGTTCAATCAATACGCCACGACTACCTGATCGTGACACATGTCCCAACGGTATAAAGAGGACATGCAACGAGAGAACTGGAGGACCCCGAGAGACAAGATACACTATCAAACACTAGAGAAGGTCAACAGACACCTTCTCGCTAAGAACCACCATCTAAACCGCTGTCAGACCGTCATCCCCGATCCTTGTTGACTTTGACTATCAACAAAATTCAAAATTTTTATTTTTTTATCATTGTTAATTAAATCTCTCTCATAATTTTTAAAATTTTCATTAAGACTCAAAATTTCAAAAACTTAATTAAACCCTAATTTTTAAGAAAACATAAATTAAACCATCAATATTTTCCCCCCGAAAATTTTCAGTTTAAATTTCTATCTTTTAAAATTTTAAATTAGACTTCAAACTCTTTCATCAAATTCTATTATTGTAATCAGATTTATCATGCCACTTGGAATTATGATGGTCACCCTAGTATAATTTAAAGCGTTCCTTTTCGCCTGAACTGGTGTCAAAAATGCCTGAGGAAGTGCTTTGGCACAACCGCGATCTGTATAAAGAGATGATGCCATTTCTTCCCCTTCCTGGATAAGTGACCAAAATAGAAAAGCACTAATACTTGAGTGACCAAAACGCTAGTTTATAAAATAATAATTGGATACCGGTTATTATCTCTAAACCCGACCCCTGTACAGCCTCAAACCAAAATATCTCATTTCTGCAGCTACCCAAAGTGGATATGGTTTTTGCAGGCACTTTGCCTTGTAATTCTGTAGCTCGAATCCAAAGATTATTTACAAGGAGCCATCTTCAACAACACCAGTTTGCCCCTCCAATTCTCAAGCCTTCTTCTTCATCTTCATCTTCATCTTCTCATAATCAGAACCATACTTTTTCTCTCATGCAAGACTCTGCTGTCATTGCTTGCCTTCGTGCCAACAGGCAAACAATCCTTCTCTTTCACTATTTTTTGTAATTCGATTGCTTTTATTTCCATCATAGGGATGATGGGTGTTCTTAATTTTGTGCTGGAACTGAACATTTCACCATTTTTTATATGTTTGTAGTGCTGAGCAGGCTATGGAAGCTGCTCGTGCTGCTGTTAATGGTGGAATTACAGTTGTAAGTCTCAGTAGAACTCTTTTGGATTTTACTTTGCTTTCCAATTTTCAGTTCTCTTGGAGAAAATGATTCTTTTTTTTTGAAACATGAACTTAGTTCAGTTGGTTCTGCAACCCCAAAAATCTTAAGGTTGATGTTGTGTAATTTGTAGTTCTTACTGCATATATGTAACATAGAATGCATTGTAAAATTTATGTTGAAATTGAAACCTTAAAGGTAGTGTTGAGTTCAAATCCCAATATTTGTAACTCTCCCGCTCTGGTGAACGATCTCTTTTATACCAACCATATAATCTTAAGGTTGATGTTGTGTGTTGGATATGTTTACCGCATATCCAATATGCCGAATGGATTATAGAACTTATCTTGGAATTGAATCCTGTTTTTGCTTTTATTATCTGTGGACATTTGAATCTTTTATCTTCTCTTGATTTGTAGCTGGAAATTGTGAGATCAACGCCTGGTGTTTTCGAGGTTGTTTAAAACTCCAAATTTTCTGTCCGAATTTGCCGTCTTGGGTCGAAAATTTATTTAGTTCTGTCCTCTTTTATTTTCAGGTTTTGCAGGCTCTGGTTAATGAATATCCTACTAAGGCCTTTGGTGTAATGATCATTACTAGTTGGATATTAGTCACGAAAACCTATGTTACTCGGAATAGTGAGTAGGATCCCGATGTGTTCGATATATGTATGTTCAATTCTTCCTTAGTTTTTCATGTTTTTGAAGGTTTTGAATATGTAAACGGATGTGTTCTGTAGTTGGAGATGCCCATGTCGAACACAACCTTCCTACCCTAGTCCGAGTAACATAGTTCAAAGGACCTTCTTGAATTATTTCTGAGGTGGATAGAGATCTTACAGGTTGGGACGGTTTTAGCTGCTGAGGATGCCAAAACTGCTATAAAGGCTGGAGCCAAGTTTCTTATGAGTCCGGCTACAGTCGATGTATATGTCGAGATTTCTCGAATCCTTTATTCTGCCTTTCCATTCATTATCTTTCCATGTGTTTTTGAATCACGTCAGTACCATGATATCCCGGTTCTCCATCTTTCTTGAAATATTCTGAGTCCGGACATAGATTTGAAGATACTCAAATGTCTGTCTTGGTAAATGAAGATCTTGGGGGAAAATGAACATTTCTGTGTCCGGCACTCGCAACGAAGTCTGAGAAACAAGGCTTCATTATGCCTAGCTTGTATTTCGAAGCTCAGTCTAACTGCATACATTACCTATATGTTTCAAAAGCTCTATTATTGGCTTTTCCTTTTTGATGCTAAACATTCTTACATGTTATCAGGACATTATAGATACTGTTCGAGATGCTGATGTTCTATATATACCTGGTGTAATGACCCCCACAGAGGTAAATCCGTTAAATCCGGAATTCAAATCCTAACATCTAAATGATAAGCAAATACCAAAATTTCCCCTCAAGTGTGAAAAGGCCTAGCTCTGGTATGTGTGTATAGAAAAGGCACTAAATACTAGAATTGTGTTTTTTCAGATATTCTCTGCTCATAATGCTGGTGCCAAGATTGTGAAGGTGAGTCTTCTATTTGACATTTACTTGGAAAAACTTTAGAACACTTGTATCCGACATTCACACCTAAGTCCGGAGTAACATAATAACACATGTACTCGTATCATATATGTGTACATACATATATTCTTATGAAGATTTTTTACATTAATATGGTTAAACAGATTTATCCTGTTTCCGCATTAGGTGGCGTACGATACATATCTGCTATTATGAAGCCCTTTTCTCACATCCCCATGGTTGCTTCGCAGGGCATAACTATAGGTTAGTGTGTTCCGCTAGCATGTTGTCTGCAAGTAATTTCAAGCATTTTCACATTAGAAAACTTAGATATTGCTTTGATTTTCTTTTTTTCGCTTGGAGTACTCGTATTCGTAATCTATATTCTATACAATATGAGGATACGACCCTCCTAGAACCTTTCGAATACATGATTTAGAAAAAAAGGACATTGGTGTTCAACGACAGTGAATTGAAGCATAGCATTTTTCTACTGTATCTGAATGAAATACTTTTCTTAAACTTGATACAGATTCAGTAGGTGACTATATCGCTCAGGGAGCGATATCCGTAGTTCTATCGGATGCCATTTTCGATAAAGAGGCAATGAACCAAAACAACTTCAATGCCGTAAATCAACTTGCCAAATCCGCAGCTTTGCAGGGCAAAAATGCTGTTGAAAGGTTAGCCCTTTTTGAATCTGTTCTTTATTATCTTTGTTACAAGTTCTTCCATGTCATTACTATTTGGTGTTGCTTTTGCTGTGGCTTGTACTAAATCCTATGTTAGAACTTCTGTGCTCGGATTTTTCATTTTACTTAAAAGTATTCGTGTTCGACACTTGTATCCAAATTTATAGTATTACTAGTATCCAACACTTTGCACTTAAAAAGTGAAGAGTCAAAATAACACAGACTTCTAGCATATCTAATTTTTCGAGCCGGCCCGAGGTAATAGAAATTCTTACCCAAGCCCATCCCATATGCCTACTAGACCAGGTAGGCCATGGCCATGAACAAGTCTAGTAGGGAATCACATCTTAAGTTATACAAGTTGTTCATATCTTTATTCTTGTGTTTGATTATACATCGATCATAAATGTTTTAAGAAAAATGAAGAGTCGGAATAAGAAACGTCCGTCGACAAACTCGATAATTTCGGTTGCTGTATTGGTTTTATGTGATAGACTGATTTGGAATTTATGCAGGAAGAAAAGGTAAAAGAGGCAGCAAAGGAATACACGTCTTCAAATACTTACCAAACAAACAGGTAAATAGAGATCATCTTTTCGATTTTCCATGTCTTCCATATGCATGATCTCTGAAGCACGGACATACGAGGACTTGTCGGAAAATTAGAAATCGGACATGATCACAAGATCCGTCTAATAGTGGCATGTATTGGTGCATAACGAGTTGTATCGATCGGTACAAAATTTTAATTTTAAACCAATTCTTAAACTTTTTGGGGTAAATTGTCTTTTTTAGTTATCCGAATTTCAGCATGTTTATGTTTTTGTCGACTAACTATAAGAATTTTCAATTTGATCACTAAGCGTTTCAATATATTTAAGTCACTTAGATGTTAATTTTTTAATGGCGTGATATTGTAGCGTCAAAACGTTGTGTTTTTGGACCTTTAATATTTTAGTCTTCTTCCCGTTTATTGATATCATTCTCCACTGTTATTCGACTGTCGTTATTTGTGTTTGTAATGTCATTGGCACCAAAATGTCCTCTTTTACCCTCCTTTTTTTTTCTCAGTTTGGTTTTCTTTTAAATCAACAAAATACAACTAAAGTTTCGACCTTATATTGGTTATACTTACAATCTCCACTGTCTAATTAGCATGCAAAAACCACATTCACGTACACACTCCATTTTTCTTCTCTTCCAATCAAATCAATAAGCAAAAGTCATGCACTCATGCTCTCACATTGGAAGAATAGAAATAAAACTTAATGTTATGTATTATTTTGTCAAAAAAATAATCGAATCGATCAAAACAGAAACACAAAAATAAATGTGACATAAAATATGTAATTTACTCTAAATAATAAATTGAACTTTAAAGGTAACCACGAGAATAAAAGATCAAACAGTAGCGGGGCCAAGTGCTGCCTTTACAAGCGGCGTAGTGCCTCTTGGATCAATATTAGCCACTGCGGCGTGCTCATATTTATAAATACGAACAGGGCTGGAGCTTGATGTGTCCAAAAGCGTTCGGTAAGAATCCCAATCTATTTTCCTGTCTTCAATAATATTAACATAAACCTGTAGTCGACAGGGATTTGATTTATATAAAATGCGACCAAATTATTTCGTTTGTTTAAATATAAATTACGTAAATTATTATTGAATTTTATTCTTAAACTTATTTTCGTCACTAAAATTTTAAAATGTTTAATTTACTTTTTGAAGTTTAGACATTAAACATTTTTTATTACTCTACCGTTATTTTTTAACGACGTTATTACGTGGACGTCGTCCATCGTTTACTGCCGCTAAATGCCACCGTCGACAATCGTAGATGGTGGTCGTTCGGTCTTAAATTTTACCAGCCATTTTGTTTCGGTCTTCTGAGTTCGAATTCGACCTCTATTTTGTCAAAAAGTGCACAGAAATCCAGGAACCAGGCAAAAACTTTTCAATTTTTCTCTCGCCGATCTTTTTTTCCACCGTCGGATGGAGCCTATTTTTCAATATATTACCTTTCTCGTGCCGATGATGCTTTTCACTGTTCTGATCATGAAGAGATTTTTTCGTTCGCCGGTAAATAAACGCTGTCAAAAAGTTAAGGGAAGAGTGAATAAAAACTTTAATGTTTAAACTTCAGTGAATAAATTAAATGTTTTGAAGCTTCAATGACCAAAATATGTTTGGGAGTAAAGTTCAGTGATAATTTTTGTAATTTACCCATTTATTTATTAAAATCAAATTAATACCAAGCAATTTAGAACATGGAATAACATTGAATTGATTCATACCTTGTATTCATTTTTCATATTGGTCCAGACAACCACGAACCTAATGTTGCACCTGTTGTTTTTGATAGTATACGCAACCCTGCATTTCGGGCATCCGATTTGTGGATCGGCTTTGTGCTTAATTTTTCCCGATGATCGTGCTAGAATAGCTTGCGGATAGTCTGCAGATACGTACCAATCTTTGTGGTCATACAAGATGAAACCATCGTCGGTATCATTCCCAAGAGTGACGTTCGTATACATCGCAGGACCCGATATACCCAAATTACTGGTTTGATTTTTCAAAGTAGCTTGTGCTATTTGTCACGGGGCTAGATTTCTAAACCAGCCCACCGTGTGGCCTTAGTTGAGTCCTTAAGTCAAACGACTAAGTAAGCCTGAATCCTCACTCCGAAAGATCAAACTTCCATGGCACTGAAGAACACAAGATCGTTCTTAGTGGAAGCAAACTATAAGAACGGCTATGAAGAACTCTGAAAGAACGCGAAGAACAACTCAGATAATTTAAAGTGAATGTGCTCTCTATTACTCAAGAATAGATGAAAAGATGGATGATTACAACTGAGGTGGGGAGACCTCTATTTATAGTTGAGTCCCCTCTAATCCGACGGTCCCTACTGATTTACATCAACAACCTAGATACAACTCTACCAACCACAAGGCATAATGCTAAGAATATTCCTTAGCTAACTATGGAAAGAATCTCTTATGTTCACATGGAGTGTTGACATAGGTGTGGATGGATAAGCCTTCTTGGATCTTCCCACGGATCGGGCCAGTCTGATGGTCTTTTCAAGCCCAAAGTGTGCCTTTGAACCTCTTTCGCAGCTTGCTACGCCAATGTTTCGGACCTTAGCTTGCGGCCCGTGACATGCTCCCCCACCAAACTTGGCGACGCCCTCGTCGCCATTCCAGAATGAATTTGGAAATGATCATGGGACCTCCTTGGCACCTTAGCTTTCTCCCAACTCAAAATTAGGCTTGGTTGTCTACCCATAAGGACCGCTCTTCCCATAAAGAGCACCTGACTCATGCTGGGTCATCCACCCATATGGACTCCTCGCTTCGGTAGCTGCCGCCATTTAACATCACTCATCGAACCACCTCACACATCTCAATCGTAGGAACTTCTTTCTACCCGTTTCGATTTACCTCCACTTGGATCCCCATGATCCTTGAACAAAGGTTTGGATACCGCCTTTGAACTTTCTCCATCTGATGGGTTAGGTTTTCTGCTGCCTACACACAACAAACTGGACAAATCAAAATAAAAAACACAAAGATTGTGCTTGAGATGTACATTCTTCGGGATGAACTCCCTTGCTTTCACTCTAAAATGCATCGGCCCTTCTGCTCCCTTGAAGTCTGATGCCCTATTTTGCATTGCCACTTCTTTCTCCACGAACTTCAATGCATATTCCACCTTGTCCGATGGTGGCTCTTCATATAACGAATCAAGCTTCGAAGCCTCGCTCTCCTCGGGCTTGTCCTGTACCTTGGATTACTTGACTCTATGTGGGCAATCACGCCAACGCTATGGCTCCTTGCAATGAAAGTACCTCTATTGCACTTTCTTCACCCCTGACTTGACTCTGTCAGGGCAGTCGAGCCAACTGTGTGGCCCCTCGCAACGAATTATTTTCGTTGCACCTTCAGCTTGACCATTGTAAACGAAACAATCATGCTAGCTCCAGCTTCCCATCTCGTAGACCCATCATTTACCTTGATGGCTGAAAGGTTAGCTTTCTCCGAATAATCCATCGACCAATGCTTGCCGTCACAATAGAAGCACCTCCGTGGCTTCCTTTCCCATAGTCGGGTTAGCATCTAGGGCTTGTTCCACCTCGATGGCTTCTTATCGCCATGCAAAGTCCTATCCATCTTCGTCGAAGCCTGTACCTTGGCTCCAACCGCATCACTCTATCCTTTCACTTTGCTCGTCATCCTTGATATGCCTTCTACTCCCCCTTCCTCGTCCTTCACCTCGAGGCTCTCCTTGGTAATCACGAGGCTTTTTCCTTTTGACCCTGGTGGTTTCGAACCTGGCCCATATCTTCTCACACGATGCCACAAAGTCTCTATGCCTCTAGGTCCTTCATTCGACAGCCTGGGCCTCATCACCCTTCTATGCTACAGCGTTTCCTCCTTTCCCTATTGCCATCTAAAATAGTGCCTTCCACGAACACTCGGTTAACGAACCGGGGCTCTGATACCAACTATCACGGGGCTAGATTTCTGAACTAGCCCACTGTGTGGCCTTAGTCGAGTCCTTAAGACAAACGACTAAGTAAGCTTGAATCTTCACTCTGAAAGATCAAACTTCCAAGGCACTGAAGAACACAAGATTGTTCTTAGCAGAAGCAAACTATGAGAACGGCTACGAAGAACTATGAAAAAACGCAAAAAATAAAAGAAGAACAACTCAGAGAATTTAGAGTGAATGCGCTCTCTATTACTCAAGAATATATGAAAAGATGGATGATTACAATTGAGGTGGGGAGGCCTCTATTTATAGTAGAGTCCCCTCTAATCCGACAGTTCCTACTGATTTACATCAACAGCCTAGATACAACTCTACCAACCAAAAGGCATAATGCCAAGAATATTCCTTAGCTAACTATGGAAAGAATCTCCTATGTTCACATGGAGTATTCACATAGGTGTGGATAGATAAGCTTCTTGGATCTTTCCACGGATCATGCCAGTCTGGTGGTATTTTCAAGCCCAAAGTGTGCCTTTGAACCTCTTTCACAGCTCGCTGCGCCAATGTTTTAGACCTTAGCTCGCGGCCCGTGACATTTTGGTTTGGTCGTGTTGTGCTTTGAAGACTGTAATGGGCACCCATATATATACCGGTTTGCAGCCATTAAGATGACAAGAATAATTCTCTTCAGACGAAGGTGAAAGGAATGAGCACCACACAAATTATTTATTGGCCATGCGTGGTAAATAGCTTTTTGAGCTAAAATTAGAGGTTTGAAATATTTTTAGAGGTTTGACCAGTCAAATCCTCTAATTTAGATGTTTGGTAAATAGAGGATTGTAATAGCGGATTGAGGTGAAACCTCTCATTTTGAAAAATCTAGCTTTTAGGAGCTTTTTGAGTTAGAGGTTTGGATAAAAGACTTGTAAAGATTATTTTATCCTTGATAATTATAAAAATTTCTCAAAATAACATAAATTTGATTAACTAATAAAATTAAAAAATAATTTCATAAATATGAAATTAATATGTAAATTAATAAATACATAAAAATTTAATGATTAATAAAATTATATTTAAAATATATTTTCATAGATAAGAAATTAATATATACATCTAAATTTAATAATTATTAAAATTATATTAAAAATATAATTTCAGAAATTAAAAATTAATATGTACATCCTCATATATGCTCAGTAATGATATTAAAATAATTAATTTTCATAATATAATTAATATTAATAAGTATAAAATGTAAATAACTAATAAATTATTCAAACATGTATCAAATATAATATTTTTATATGTCATTTTGTTTGTTTAAATAATCAAACAACTATCAGCTATTAGTTAATTTTACCAAACACTTTTATACAATCAACTAATGTAATCTACTAGTCAAATCAACTAATATTATCAATTATCTGCTATCAACGAATATAATCTACTATCAACTATTATAATTTCACAATTGAGTACTCAAAGTCAACTATTATTTATAAAGTTTATAATTATTAATTTAACGATTGGAGTATATATATTTTTATATTTTGACAGCTGTTGATATTAAGTATTTTTTGAAATAAAAAATTGAAGGTTGCACTCAAACGTTTCTCTTCAACCCTCTTTCATCATTATAGTGCTTGGTACTTGGTACAGCAGAAAATTGGAAAGAAAAAGACAAGAAAAAGAAGAATGAAAGGAAAATAAATGTGATGAGTGCTCGGTAGAGCAGAAAACAAAGTCAAATAAAGAAATTTTTTTGAGGGTGGTCACATTGATGAGTGTGTTATTTTTTATTATTTATTTTTTGTTGCTTTTTTAATATTGTTGATTTATGTTGTTTTTATTTATTTTTGTGCAAGACTTCAATTTCCAGAAAACATCATTAAAAGAGCATGTTATGCAGTTTCTTTTTTTTTTGGAATTCAGGTTGGACACATAGACATGGCTTGGGGCATGACGATATTCGACGTGGCAGATTCTGGCAGTCCAGTCACCAGCAGCTTCCAAAAGGCGATCCAGTCAGCATCATCTAGAATGACGGACGGACGAGATTCACTTAGGATTTTAAGAGTTTAAATTTAAATATTTGAGAATTATCACTTTATCATTTAGGATTTGATCTTTCTATTTTATTTGAATGTTTTTAAGATTTTCTTTAGGTATTTTATTTTAAATATTCTCCTTTATCTTTAGGTTATCTCAAGCTATAAATACCCCATTAGGTGAAGCTTGAGAAATGTACTTGGCTTTTATTTGTTTTTTGGGGTTTTTACTTTTATAAAGGTTTCTTTCTTTTACAACTTCTTTTTTTATTTTATGTTCTTATTTTACTTTCTTTAAAATATGCTAAGTATGATTTCAATCATGTTTAGTTAATTTTCCAATTAGCCAAAGGCTTAAGCGATGACTCAATTTCGATTGTGAGAATTGAAAAGCACCTAATATCTTTAGATACCTTTCTCAATTTTCTGCAAACTTGGATTGGCAATCGGCCTTTCTTTTAAAATCTTTACACTTTCAATTCAAAAAGAGCTCGTTGGTTTGAATGTTGTTCTGATTTAAAGTTGGGAAGAAGGATCGGCTTGTAGCACATTTAGCTTCTTATGAACACACTTATCGGCAGTCCGCTAAGGGAAATTGAGATCGATTTCGATTTTCATTAAGACAACATAACCCGAGTCGAGCTTTTCTAACACTTAAAATATTTTGACGCTAGCGACGATAGTCGTGATTAGTCCAAGTAAAGACTGAATTCCAAAGTTTGGCTTTGGATTGTTGGTTTACCGAAGAGAAAAGTAAGTTACAAGGGTTGGGCCTTAGAGACTGTAACCGACATGTATCCGGAGCAAAATCTTCTTCGACGATCCGTTTGAATTAAGGCAAAACAAAGCTTGAGGCTATTCCATTTAATTGATTTTCTTTTCAAAATTTACTTTTGTCATTTTCTCTAAATTTATTTTCAAATTCGCTTTTATCGTTTTACATTTATTTTCTACTTTGCTTTCTTGATTAAACCCCCCATTTTTTATTTTCTCGCTTAAGTCATAATCAAAACCTCCCAACATCAGAAGCTCCTCAGTCCTTGTGGATCAACCCTTTTTCTCTATTACTACATTATTTATCTATTTTATTTGAGATTAAGGATAATTTATTTGACAAATACAACGCTTGTCAAATTTGCGTCATTGTCGGGGACTTCAGCAAAGTTAATGATACAATTTTGTTTTGATTTATGACCAGGAAAACTCGGGTGAATTAGTAGGTTGTGAACCTGAGATCGAAGCATTAGCTCAAAGACTACATGGACAAGCACTTTGGGAAAAGAGACAACAACGACTACAAAAAGAATCATATCTAAATTTTGAAGCAACATCTGACACAAAATCGCAATTTATACATGATAACGAAGTACTAATTCTGATGACGGACGATGACCCAACTATTAGAGAACTTGTTGCGGCACCTAAGGAGCAACAACCTTTGTGCATCTCATTCCCGAATGGAGAAACTCCATTCGTACTTAAGACATGTCTAATCTATCTTTTGCCGACCTTTCTTGGTCTTCCCAGTGAAAACCCGCACAAACAATTCAAGTAATTTCATATGGTTTGTTTAAGCACAAAACTACATGGAGTATCCGAAGACCAAATTAAACTTCACGATTTTCCTTTTTCCTTAGCTGATTTGGCTAAAGATTGGTTATTTGATTTACCGTCTAATTCGGTTAATATATGGACTGATATGTCTCGAATTTTTCTTGACAGGTTTTTCCCAGCAGCCAAAGCAAGTGAACTAAGGCGAAGCATCTTAGGAATCCGACAAAAAGATACTGAATCATTATATGACTGTTGGGAGAGGTTCAAGAAACTATGAGTAAATTGTCCACAACATGGACTTTCGGAACAAACACTTCTCCAATACTTCTATGAAGGCTTACTTCTATGGAGATAAAAATGATCGACGCATCAAATGAAAGGGCTCTTGTAAACATGACCCCAAATACGGCTAGAAATTTAATTTCTATTATGGCCGCTAACTCTAAAAAATTTCGCCCTTCCAATGAACCCTCTCGACGAGTTCACGAGATAAGTACAATTTGTTTAGAAAATAAAATTGATAAGTTAGCTAATGTAGTTCAATCTTTTATTGCAGGCAAAATAGGTACAGCTAGACTATTCGGGATATGCACAATGTCGGACTACCCTACAGATTGTTATCCAATGTTACAAGAAGATGCTATCGCACAAGTAAATGTAGTGAGAAATTTTTTGGGACCTCCCCGAAGGACATACAATCCTCACACCAACACCTATAATCTGGGGTGGAGGGACCATCCAAACTTCAACTATGGACCAAATCCCAGACCGAATCAAGCTTATCAACCATCTACACCACAATAATATCAACTGTAAAAACCATCGTTGGATTCAATTGTTGAACGTTTGGCGTTATTCCAGGAAAAGTTTCAACTAAAGACCGAAGCACACTTTCAAGAAATTGACAAATAGATGAGTCAACTTACGTTAGCAGTGAGTCCTTTAGAATCTAAAAGGAAATTGCCATCTCAAACAGAACAGAATCTATGGCAAAATGTCAGTGCCATCACCCTTCGAAGCGTTACTATAGTCAAAACTAAGATCCTAAAGGAAAATATCGTAGAGTCGAAGGAAAATAAAAAAAATCAAAAGCTCAGACAGACCCTCCCACTCCCTCACCATATGTCGTTCCACCTTCTTTTCCGTTGAGGTTAGTTAAACATGACAAAGAAGCCGAGGAGAATGAGATACTTGATGTGTTTTGTAAAGTGGAGGTAAACATACCTCTTCTTGATGTGATTAAAAATGTTCCAAGATATGCTAGATTCTTGAAAGACCTTTGCACAACCAAAAGAAGACTTACTGGCAATGGGAAGGTAAACTTGGGTGAAAACATATAAGCTGTTTTTCAACGTAGGCTTCTACCTAAGCTAAAAGATCAAGGTATGTTTGCTATACTTTGTAAAATTGGTAAGGTAGGAATTAAACGTGCTATGTGTGATTTGGGCGCTTCCATAAATGTTATGCCACTTTTCATTTACAATTCTCTTAGTGTATGGCCTTTGAAGGAAACAAGAGTGACAATTCAGCTCGCCGATAGATCTGTCATTTATCTCGAATGACTCCTTAAGAACGTA
The DNA here is from genome assembly GCA_019671005.1 of Hibiscus mutabilis. NCBI lineage: Eukaryota > Viridiplantae > Streptophyta > Magnoliopsida > Malvales > Malvaceae > Hibiscus > Hibiscus mutabilis. Next base: position 48,660,694 of record CM033736.1, read on the forward strand.
CTGGTTAAGGTAAATGATATAATTTTTAACGATTTCTATGTCATCAACATGTAAAATGATCGAACCAATTCTTCCTCTGAAATCCTTCTTGGTCGCCCCTTCCTAAGCACGACACATACCAAAATTGACGTTAGGAGTGACATTCTTGCCATGGAATTTGACAGTGAGGTTGTTAAATTTGATGTTTACCAGGCGATGAAGTTCCCAGATAATGTTGCAAATATTAGTTTCATTGACGTTTATGCGCCTTTGGTAGATGAGTTTGTTGAAGTTAACTTATTCGATGATTTGTGCAGGGAATTGAAGGGTCACAACAAAGAAATTAGGGAGTTGGAAAATATTTTTTCGATTTATTCTGACTTGCACATAACTCATTCGAAAACTAAAATGTTACCTTGCATTTTGCAAGCACAAAATATTGAGTCAAACCAATGCCGAAACATTTAAAGTACTCATTTTTGGCTAAAAGAGATATATTTCCGGTGATTATTTCGAACAAGCTTTCAAAGTTGGAAGAAATTCGAGAAAAAGCTTACGTGGATACCTGAACCTACAAGAGAAAAACAAAGGAACTCCATGATCGTAGAATTTCTCTTAAGGAAGTTCTCAGTTGGACAAAGAGCAAGAATTGAAGGAAGTATTTGTCGTAGTACCTATATCTGAATCAGGTCGTCGAGCTAACGACGTTAAATAAAGAGCTAAATGGGAGGCAACCCATTTTTCATTCTCGCTTTTATTTAATTACTATTCTGTTTTGTTTTGTTTCGTTTCATTTCATTTCATTTCATTTCATTTCATTTCATTTCATTTTACTTTATTTTTATTTTTTGCATCGTTATTTTATTTCTTTGTATTGAGCAGTAGAGTCTTAAATAAACAAAGGATAGAGGGGATAAAATGGGCATTTTTTACCGCACACACCAAGCTAAACCTAATTTCCCACCCCAAATTCATTCTCTGACTTATTCGCCGTATTGTTTCTTTCCCCACAAATCACCAACCCAAGTAACACACAACCGTTGAACCCTCTCCCAAAACCACTGGCCGTACACCATACGCAGCCACTATAACTGCTGCCATCAATTGTTGGTCTCGCCTCCGCACGAACCTGCTAAGCTGGCCACACTAATCGACTATTTTCCATCATTTGCAGCACCTGAACCACGCGAACCAGTGTTCTCAGCCAGCACGAACCAGTGTTCTCAACCACGCGAACCACTGTAAATTCATCTCAATCGATGCCCGCGACTGTCATTAGACACGAGGAGTATCTCTATTCCTTCTCTTATGCTTTCAATTTTCATATTGGGACAATATGCTTTAAGTAAAGGGGTAGAGATTTGCATCACTTTTTCTCTCGCTTGTTTATATGTTTTGATTTAAGTTGCCTTGGTTGATATTTTGAAATGTTTTGTTGCTGATCCTGACTTTTGCCTTATTTTATTGATTACCTTATGAGTTTGTGATCCCACTTTTATCGGAATTAGGGTGCGTGATAGTGAAATGGCATGATTAGTATTTTCTTTAAATTTTTCTTGATATCCCATGCGTTTGTTGATTAACATGTTTCTTGACTCCATACATAATACACTTTCCTGTAAGATTTGAGCTTAAATGAGCATCTTTCCATTCTTGCTCATTTGTTTGATTGAGTGTGCCATACTAATATCGATATTCTAGAACTTGTGAGTAAATGCATATCGATACTACATGTTTTGAACTTGATGCTTTAATATTATAGAGGCACTTAGGATTAACCCACTTCTCTACCTAAAATTGCCTACCCGTTTGTATCCATTAGTGAACCATTTTTGTGCCTTTACCCATTTTCTTTGCTTTTACCACATTGTAAAACCCGAAAACTTTTAGTTTTACCCTCTTTTGTTACCCTTGTCAAGACAGAAGATTGACTTGTTCCACGAACGGAAGAGAAAAAAATGGTTCAAACAGTATTCAAATAGCAAAAAAATAACAGAAAAATAGCAAAAAAAAAGAAAAAAATAGAAAATGGTTTAAAAAAGAAAAAAAAGAAAGGAATTGATTGTTTGATTTTTGTTACACTACTTTGCATTACTTCTATTTCCTTTGCTTATTTCGAGCTTTGAACTTATAATTTGTGCATCTCTTGTCTTGATGATTAACCCATATTTTTGGCCTTTTTCCCTACCTTAACCTAAGCCACGTTAGAACCTTTTTAAAGACCCTTTGATTAATGCACCTTGTTCATTTTTAGTGGTGGAGATTTGATTTTCTTACAGGCTTATGGTAATGTCATGTTTGGTTCTGGCTTTGAGTGTTTTCTTTTTCCTGAAACACTTTGAGCGAAAATGAGTGAATACTTGTGAGGTATTGAGTGTTGTTACATTGAAATTGATGGATTAATGGGATGTCCTGGTTTTGCTTAACTTATTCCTATTTATGACTTTCACTTGATCATTATTCTTGATTCCGATATTTGATGTGATCTTGGCTTACTTGGTTTTCTTGGATATGAGGTAAGATGAAGGATTGTAACTTTAGATTTTAACATATTTGATTAAGGCATGCTTGAGGAAGAGCATCGAATAAGTGAGGGGGAATTTCACTAGTGTTTTATCTTGTTATTATTTTATCATTAATTACTCCTTGTTGATTCTTTGATATTGCCGATTTGGGTTGTCTTTATTTGTTTTTGTGCAGGACTTTAATTTCCAGAAAACATCATTAAAAGAGCATGTTCTGCAATTTTTTTATTTTCTGGAATCTAGGCTGGACACATAGGCATGACTTGGGGCATGACGATGTCCGACATGATAGATTCTGGCAGTCCAGTCAGCAGCAGCTTTTAGAAGGTGACCCAGTCAACATCTAGAAAGACGGACGAACGTGATTCAGTTAGGATTTTAAGAGTTTGAATTTAAATATTTGGGAATTATTACTTTATCATTTAGGATTTGATCTTTCTATTTTATTTGAATGTTTTTAGGATTATCTATAGGTATTTTATTTTAAATATTCTCCTTATCTTTAGGTTATCTCATGCTATAAATACCCCATTAGGGGTGATGCTTGAGAGATGTACTTGGCTTTTATTTGTTTTTGGGGTTTTTACTTTTATAAAGTTTTCTTTCTATTACAACTTTGTTTTTATTTTAAGTTCTTATTTTACTTTCTTTAAAATATGCTAAGTATGATTTCAATCATGCTTAGCTAATTTTCCAATTAGCCAAAGGCTTAAGCGATGACTCAATTCCGATTGTGAGAATTGAAAAGCACCTAATATCTTCAGATATCTTTCTCAACTTTCTGCAAACTTGGATTGGCAATTGGTCTTTCCTTTAAAATCTTTAGACTTTCAATTCAAAAAGAGCTCGTTAGTTTGAATGTTGTTCGATTTAAAGTTGGGAGGAAGGATCGGCTTGTAGCACATCCGACTTCCTGTGAACACACTTAGCGGCGGTCCGCTAAGGGAAATTAAGATCGGGTTCAATTCTCATTGAGACAGCATAACTCGAGTCGGGCTTTTCTAAATTTAAACTGTTTTGGCTCTAGCGACGATAGTCGTGGTTAGTCCAAGTAAAGACTGAATTCCAAAGATTGGCTTTAGATTGTTGGTTTACCGAAGAGAAAAGTAAGTTACAAGGGTTGGGCCTTGTAGAATGTAACCGACAAGTATTCGGATCAAAATCTTCTTCGATGATCAGTTGGAATTGAGGCAAAGCAAAGCTTAAAGCTATTCTATTTAATTGATTTTCTTTTCAAAATTTTTCTTTTGTCATTTTCTCTAAATTTATTTTCAAATTTTCTTTTATTGTTTTACATTAATTTTCTACTTTACTTTCTTAATTAAAACCCCATTTTCTTTATTTTCTCGCTAAAGTCAGAATCAAAACCTCTCAACATCAGAAGCTCCTTAGTCCTTGCAGATCGACCCTTCTTCTCTATTACTACATTATTTATCTATTTTATTTGAGACTAAGAATAATTTATTTGACAAATACGACGCTTGTCACATATATATATATTAATATCACAAAATTTTTTGAAGATCGAAATACTAATAATATTTTAATTATAATAATAAGTCTTAGACAAAAACATAACTAAAAATAAGTTTTACAATTCTTCCCTTCTAGGCCTCATATTTTGATATCGTTGTATGGTTTGAAACAAGACAACATACAATAGACTGAGAGATTGACAGTTGCCTTGATTAAACAAGGTTTTAAACAAGCCTTTTCTAATAGTTCTCTGTTTATTAAAGGCAATGGATGTGACTTTATTGCCTTAGCAGTTTATGTAGATGATATTATACTTGCTAGTCCTACCATGAATGTGATAGATAGTATTAAACAATTTCTGCATGATACTTCTAGAATTAAAGATTTAGGGGACTTAAATTTTTTTCTTGGTCTTGAGGTTGCTTGTTCTAGTAAGGGAATAAATTTATGTTAGAGAAAATATACTCTAGAATTACTAAAAAAAACTTGATTTATAAATTCAAAACTTATGTCTACTCCAATTCTTGCTAATGTTAAACTTTTTGAGTTAGATGGTAAACTTTTCTTTGATATAATTTCTTATAGAAGGTGAATAGGAAAGTTATTATATCTAACAAATACAAGGCCTGATATAGCATATTTTGTTCAACATCTTTCTCAACTTTTAGCTGCTCCAACTGATATTCATATGGTTGCTGTACATAAGATTCTTCGTTATCTTAAAGGAACTCAAGGTCAAGGATTATTCTTCCCATCTGATAACACTCTTAAGATAAATGCTTTTTTAGATTCTAATCGGACTTTTTGTCCAGATTTAAGAAGATCAGTAATAGTTTTTTGTGTTTTTCTTGGTCCAACATTAGTCTCCTGGAAATCAAAGAAACAACAGACCATATCTCGGTCTTCGATTGTCATCTGATTAAGAAAAAGATCCCGCAAGAAATAATCACTTTGTTACCAGTTTCTACTTATAATCAAGTTGTCGATTGTTTCACCAAGGCTCTTCAAACTTCATCATTCCTGGATTTCAAGTCCAAGTTGGACATTTAGAATTTGTATGTTCCAACTTGAGGGGCTAACAAGATTAATAATTATATTTGCTTGCCAGGCTTAATTATTTAATTAGTTAGAATAGTTGAAATCCTTTCTATCAGTTAAAGCTATTTCTTTATTTTTTTTAGCATAAATAATAAACTTTTTTGTATAATATATTCAATTTTAATAAAACCTCTTTTATCAGTTTGGTTTATTTCAAATTCCGCATGTGTTAGAATTCAATACCCTTTCTTAATAATGATGTAACACAATGAGTATCCGTGGACACGCCCCTCAAATTTTTTAAAAATTATAGTTTAAACCATTAAAATTTTTAAAAAAATTAATTTGACCTCGCAAATTTTTTAGAAATTTGATTAAGATTTAAAATTTGTGAACATTTTTAATTAGATCTCTCTCATAATTTTTAAAAGTTCTTATTAAGCCTCTCAAATTTTCAAAAATTTTAATTAGACAACCCTTCAAAAGTTTTTAAAATTTTAAATTAAACCTGTAAACTTTTTAAAGTTGTAAGTTTCCCCCTAAACTCTACCACCAAGTTCCGCTATCATACTTGTATTCCCTCTTTGTAAAGCGCCTTCTTAGATTGAATGGTTTTATAACAAGGTTTCGACCTTAATTCGTGAGTCAGTATCCTTTACGACTTTCATTGTGTGTTTGAAATGAACAAATAGTATATTGATTCTAGTTTCTTTGTCGTATGTGCCTTGTTTGTTTGCTTTTCTGTGATTGAAGTGTGCTTGCTAGATTGATAGTTCATTATATTAAAAAGATGTAATGTTTTTTTTTTACAAACCTTAAATCTAATCCTACCTATAGGAGAGTTTTTAGGAAAAGAAAAAGTGGTGCCCGTAGTAGGTCTAGAACTCATGACATAAGGGAATATGAGGAAACAAAGATGAGCAGTTTGCCCAACCGACCAAATGTGTTTGATCAACAATACTTTTGTTCTTTTTGTTGTTTTGAATGGTCTTTGTTAGGGAACAAAAATCGTCTACCTATTTTCATTGTCATTTTCTATGCCCCAATACTAAAAATTTAAATTCTATGCCTTAACCCTAAATTCTAAATCCTAAATAATAAATCATACCCTTAAAAAATATACCCTATACCTAATTTCTTAAACCTTAAACCTATTTTTTTAGTGTGAGGACATAAATAAAGGTACCAAAAAGGGGCAGATGATTTTTATTATTTGTCAGGTGTGAGCAAAACTCGACTTGAAAAAACCGAATTTTTCAACTTGACTCATCTTGACTCGACTCAAAATTTCATTAACCCGAATCGACTCGAAAAAATTCAAATAAAGTTTGATTTGTAAAATAGAGATTTGAATACCTCAAAATTTTTAATAATTAGTGGATTGGTTTTTAAGTTCGATTCGAGTCCCTCAATTTTTCCTGATATATATATATATACCGATATAAAAATATGAAGAAATATATGCCACATATGAAAAAAATATGAAGAAATATATATGCATATCTTATATGATTAGAGAAAGTCGTTTAAATTGGAATCAAACCGTACTATGACATGATAAATAATTACAATAAAATTTGTATAGGAAAGTGAAAACTCGAACTCAACTCAAATTTTATAAACTCAACTAAAATAGTGTCAACTCAAATAACTCAAATTTTTTTAACTCTCAACTCGATCAAACGCCACATAAAATGTTGCAGATAATAAATGTGACTTTTAAAGTGGTTGATGATAGGTGAACTTTACAAACAAAATTTATTTGTCCCTTTTCTGTGCCTCTTTATATACTTCATCAATGATTTTACGCCACGTATATTAATTATTATTTTTCTTGTTTTTCATGTTTTGTTTTTTCAATTTTAATAAAAATCTCTGCTCTTGTGGCTCGCGTTTCCTTTGCCTTTGTGACACGCTTTTCATTCGCTTTGTGGTTCATTTCATCTGTCGTTTGGCATGATTTTAACATACCATAGTGGCCATTTGATGCTCATATAGAGATCCTCACGACGTTAGCTTTTTGACTTGATTATCTCGGTGGTCATAGAAAACATTGATCCCCACTCGTTTGATGGTTTGTTAATCGTTGAAATTAGAATTGTGTAGCGGAACAATTTGCCTGATACTTTGGTTCGCTCACCACTCTTTTTTCATTCCGTAAAGCTTCTCGTTTAGCTAGAGACAAGGAGATTCATTAAGGTTTCTGAGTTTTGATGGTATGCTAATCTTCATAGAAGAGTTTGCTTTTCTTTGCACCTTTGTATGAGATTTTTTGTAGACTAGTTCTTTTTTTCTTTTTTTGATGCATTGTATTTGTAACATCTTTAATGATTTTTAATAAAATCCAAATGCCCTTGTTCAAAAATATTCTGTTTTATTAATAATACACGTAACATAAAATCATTGGTGTGACATACAAATGGGCACAACCAAGAGACAGACGAATTCTATTCGAATCGTACCAACCAAATAACCACGAGAAGAAGAGATCAAAAACTAATTGGGCCGAGTGCTGCATGCAAAAGTGGCGTAACGCTGCTTTCATCAATTTCAGCCACTGCCGTGTGCTCATATTCATAAATCTCAACAGGCCAAGGGGTTGATTTGTCCAAAAGCGTTTCGTAAGAATCCCAATCTATTTTATCATCTGTTTCAATAATGTCGATATAAACCTGCCGTCGACAGAGATTTGATTTATATGAAAATTGATCAAAGTGAAATTAGAAAACAGATACGATCCATCGGAATGATGAGTTTATTGTTATGGATATAAAACATGGAATAACATTGAATCGATACATACCTTGTTGGAGTCATCTTTCTTATTGCTCCACGCAACCACCCACCTAATATTGTTACGAACGGTATATGCGACCCCGGCTTTCGAGCATCCGGTTTGTGGATCGGCTTCGTGCTTAATTTTTTCCGACAATTGTGCTTGACTAACTTGCGGATACTTAGCAGATCCATGCCAATCATTGTAGTCATACAGGGTGAGATCGTTGCTGGTACGGTTATTAAGAGTCACGCTCGTATATATCGCAGAACCCGGTATACCCATCACCTTGATTTGATATTTCAAAGCACCTTGTGTATTGGTTTGGTCGTGTTGTGCTTTGAAGGCTGCAATGGACACCCATACAAATACTAGTTTGCAGCCAATATGATGACAAGAACAACTCTCTTTAGACAAATTCTTTATTACAACTTCACATATGACCATTGTACATTACAAAGTGAAAGTCAACAACAATTATTTATACAATTTGTAGTTATTAATCAACAAGTTGAATATCGAAAACTTCAAAAACAATAAAATATGTTTGTTTTCAACAACCATATAATTTTTTTATATTTTGACAGTTGTTGATTTAAGTATTTTATTTAATAAATAAAAGGCTAAATTATAAAATAAGTGCCAAATCTGTCTCTTTTTTGTAATAGATGCCTAAAGTATTTTTTTGTTGAAATAGGTGCCTACTTTCATTGTGGCTAAAATAGGTGCCTAAACTATTTTTTGGCTGAAATAGGTGCCTAAACTTTCATTTTTGGTTTGTTTTAAAGTCAATTTTGGCACATACTGGGGCACCATTTTCAACCAAAAATAAAAGTTTAGGCACCTATTTCAGCCAAAAAATACTTTAGGCACCTATTTCAGCTAAAAATGAAACTTTAAGCACCTATTTCAGCTAAAAAATACTTTAGGCACCAATTGTAAAAAAATGCTTAGTTTGGGCACTTATTTTGTAGTTAAGCCTAAATAAAAATGAAAGTTGCATTTTTGGCTTATCTTGGTATGCATGTTGCTCTTCAACTCTCTTCTACAATTAAAGCAAAATGCCTTCTAATTTTAGCATCATAAACAAAATCTATCTGGCATCTACCAAAGGCTTCCACTTACAATAATTCCATAAATTAGCTTCCTAATCCAAATAATCTTTTCGCATACATCTTATCACGAAAGTTTAATTCCACCCCCATTTAATTCAAGGATATAAGCCGATCGCTCTTTTAGTCCGTCTAGTTCCTGTCGCGACTTATCGTGAATTGTGGGCATCTTAGAACAGGTTTCTTAGTCCAATGACTTTTTTGTAATAATTAAATAATTCAATTATCAGAGGTGAATTTACTCTCTGTCTTAGAACAAGTTCCTTAGTTTGACTACCGTATGATTTTTTTAAATGTTAGTGGGCACTTTTTGAAAACTCTATAAGAGCTCCTAGTGGTTCCTGCCGCGGCTTATCATGAATTACATGCGACAATTCTTCTATTGCATGTCGAATTGCATCCAAATTCGTCTCTTGACCCTGATCTCTTATAAGACGACTTCTACCGCGTCTCAACATGATTTCAAAGTATATCTTAGTTCAGATCCTAGATCTATCGAGGCTCTGATTACCAATGTTGATGTGGTTAGAAAAATCGGTAATAAAACAATAAAATTATGAATGAGAAAGGAAAAAAAAAACTAAGGCTTGAGGAAAACTTATAGTTTTATATCAATTAAAGAAGCAATAATGATAAAGTTGTGACTGCAATACGTTGATAATGCCCGAAATGTAACTCATTTCGTAATGCCATTTAATTATAATGTTTTTGCCCTCATTATTTAGCCTACAAATAGTGAGCAATTTTACTCATTTGATATATCTCCAAGCAAATGTCATTTGCTTTGAAACACTCTTTGGTTTTTATAAACCTTTCATGAGTGTTGTTTTGAGTTGAGAGAAGAGTAGTACCAACAAAGCCCCCTTTATCTTTCGGGTGTACGAAATTTAGAGAGTCGTGCTTATCTCAGGAGGTCGTTCATCCATTATAGCGATTACACATATCGGGGCGAATTCGCTACTAAGGCAGTGGTATACCGCGACACGATTATGGTTACGTTTAGTTATTTTATTATCTTCCAGTCAGTGCTAATGCCTCATTTTGCAACAGTCTATTTTCTAACAATTTAAAAGCGAATTCATTATTCTACTGCATAATTAGCGGGTCTTCATAGCGAGGCTTATGTGTTTAAAGTTTTTTAACTTTATGAACACATGATTAAGGTATATAAGATCAGTGCCTTAATGCATAATTGGCTATTTAGAAATAGCTAAAAAGAACTTGTTTGAAGACAGAATATGTAGATCAAATGTTTTGCCTCACTACCTCCGAATGTGTAAGGCATTAATTTGCACATGTGGAAAATGAATAAAAGCGGAAACCTATATGTTTGATGCTTTTTATATTTAATGGATAAACTTTATATTGAGTAATTGTTTATTTATAAGCATGCGATAACAGTTTCATATGTTATAATTAATATGATAGTTATTATAGCATTTATATAATACGTTTAAGGGAAAGAAGGGGAAAATTTTGTTTTCATCAAATTGTGAAGGTAAAAGCATGATTTTAATGCTTTAATAGGTTCATCATTGTTTGTGATGAAAAATAATTGTTGTTTTAATTGCAGCTTTTAAACATGTGAAAGATGCTATAATGTTCATGTCAATAGACATAATTATAGTGAGGCAATTTTAATTTTTTTTAACAATGATAATTGGATTTTATTAATAACCATAAAAATATTCTAAATACAACGTATCTAGAAGTGTGAATAATAGAGACTGGTCCACTAAAGTCTCATACAAAACCCAAAGGTGCAAAGAAAAGTAAATACTTTCATAGAAATTAGCATACCGACAAAATTCAAAAGTCTTCTTGACTCTTTGTCTCTATCCAAATGAGACGTTTTACGAGGTGAAAAAGGAGTGGTGAGAGAACCAAACTATCTGGCAGATTGCTCCGCTACTCAGGTATGATTACATCAACAAACAACCATCAAGCGAGTGGGGGATCTACCTTTCTATGACCACCGGTAGAATCAAAATTAGAAACTAGTGCCGTGAAAATCTCTGTACAAGCACTAAACGATCGCTAAGGTATGTTGAATCATGCCAAAACAACAAATTAAACGAACTACAAAATAAAAAAAAACGTGCCATAAAAACAGAGGGGACACGTGCCACAAAGACGAAGATTCTTATTAAAAATATAAAATTAAAAAATAAGAAAATAATGAACCCATTGGTCGACAACTAATACTAAGACCAATTGTTGGCCACCGCCCAAGGAAGTAAACAAATAAGAGCCTGCGGCGCAAGGTTGTGCAGAAAAAAAAAACCTAGGGTTAGGTGATAAACTTTTTGAGTGTTGCAATTTTAATTTCTAAAGGGGTGGAATACGATAAATCGTCGTTATTTATGAATGATGATGACCGTTTATAATTATAATAAAAAAACAAACATTTTTAATTGTATTATTAATATATGAAACGGTTGGCGTTTGGTCTAGTGGAGATTTAAAGGCTTTTATAATATCATTATTTAAGGTTATAAAAGTAGACCTTAAATGTGAATAAAGTGATAATAAATGCCAACTAAATAGTTATAAGTGTGATTAGCTATTTGGTATTTTCTTCCTATTATGAAAATAATTGTGGTTTGTCGTACTAATAATCTCTTTTGAGAAATTTATAAAGACAATAGGACAGTTGTAATTTTGGAGAAGTATGAAGATGATGACGTTGAAATGAAAAATTCTCCGTATTAAATGTTATTATCCAATGGTTGTTTTGATTACCGAAAGCTATTAAAACTCTATTATTATCAGTTAATTATCTTAAATTTACCGTTAGTAAATTATTTTTGAGGCTAACCATGTATAATCTTCATTTGAGTTTATGTGATCGTCTTAGTAGATTCCGAAATTATTTCGATTAAAAGATAATGATGAGAAGAGTGAAGATCATATGCATGATGAGAATAAGCAAGTCTACTATGATATTATGGTTCTACCTATGAGGTCAGATTATTTAGACTTGTTGTCTATTAATTCATGCTTTTATATGCATTAATTTATATTGAGCCTTTAAGTTAGTATTTAAAATTTAGTGGATACATTATGGACAAGATAAACCATTAATATAAGGACTAAGACTAAGGTAGTAGTAAGCCAAAATGTGTATGCTTAATAAGATACTATTGTGAGTAAAAGTATCAAGCATAATTCTTTAAGAAAACTTAATTAAATAAAGAGAACGTTCATAAATGACTTATCGAAAAGCATTATGAAATTGTATGTCGAGGATCGGTTATATAAAATACCTAGTATTTAAGTGTGTCTTGTGACACTCGAAAATTCTATTATAAAAGAGAGAGGGAGAGAGGTAGAAACATTTTTGCAGTTATAAGGTTTTGAGCCTGTGCCCCTTGGCTTGTAAACCTAAGCCTTAACAATCTAAACTAAGATTGATATCTGGTTAAGCCACACACTAGTTTATTAATAAATCATGTCTATGGTTATACTAAAAATAAAAAAGTTTGAATCAAACCCCCACATGCCATAATCAATGCCCCATCAGATTCGAGAAACATCTTGAGAATACCAAAGGTTTCCTTACAACTCTTTCAAAATTTTGTCGGGCCCGATCTCGGCCATCGTCGATCCTTGGCGTGCACCGTCGCCATTGTCGTCATCCTTGCCTCGCTCTGACCAAAGCCTCGGTGACCACTCGCGGAGAGCAGGCTTCGTTCGCCGTGAAGATCCAATCGAAAATGCTTGGTTCGCCGCCTCTATTTTTTGTTGATTCTGCCATTGTCTGACGTCGGAGTGTGACACCGCCAGCATCACCAGACTCCTCGTGCTGTGGCAAAAAAAATCATGCTGACCAATTGTTGTTTTGTTGCCGTTAGAGGGTCGCCGAAATCATGAAGAAACTAAACGATTTTTTCTTCTCTGCCGCGTTAATCATCATTTTCAGCCTCGGTATTTGCAATTTCTTGTAATTTGAGATTTTAAGGGATGTTGGGTTCGAGTTCAAAAGTGATCAAAGATAGTTTAAGGGTCGACGTATGTTGCTTGGAGTTGAGGTAATACTTTACTACCTATTTCATGCTTTCTAGAACTCGTTGGTAATTGGTTAATGCATGAATGAATATGATTGTTCATGTGTTTTTTTGTTGATTATTTTAGAGTTGTATTAATTATGGTAAAAGGATGTAAACTGGTTAAGACTCGAATAAGAAATTGATGACCGGTAAGAAATTAAACTTCAGTGAATAATTGATAAAGCAGTTAACCTCAAAACTTTCAATTCTGATTATTTCTTGTTAATAGATTTACTGTCTAAAATAGTTGAATGAGAAATGATGAAAGTACCGTTGAGGTGTAAAAAGAACTTGAATACCCCTAAAAGTGGAAATGATCTGAGAATTCATATTTTACATGATAGAACTTCTGATTTAACCCGTTAAATTCCCGATCTGTTTGGAAAATTCTAAAATAAGGTTTCTAATCTTCGAGATTTCGAAATGCCTAGATTTTCCCCAATTTCTGAATAAACGTCTAAAAAACTTTTTCTGGAAATACTTTAAATAAATATCTGAAGACCAATTTACCGAAAGTACATACTATGATTGGATAGATTGAAATGACTAAAATATCCCTAGGTTCTTATATGTCTAAAAATATCGTTAAGCACTGAAACGACTGTAACACCATCGGGCACTGAAAATCTATAATACTTTTGGAGATTTAAATTTATCATTTATGTTTGTACTTTTGGATATTTAATGTTGAATATTTGTTTTAATGTATTAAGTTTTATTTTTTTATGGGTATGTGGAGTGACCAAAAATCGCAGAGATCTATAAGGGATGGGTATGAGGACGAAAAAATTTCTAAAACGTTTAATAGGAATTCCCCAAAACCATACCCACAAGTGTTGGGAATGGGATGAGGAATGCAAAACCGTACTCAACCCGTCCCATTACCGCCTCTAAATTCGATCTTCAATATTGAACTTTAGAGTGATTCAAGCTTTTAAAATTTCAACTTTACTTAAATTTATTTTTTAATTTAAAATATTTATTCCTAACTATTCATTATCATTTGAAATATAACTTAAAATAAATGGTGAATATTAAAAGTTTATATTTAATGCACTGACCGTGTAAAATTTTATTCACTCTATATGATAAAATAAAATCATATTACTACAAATAAATTAAATATATTCAACTTTGAATTTTATAATGTCATGATCTAATTTATAAACAATATATAAATAGGTAAATTATAAAAATCATCACTGAACTTTACTCTTTAACCTATTTTGGTCACTGAAATTTTAAAACGATCAATTTACTCACTGAATTTTATATATTGACATGTTTCGCTCAATATTATTTTATTAATATTTTTATGACTTATAATATTTTATTATTATTAAATATAAAAATAATTTAAAATAAAAATAAATTACTTTCTACTAAATCCAATCGACCACCCTCTTTTAAGATCCTTTTCTCCGCTTCCCAACCGCCGCCGCCAAGCTCAATGCCCACCACCACCTCCTCTAAAACCGTGGACCTTATCTCCCTCCTCCGTGCTATTCCGGACTGAGCCGACCGTATTCAAGAGCGTGGAATGCGACAAAATCGCTCTCTTTACAACCATGAAAAATGGGTTCATCACAGAAGTTCGCAACGTCACCTTCGACATTTGCTTTCCAGTTTACAGCGCGTGTCATCTTAGCACTGGTTCCACATGTTTTAGCTTTTACTTCGGTTGCTGTTGTCGTCGCCACTTAAACACTGCTGTGGATTTGCATCGGTTGCCTGATTTTTAAATTATTTTTATTTTAAATTTTTTTGTATATAATAATAATAAAATATGTTAAATTATATTAAAATATTAATAAAATAATATTAAATGACCAAAATAAGTCAATGCATAAAGTTCAGAAAATAAATTGATTGTTTTAAAAGTTCAGTAAATAAATTGATCGCTTTAAAAGTTCAGTGGCCAAAATAAATCAAAGAGCAAAGTTTAATGATGATTTATGTAATTTATTCTATATAAATTTATAGCCCGTATTTATATTAAATATACGGCTAAACTATAAAATAAGTACCCAAACTGTCTCTTTTTTATAATAAGTACCTAAAATATTTTTTGTTTAAAATAGGTGCCTAAACTTTCATTTTGGCTGAAATAGATGTCTAAACTATTTTTTAGCTGAAATAGGTGCTTAAACTTTCATTTTTGGCTTGTTTTAAAGTCAATTTTGGCACCTATTTGGTCACCTATTTCAGCCAAAAAATACTTTAGGCACATATTTCAGCCAAAAATAAAACTTTAGGCACATATTTCGGTCAAAAAATACTTTAAGCACTTATTACAAAAAAGCATAGTTTGGACACTTATTTTGTAGTTAAGCCTAAATATAAATCCAAATACTAAACAAGATTAGTTCGTTATTGGAAAATGTGTGTGTTTTTTTAACTAATCCACCTTCATTTCAACCCATTAACAACTTTAAATATTAATTATAATATTATGATTACAAACCTATATAAAATTTCTTATCGTAAAATAAAAATTAATTTTCAAATATTTTCATTCTTGTTGCTTATGTATAATATTTGAAAAAGAACTAAAGTGGCAATGGAAAAGAAATTTTAATTAAAATAGTTAAAATATGCACGAAAGAATTTAATATTTAAAATATTGCCCAACCAGCATACACCCAACAATTAGTAAGAAACATAATGCCTTATAACAAATCTAAACCTCTCAAACTTGATCCAAATTGATTTATCCGTTTGGAAATCTAATATGGATTTGAATACCATGCTATATGTTTGATCTGAAATTTGAAACAAATCGAATTGAGCTAAGATCGATCTGAATTTAACAAGACTGATATTGACTCGAACTGGTTTTCACTCAAATCGAAAGCACTCGAACCAAAAACAATTAATGTTTAGTTTAACCAAATCGATCCGAATCAAACATCGACCCAATTTTAATCCAATAATTGAGTTGGGTGAATGAATAATTTATTTTTACTATGATCTATTTTTTAGCAATGCGATAAATAGTAAAATGATACGTGTTTTATTCTATTTTTGTAGTATACTACTAGTTCACCATTATCTTTTTGTAATAACTTAACATTTCAATATCATCTTTCCTCCCTAAAAGGTCATCTTAACATCTGATCCCACAAAAGATAAGTTTTCTTTTACAAAATTATATCAATAATTTTACATATATTCGATTAGACTCATACACAATTTAACCCGACTTGACCTCAAAATTCAACTGTTAATCTGACAGGATACCGACAGAGCCTATAGACTCTCTAGGTGAAATGCTGGCAAAAGTGGCAGAAAATATGTATTGGAAAATATAAGAATGTGCCAAAATGAGTCTTTTGCATGCAAGTATACACGGTCTGCAAGTAATACAGCTGGTAAGCTGAGTATTGATCCCACAGAGATTGTCTTGGAATTCATTGCCTTGATTGTTACTTGCCTTAAGAAAAAGTTGATTTGATTTGAAATTGATTTTGGAAAACAATTAAAAATTAAAGAAATGAAAGAAAAGTAAAGACGTTGGCAAGGAAGGTGTTTTAATGAATGATGAACGTCGACAGGGAGTGCCTGAGTTTCACGCTATTCATGTCGTGCTAGCCGTTAACAACAACCTGTCTTGGCATTGTTTGCCGAGAAGATTCAAAAGTAGCAAAACCTCTCTCGATGGTCATTGCCCTAAATTGATCATGTAAAAAACCCTATATCTCTATAGTGTTTGTTTTAAATAAACCAATTTGATTAAGATCCAATCTATACTCTTAAGGGGTAGATTTCACTCCCGAAGTAAGTTCATCTACTTGAACGACTTCTCTCGAAGCTTCTCTCCTTAGTATTCGACAACTTATTCGTTGCCACCCCAAGTCTGTTAAGATATTAAGGTGCAATATGCCAACAGTGCCAGCTCTCGCTTGGAAGAATATTTAGGAAATATTAAAGTTTGCCGAATAGATGAAACTTTGCCAAGGCAGATTTATTATTAAAATCTAAAGCATGAAAATAACATAAAAACCAAACATCCCCCACCAACTATTAAATTAGTTCATGGTGAGGGAGTGTACCAACAATCCACAAACATTTTCGGAATACATCATCCTTAAAAACAAAATAGAATAACTTGAGAGAGAGAATGGGCTAGAAGGGGTCTCTCGATGCAGCCCTTCAAGATCCAGGCTTCTCGTCCAAGTTGGTCGGACCACCCTTCCATGGTGTATCCGATCGTCAATCGTCACACACACACCAACTCCTCACGATCCAATCTTCTCCTCCCCTCCTAAAGTCTAGCTTCGTTGGTGTTTAAATAGGTGTGCAAAGAAGGGATAGGATTAGCTCTTCAAATTTTAAATTCTAACTACCCAGAGGATAATGGATTATTTTCTTATCCAGATTTGAATGAGAGTTGATCAGGCTAAGCCTGACGTCATCCTGCCGACGATGCCCTGGCATCCAAGCTTGGCATGAGTCTGCCAACAAGTCTTGGCACCATCTTATCTGCTATTTTTTCGGAGATTGTTCCAATTGCTATTTTTTCGGAGCCTGATCATGTCATATTTTTTCGGGGTCCAACAACCTCTTGGTGTGGCATCGAGTTCACTTCTCTGCCATCCGGTGCTTGGCATTGTCTGGTCCATCTGTTCCAACAACACTCGGCATTCTCTCTGACATTCCTTCCTGTGTTGTTTTTCTGGGCCAAATACTATGCCAAACCTGCAAAATTGCCAACAAAACAACCCTTCACACTGGCATAGACAAAACTCTAAACTCCTTATGTAAATGCATGATTCTAACATACAAATGCAACTAAATGTACCTAAAAACAAGCAAAAGCATTGTAAGATTGGCATTAAAAATAGTACTTTTGGAGAGGTAATACACCTCCAAACCTAACTCATTTCTTGTCCTCAAGTAATGCAATCAAAATAAAAACAAAAACTGTGAAAAAGTTACCTCGACAAAATTTTGGTTGAATGCCAACACGTGCTAGCAAGCAGAATTTGGCTCTATTTCTGTCCTCAGTATCTCAGTGCAATAATGCCGAGCAGGTAGTAATTCAAGGGTAGCAATATAACTCTATTCAAAGTTCATAAAGAGTGCATGAGTGTAGGCAATATCCATCAAGTTTCCTTTCACCCCCTTAGACAAATTTTACTACCTAAACTCATATTCTTTTC
The DNA here is from genome assembly GCA_019671005.1 of Hibiscus mutabilis. Taxonomy (NCBI): domain Eukaryota; kingdom Viridiplantae; phylum Streptophyta; class Magnoliopsida; order Malvales; family Malvaceae; genus Hibiscus; species Hibiscus mutabilis. Next base: position 48,678,811 of record CM033736.1, read on the forward strand.
ATTTTTTTTCTTTTTGCCAAAGGTTTCTGCTGGCATTCTTTTAAGCTTGCTTCGTGATACTATTTAGCGTGAGAGATAAGAGGGAGCATACCACGAATCCCCACCTTAATCTAGACATCACTAGGCTTTCTCTTCAACTCACACCCCAAGGTTTTGGACTTGAGAACTAAGAGGAAGCAAACCACAAAGCCCCAAGTAGCTTATTATCCCTAAGGTAGAGAAGAGTTTTATTTTTTTCTTTCCTTGGCAGAACATTGCTGCCTTATTTATTTCTTTTACCCTGGCATCATTTTTTTAAAATCTGAGCATAGTTTCAAAAATTCTAAGTTTGCTAAGGGACTAGATACATCTTACGTGTTAAGTGCAAGTTTAATTCCCTAAACTAGAGATCAATTGCCAAGCAATCTTGGCATACTACTCTGCGAGCACGGCATGACAACTAAAGATTAAAGTCTCCTCATTGGACAGACACCTATATCAAATCAAGCTTGCTTAACAATTGTTAACATTTTTCAAAATTAAATCGAGACATTTTTTTTTCTTTTTCTAGCGGTTCAGTATGCATCTACTCTAAATGACATCGATGACATGGCAACAGAAATTAAACATGATACGCATGGCATAAATGTGAAGAAATGCACACCCCCAAACCCAAGATGTACATTGTCCCCAATGCATGAAACAACACATATATACAAAAGAACATAATAAAATAAAATGCATGATCATGTGAATGCAATGTAATGAAATGTACATGAGTTTAGGAAGAAGAGGACTCCCCTTCGGAGACTTCTTCTCGTGTCACTCAGGTCTTTCTCTTTATAAATGGCCCACGATCAGTGGCCATTCTCTTTCTTTCCTTCATTGTTGGCTTTGCGGCAGTGGACGCTCCAACATCCTGGAGGACTTCTTCCACAATCTTGGCAGGGTTTGATGCGGTAGGAGTAGCGGTGGCATCGAATTGCGCAGGCTTCACTGGTGGTGTGGCAGGCTTCTTGGCAGACTTTGCTTTGGCAGACTTGGTTTTGGGTTCCTTTGATTCAATCTCAGAATCAGAACTGGAAGACTCAACTTGAACTGGGGATAATGGGACTGTAGCATCAGACTCTGAACTGGATGGCATAACTGGACTAGCTAAACTGGCCGGCAGGGCTTCATCACTGGCAGAGGGCTTGGCAGGGAAATCTGGGAATTCTTGCACAACATCAGGAGATATTTTCTTGAGAGTTTCCCTAATTATCACATCCCTGGCCTGTATGTAATGTCGCAGCTTGACATTAATCTCCTTAGCCTTTTCCATCTTACTGAGTATCATCTCCTGGCGTTGGTAGATTTGAGACAACATTGCCACAGAACCGTGTGGCACAGTCTTAGGCATTGTGTCTGGCACAGCTTTTGACATCTTTGGCTTAGGCGTGGCCATTTTTGCTTTTCCCTTGGCCTTGTCCTTTGGCTCAACCGCAGTGAGGTTTCTCCATATGGCAGCAGTGATGGTCGTTCCCTTTATTATCTGGTCTTGCTCCTCATCAAGCCTAGGCACATCATGGCGTATGCAAATATTAGAAATAAGCAAAGGGAAAAACAAACTACCTTTACCTCTCGCAGTACACTTATAAGTCTCTTTTATGATAATCTTTCCAATGTTGATCTTGCGCCTTTTATGATGGAGTGCAACAAAATCAACCTTTCTTCCGAGACTGTCTCATTGTAGGATGTAGACAACAGGTTTGCCTTAATGAAGTGATTCCAGCCTCTCACCTATGGCTTCAGCGCCAACCTCTTCACCGTCTGGTGGCCCCTCGATGAGATTGTCCATGTCGTGCCAGGTTCACACATATCCGTCAGCAGCTTTTTCCTCTTAGCAGCAGTCATCAAATCAATATACTCAAAATACTCATCTCCTGCACCATCCAACTCAAACATATTATTAATGTATCCCTCATCAAAATGCACACACTTACCCTAATCATCAGGAAAGGCGAATCCTTAGTCACAAGGTGCGCGTAGAATTCTTGAACGATGGTGGCATAGATCTCTCCTTTTTGCTGGCTGAATAGACTCCACTTGTGCAAGTTAATCGTAAACATAACTTCTGAAGGGAAGTCGGTTGTTGCCTCCATTTTTAATTCGAGGTGCTTATCGTAGCAAAAACTCCCCGAGGTAATATTTGTTTCAAACTTTTTCTCGATCTCCTCGTTGAAGAATCTTTTAAAGGGAAGGGACGATGAGGCCATTGAAACTGGTTGAAGCTTGGAACGATGTTGAAAGATGAAGGCAAAGGACGATTTGGGTTTGTACTTGCTTATCGAAAAGGATGTAAAAAGTGAGAGAGATATTTTGGCTTTTTTAACCGGCAAGAGTAAGAAAGTGAAAGGTTTTAGGTTGGTTGAATGTTTTAATGGGAGTAGTAATTAGGGATAATGATGGGGAATAAAAAGAAATAATTTAAAAATAGGTAGAGTGATAAGGTTGAAGTGATAAGGTGATAGGTGATAAGATAGGGTAAGGATTAGAGTGATAAGGTAATCGATTTGAAATTTAAATTTCAACCAAAATTTGGGCGGCTAAGGCTTAAAGTCAAATAAAGATAACTCTCTCAATTTTTTTACTAGGCCGATAAAACTAAGGTTTTTCCCTCTTCCTTCAATCTTTTGCACCACTACATGCCAAGCTACTCTGGCACTGCGTCTGACAGATATTTCTATTAAAGCGTTGGCTCCTGCCAGCGACCCTGGCAGTGTTCCTGACACAATTCTTGGCACAATGAATCTGCGCAACTCAAAGGAACACATTAAAGGAATAAAAACATGGAACTTAGAAAGAAAAACAATTAAAAACCTAAAAACAAAGAGAAACACTAACCTAATATTTACAAAAGTTCAAACCTGATGGTGTTTTCATGTTACCTCTGCCAAGAGGATCACCTCTTTGGCATTGTTCTGATCACCATCCATGTAGTGCTTTAAACGTTGGCCATTCACCTTAAAGATTTCTCCCATCTTCAAGTTCTTAATGTCCACTGCTCCATGAGCACAGGGCTTCACAAATTCATAAGGGTCCGTCTATCTTGATCTGAGTTTCCCTGGAAACAACTTAAGTCGTGAGTTGAATAGAAAAACACGTTGGCTTACCAAAAAATGTCTTGGCATTATCCTGTTGTCATGCCAACGTTTTGTTTTTTTCCTTGTAGATCCTGGTGTTCTTATAGGCTTGCCTTCTGAATTCCTCCAACTCATTTAAGTCCAGTAACCCTTTTTCTCCAGCAGCTCTCTATGCCATGCCAAGTGTTCTGATGGCCAGTAGGCTTTATGCTCAAGCTCCACTGGCAGATGGCATGGTTTTTCGAAAACAAGTCTAAATGGTGAAGTACCCAAAGGAGTTTTAAACGCAGTCTTGTAAGCCTACAAGGACTCATCTAGTCTCAAGGACCAGTTCTTCCTTGATGGATTAACAGTCTTTTCTAAAATGTTTTTGATCTCCTTATTTGAAATCTCAGCTTGCCCGTTTGTTTGCGGATGATATGCTGTGGAAATTTTTTGCTGTATACCATACCTGTACAAGCCTTTAAAATTAGACTACATTTAAAATGAGTGCCCTCATCATGAATGATCACTCTAGAGGAGCCAAATCTAGTAAAGATATGCTTATGTAAAAACTTGGCAATGGCCTTGACATTGTTCGTTGGCAGAGCAACAGCTTCTACCCACTTAGATACGTAATCAACAGCCACAAGAATGTATACATTACCAAATGAGGGTGGAAAATGACCCATAAAGTCTATCCCCCATACATCAAATAAATCCACATGCATAATGTTTTGAAGCGGTAGTTGGTGTCTACCAGAGATGTTTCCTGTCTATTGGCATCGATCACATTCCTTGGCATACTCGTGGGCATCCTTATATAGTGTAGGCCAAAAGAATCTTGACTGCAGTACCTTGGCAGCAGTTTTTACTCTAGCAAAGTGACCTTCATATGGTGCGGCATGGCATAAATGCAATATGTTATGCTTTTCATCCTCAGGCACACACCGGCGGATCACTTGGTCGGCACACTGTTTGAACAATATTGGCTCGTCCCAATAGTATTGCCTAACTTCCCGCAAAAACCTTTTTTTGGCATTGTATGCTAAGTTTGGTGGCAGAATGTTACTTACCAAGTAGTTGGCAATATCGGCATACCATGTCATGGCATTAACTACAAGCAAATACTCATCAGGAAACTCATCTCTTATCAAATTGGTCTTACCATCTTCAAGATGGTGCTCTAAACGTGAGAGATGGTCAGCTACTAGGTTTTCACTGCCCTTTTTGTCTCGGATCTCAAGGTCAAATTCTTGAAGTAGGAGCGTCCATCGGGTTAGCCTGGGCTTGGCATCCTTCTTTGCCAAGAGATACTTTAATGACGAATGATCTGTAAAAACTACAACTTTGTTCAAATTAAATAAGATATAAATTTGTCAAAAGCAAATACAACCGCAAGAAATTCTTTCTTGGTCGTAGAGTAATTCAGTTATGGTTCGTTTAAGGTTCTCTTGGCATAGTAGATGGTATGGAAAACCTTGCTATTCCTTTTTCCCAAAACTGCTCCGACGGCATAGTCGTTGGCATCACACATGAGCTCGAAAGGCTCATTCCAGTTTGGTGCCACAACTATAGGGGCATTGATAAACTTTTCTTTAAGCTCCTGAACCACTCTCAAACGAGAATCATTAAATGCAAAAGTGGCATTATGTTCTAACAACAAGCATAAGGGTTTAGCAATTTTTGAAAAGTCTTTTAATGAAATGCTGATAAAAACCGGCATGTCCTAAGAAACTTCTTATACCTTTGACACTTGTTGGGGGTGGTAGTTGCTTAATTACCTCAACTTTTTCTTGATCCACTTCTAACCCTCTCTCAGTTACTTTGTGCCCGAGAATAATGCCCTCATTCTCCATGAAGTGGCATTTTTCCCAGTTCAACACTAGGTTCGTCTCTATGCGTCTCTTCAAGACTTGCTCCAAACTCTGAAGACATTCCTCAAATATTTTTCCAAACGCTGAGAAGTCATCCATGAATACTTCCATGTTGTGCTCGATCATATCGAAAAAAATGGACATCATGCAACGTTGAAATGTTGTCGGTGCATTACATAGGCCGAATGACATTCTTCTAAACGCAAACGTCCCATATGGGCACGTGAACGTAGTCTTCTCTTGATCATCATGGGCAATGGCAATCTGATTATAACCTGAATAACCATCCAAAAAACAATAGAAAGCTTTACTTGCCAACCTGTCTAGCATCTGATTAATGAATGGCAATGGGAAGTGATCCTTCCTCGTGGCATTGTTCAGCCTCCTATAGTCCATGCACACTCTCCATCCAGTGATAGTTCTGGATGGGATTAACTCAGCTTCACTATTTTGTACCACGATCATGCCACCCTTCTTTGGCACGCATTGCACTGGGCCAACCTAAGAGCTATCGGAAATGGGATATATAATCCCAGCATCAAGCCATTTTATGATCTCTTTTTTCACTACTTCTTTCATGCTTGGTGATAAGTGTTCAAAAGTACTATTTTTATTACCCTTTTTACTCATATTATTGTTAGACTTAGGCTCATATTAGTTGCATAGTTAGCCATTCATGCATTAATCCATGTTTCCTTCCATCGTTGAGCTTGATTACATAACTTGGTAGTTTTTGTGGAAAAGATGCTGCTTTGGTGTGCTTTGTGTGTGTATGTGCAGGATCACTTGCCAAAGCAATGCCAAGCTAGTTGTCACTTGCCAAAGCAATGCCGAGCTAGTTGCCAGGGCAATGCATGAAGGATATGCCGAGCTAGTTGCCAGGGCAATGCATGAAGGAGACGCCGAGCCAGTTGCCATGGCAATTGTCGACAAAGAGAAAATGCAATAGGGATGTCGAAATTAATGACTTTACAAGCCCAAGATGACATGGAGCAAGGCCCAAGCCCAAAGGAATTTGATTGCCATGCAGAGATTAAAGAATAATTAAATTCCAAGAAGATAGGAGAAGTTCTAATAGGAATAAAATTATAATAAAGAATTATATTCTTTAAAGATAATTTAATTCCAACTCAAACTCCTCCTCAAAGAAGGACTTTGGCCTAGCCCTATAAATAGCAATGAGATTTCGACAACTTCAAGAGAGAGCAAGAGGGCAAAATTTGACAAGTCCAAGAGAGGAAGCAAGGGGAATTTTCGGCAAGCTTCTAGGGCAAGGGATTTTCGACAAGCTTCATCTTTTCTTCCTTGTTCGATTGGGTCCATGCTAGGGATTAATTATCTTGTGTTTCTTTGGAACCTAGCCATGAACTAAATCTACTTGGCTATGGTTATTGTGTTTTGTGGTTGTGAGAAACTATTGGTTTTTGTTTAGGTAATAAGAGTTTGCATTTTTCTATTTCAAGGTTTATTCATTCTTGCTTCTTATTCTTGTTTGCGAGTGAATTGGGAGAGGATCTCGTGATTTCATCTATTTATCTAATATCAGGAGAGTTAGATTCAAGAAACGAATGAATATGATCTTTATTCAATCCAATGATGGTGAAGATTAATCCGGCTTAGGAATAAGTTAAGGATTTCAACGGCTAAGAGGAGCGCAAGATTGGTTGTTGTTCACCCTTGATTCACGCAGGGATGTATTATCAAGGCATGCACAAGTAGCTAGAGTTTTGACTTATGGATAAGAAGAAACCATTGAAGAACGCTCCGCCAAACCTTGAAGTTGCTGCCCAGACGCCCAAGTAGTTGCCCAACTAGTCGCCCAGGCAACCATCAATTAGTTGCCAAGGCAACCCCGTTGTGCAAGTTGCCACGGCAACTGAGTTGCCCGTGCACTCTTTTACCAAGACGATCCAATCGGCTATCACAGCTCAACTCACGATAACCTGGCCTATCTCTCTCATTCGATCTCATCTTTTCATTTACTTAATTGCTTTCTAGATTAGTTATTAGTTAAAACTTCTATAATCCTTTACTTGCGTTTTTACTTTTTACAGTGCAAGAGACAAGATTCTTGAAGTGGCACCAATCCCTGTAGAGACGATATCTTTTATACTATAACTTGCGACGTGTATACTTGCACATTTGCTTAGCACTTATTACGCGCAACACGTTTTTGGCGCCGTTGCCAGGGATTGGCAATAGCGACTTTGTTTTTATTTTCTTGCACTTTCTTTTTACTTTTCTTGTTTAAAATTCAAAAGGCTAACAAACTTTGGTTTTGCATTGGTATATGACCAGGGCGAGACCGACTTCACCAGAATATCCCTTTGATCCAGAAATCGAACGAACCTTACAAAGACTTAGACGAAGGATAAGAGAAGCAATGGCAAATCAAGATCAAGATGTTCGAGCAGGAGGAGGAGTGATTCTTGCACGAAACAGAACTATTCGAGACTATCTTGAAGAAGATCTTGATGGACTTAACCCAGGAGTTGTCGCACCTAAAATTGAAGCCGACCACTTTGAGTTGAAATCGGTAATGTTTAATATGATCAACACAATAGGTCAATTTGGCGGCTCAGCAACTGAAGATGCACGGCAACATCTGAAATCTTTCCTCGAGATTTGCAACTCGTTCAAGATACACGGAGTCACCCCCGATGTCCTACGATTAAGATTATTCCCTTATTCACTGAGGGATAGGGCGAAAGCATGGTTGAATAGCATTCCTGCCGGATCCATAGCATCTTGGACTGATCTTTGTCGTGATTTCCTTGCTAGATTTAATCCTACAAATTTGACTGATAATCTTCGTAACGACATTACTCTGCAGGAAGATGATGAATCCATGTACGAGGCTTGGGAGCGATATAGAGAACTTCTACACAAATGCCCTCTACACGGATTCCCGGTGTGGACCCAAGTAACAATGTTTTACAACGCCGTGAATACACCAACAAGGATGATGCTAGATGTCTCGGCAAACGACATACTCCTAGATAAGTCACTGGAAGAAGCAATGCAAATTTTAAACAGGCTGGCCAAGAATGACTATCAATTCCCATCTACTAGAAGAGGAGGAGTTAGACGCCAAGCCACAATACATGAACTAGGATCATCAGATTCAATTTCGGCACAATTGGCCGCTTTAACCAAGATGGTCCAGAACATGCAAAAACCAAACAACACACATGAAGTCAAGGTAATGGATTCTTTTTGTGAGTTATGTGGTGATAACCATAATTCTTCTGAATGTATGCAGAATCCGGAATCCAGCTTCTATGTGGGGAATTACAATCAGAGCAACAACATGATGTCCAATACATACAATCCAGCTTGGAAGAAGCATCCGAATTTTTCATGGAGTAATCCCAACAATGCTCTAAACCAGAACAATCATAATGCACAAGCATCGGGATTCCAGCAGAATATGCCACGGCAACAGATGCCGCATCAACAACCGACAACATCTAGTTCTTTGGAAAATTCTCTAAATGCTTTTATGATGAAAACTGAATCTTATATGGCTGAGAATAGTAATTTCATAAAAAGAACTGATGCTTTTATTAACAGGACCGATATGAGATTGCAAAACCAAGAGGCGGCAATCAAATCATTGGAAAATCAAGTCGGACAGTTTGCTCAAAATCTGAATACTAGACCACAAGGAGGTTTACCTAGCGATACTGAAGTCACAAGAGGAATTGGCCATGAGCAATGTAAGGCAATCACCACCAGAAGTGGCCAACAACTTAGAGAGGTTGAAACCCGTTCGTCAAACAAAACTCCACAAAAAGATCAAGACGAACCTAGCGGCAAAGCCTCAGATGCTGAACCAGGAATTGCCAAAGTAAACCGGCAATAAGCATGCCCCGGCAACCGACGATAAAGACGCCTCGGCAACTTGCGATAAGCATGCCTCGGCAACCCAGTTGATAATGCCTCGGTAACTCTAGATGTCCCGGCAATACCGTCAATCAGATTTCAAACCAATGAAAGGATCGAAGATATCTGACTTCCACCACCATTCCTACAAAGGTTGAAGCGACAAAAGCAAGAATACCAATTCAAGAAGTTTCTTGATATCCTAAAGTAAGTCCACATCAACTTGCCACTGGTGGAAGCAATTGAACAAATTCCAAACTATGCCAAGTTTCTTAAAGACATTGTGTCCAAGAGAACAAGGCTAGGAGAGTTTGAAACAGTTGCCGCAACAGAGGGATGCATGCCAATGTTGCACAATCGTATGCCACCCAAGTTGAAGGATCCCGAAAGTTTCACAATACCCTATTCTATTGGAAATCACTATGTCGGGAAAGCACTATGCGACCCAGGGGCTAGCATAAACTTGATGCCTAAATAGGTTTTCCAGAAACTAGGAATCGGGAAGGCAAGACCTACAACAGTTATGCTGCAGCTAGCCGATAGATCCTATGTGCATCCAGAGGGAAAAATCGAGGACATACTGGTAAAAGTTGATAAATTTATTTTTCCCGCTGACTTTATTGTTTTGGATTGTGAAGCAGATGAACATGCACCTATCATTCTCGGGAGACCATTCCTAGCAACAGGGAGAACCTTGATTGATGTTGAAAAGGGAGAACTCACAATGAGGGTGAATGACCAGTAAGTTAAACTAAATGTGTTCCAAACACTAAGGCATGCCGATGATCCAGAAGAATGCCAACTACTTCATGCCACGGTAGAGTTTAACTTCGATGAGGAATTTAGTTGCCTCGGCAACTACATTGCCGACCAAGAGGAACATGAGGAGTATGAAGAAACGGTAAATTGGCTAGTCAACCGACCAGGTACATACTTTGAATCACTGGACTACTCAGGTAAGGAAGGTAAGCTCGAAAAACCCTCTATTGAACAACCACCAATTCTTGAGTTGAAACAATTGCCAGAGCAACTAAAATATGTATACTTAGGGACCAATAATACATTGCCTGTAATTATTTCTTCTAAGTTACAGCCTGAGCAGGAAAAGAAGCTGATCAAGATGTTGAAGCTACACAAAAAGGCAATAGGGTGGACAATTGCCGACTTGAAGGGAATTAGCCCGGCGGTGTGCATGCACAAGATCTTGTTGGAAGATGATCACAAACCTTCAATTGAGGCCCAGAGGAGACTGAATCATGCCATGAAAGGGGTTGTAATGAAAGAAATCATCAAGTGGCTTGACGCGGCATTATATACCCTATCTCCGATAGTGCGTGGTAAGCCCGGTACAATGTGTACGAAAAAGGGAGGTATAACAGTGGTAAGCAATGAAAATAATGAACTTATCCCAACCAGACTGTGACCGGTTGGAGGGTTTGTATGGACTATCGAAAGCTAAACAAAGCCACTAGGAAAGATCACTTCCCATTACCCTTTATTGATCAAATGCTTGACCGTCTTGCAGGTAAACCCTTTTATTGTTTTCTTGATGGTTATTCAGGTTACAATCAGATTGCCATAGCACCAGAAGATCAAGAAAAGACAACCTTCACATGCCCATATGGTACTTATGCCTTCCGAAGGATGCCGTTCGGATTGTGTAACGCCCCGGCAACCTTCCAAAGATGCATGATGGCGCTCTTTTCAGACATGGTCGAAGACTTCCTTGAGATCTTCATGGATGATTTTTCGGTTTTTGGTAATGACTTCGACGGCTGTCTCGGCAATTTAGAGAGGGTGTTAGCAAGATGCGAAGAAACGGATTTAGTCCTCAATTGGGAGAAATGCCATTTTATGGTAGATGAAGGAATAGTGCTCGGCCACAAGATTTCATCCAAGGGAATTGAAGTAGACAATGCCAAGGTGGACGTGATCGAGAGATTACCCCCACCAAGTTCGGTTAAAGGAATTCGAAGTTTTCTCAGACATGCAGGTTTTTACAGGAGGTTCATTCATAATTTTTCTAAAATCACTAAACCCTTGTGTAATCTGCTTGAATAGGATAAAGTCTTCGATTTTGATAATTCTTGCACCCAAGCATTCGAAACCCTAAAGAAAAAGCTTGCCTCGGCACCCATTGTCGTTCCACCAGATTGGACGCTACCTTTTGAGCTCATGTGTGATGCAAGTGATTTCCGGTAGGAACAGTCCTAGGCCAACGCACAGGTAAGACCTTCCATGTGATATACTACGCTAGTAAAACTCTTAATGGTGCTCAAGTGAATTACACAACAACGGAGAAAGAGTTACTAGCTGTAGTTTTCGCATTTGACAAATTCCGATCCTATTTAATTGGTACAAAGGTAATTGTTCATACGTACCATTCGGCAATCAAATACTTATTTGCTAAAAAGGATGCTAAACCTCGTTTGATTCGTTGGATATTACTTTTACAAGAATTTGATATTGAAATTAAGGACAGGAAAGGAACAGAAAACCAAGTGGCCGATCACTTATCACGTCTGGAACGCAATAGGGAAGAGGACGCAGATCTTGAGATATGTGATGCATTCCCGGATGAACAAATTTTAGTTGCCTCGGCAACCCTCGACGCCTCGGCAACCCTAGACGCCTCGGCAACCTTCGACGCCTCGGCAACCATTGATGCAAACGCCTCGGCAACCCTTGACGCCGCAGCAGCCTTTGACGCACACGTCTCGGCAATTTTGGGAGCAGTCGTCACGGCAGCACATGCCTCGGCAATACCCTGGTACGCGGATTTAGTTAATTTCCTTGTTTGTGGTATTTTACCTTATGGCATTACTCACCAAGGGAAGAAGCGGTTCCGCCATGATGCTAAGCATTACTTTTGGGACGAGCCTCTTTTATTTAAACAATGTGCAGATCAGGTTATACGCCGATGTGTCCCTAAAGAAGAGCAACAGAATGTACTCCGGCAATGCCATTCTTCACCCTATGAAGGACATTTTGGAGGAACACGTACCGCGGCCAAAGTCTTGCAATCCGGTTTGTATTGGCCAACATTGTACAAAGATGCCCAATATTTTTACAAGCAATGTGATCGTTGCCAGAGGACGGGCAATATCTCTAGACGACATGAGATGCCGCTCCAGAACATCATCGAGGTGGAACTGTTCGATGTATGGGGGATCGATTTTATGGGACCTTTCCCATCTTCATTCGGCAACCTCTACATCTTACTTGCCGTCGACTATGTGTCTAAATGGGTGGAGGCCGCTGCAGTTCCCAACAACGATTCCAAGACCGTGCAACGATTCTTGCAGAAAAACATATTTACACGTTTTGGGATGCCGAGAGCAATTATCAACGACGAAGGCAAGCATTTTGCCAACAGACTAATTGCCAAGATGTTGCAACGCTTCAGCATATCACACAAGATCGCCACGGCATATCACCCACAAACCAATGGGCAAGCAAAAATTTCCAACCGGGAATTGAAGGGTATACTCGAGAAAGTTGTAAATCCCTCAAGGAAGGATTGGTCATTAAGACTAGATGATGCACTTTGGGCATATCGCACTGCATTCAAAACACCCTTAGGTATGTCCCCCTTCCGACTTGTCTATGGTAAAACATGTCATCTACCGGTGGAAATCGAGCACAAGGCATACTGGGCAATCAAGACCGTGAATATGGATTGGGAAAGTGCCGGACAAAAGCGTTTGATGGATCTCAATGAGATAGAAGAATTCTGTGCACTCGCCTATAACAATGCACGAATCTACAATGAGAAAACAAAGCGATGGCATGACAAGAAACTATTGCCACGACAATTCACGCCAGGGCAACTAGTTCTCCTATTCAATTCTCGGCTAAGACTTTTCCCGAGAAAGCTGAAATCAAGATGGTCGGGACCATTCGAAGTTGTCAAACCATTCTCCCATGGTGCTGTGATAATCAAGTCCATCTCTGACAACCATGAATTCAAAGTTAATGGATAAAGATTGAAGCACTACAATGGTGCCCATGTGGAACGTAACAAAGAAGTGGTCAACTTAAGAGATGTATGAGCATGCTCTCCTTTCAGTATTTTATTTTTATTTTTATTTTTAGGAGATATTTTATTTTTTCTTCATTATCTTTAGTTTTCAGGTTTTCTTTGTTTTCTTTTTCACAACAAGACTCACAACTACTATGCTAAGGAAATTTACTGCCAAGATCCTTGCCCCGGCAACCAATGAAGAAGATGCCGCGGCAACCTACATCGTGCCTGCACAAGCTGATGCCACGGCAACCAACCCTGAAGATGCCACGGCAACCAAAGCTAAAGACATCCCAGCAACAAGAAAACAACCATCGCGTTCAAGCAAGAAAATCAAGACACCGAATAGAAGGAAACTAATCATCTACGATGACGAACTCTCGGAGTAAGTCCTCGTATGCATTTTTATTTTTATTTTTTGTTATTTTTATGCATGCATTGAGGACAATGCCTCGCTCGAGTTTGGGGGGATTGTTATTAGTAGTTACCATGTTTAATTACATTCATCTTAAATATTACATTTAGGATACATAAATTGCTTGCCATGCCTTTAATTGGAACAAGAATTGCTTAGATTTGATGAATATTCGGTGATGACTTTGCCAATGCACTTAATTGATAGAATTTTTATTCTAGGATAACCATGGAAAAACTTAGAATTTTACTATGATGCTAAATTTGATAAAACACTGTTGTGGTTTGATTGATTTAAGGAATTCTAGTGAACTTAGGTTGATAATTAACAAATTGGGGGATTAAAATAAAAATTGGATGAATGCTAGAGGTGCCCGAAATTGGCTCTAGCATGTGCTAAAAAAAATTTCACTAGAGGTGCCCGAAACTGGCTCTAGGATGTGTTAAACAATTTTAACTAGAGGTGCCCGAAATCGGCTCTAGTCGATTAAATTAACTTAAGAAAACTAAAAACAAAACACTAGAGGTGCCCAAAACTGGCTCTAGCTAAAACATGTTAAAAAGAACCCAATAAAGTAATTTGAAAACCTCTTGTTTGCATAGAATCCGAAAAATCAACTCGTACACAACTCCGCACACACTCACAAGCATTATAGTTTGATTCCGAGTAATTCCTCAGTTTTCTGAAAAATAAAAAGCCAATCATACTTTGTGCCCCGGTTCAGAGAATTGAAATCAAGTTCAAAGCTAAGTTTGTGAAAATTGAAGTCTTAGCAGGTAATTATGAGTTTGCATTGCTTGAGGACAAGCAATAGTTCGAGTTTGGTGGTGTGATAAGTGTTCAAAAGTACTATTTTTCTTACCCTTTTTACTCATATTATTGTTAGACTTAGGCTCATATTAGTTGCATAGTTAGCCATTCATGCATTAATCCATGTTTCCTTCCATCGTTGAGCTTGATTACATAACTTGGTAGTTTTTGTGGAAAATATGCTGCTTTGGTGTGCTTTGTGTGTGTATGTGCAGGATCACTTGCCAAAGCAATGCCGAGCTAGTTGCCAGGGCAATGTATGAAGGATATGCCGAGCTAGTTGCCAGGGCAATGCATGAAGGAGACGCCGAGCCAGTTGCCATGGCAATTGTCGACAAAGAGAAAATGCAATAGGGATGTCGAAATTAATGACTTTACAAGCCCAAGATGACATGGAGCAAGGCCCAAGCCCAAAGGAATTTGATTGCCATGCAGAGATTAAAGAATAATTAAATTCCAAGAAAATAGGAGAAGTTCTAATAGGAATAAAATTATAATAAAGAATTATATTCTTTAAAGATAATTTAATTCCAACTCAAACTCCTCCTCAAAGAAGGACTTTGGCCTAGCCCTATAAATAGCAAGGAGATTTCGACAACTTCAAGGGAGAGCAAGAGGGCAAAATTCGACAAGTCCAAGAGAGGAAGCAAGGGGAATTTTCGGCAAGCTTCTAGGGCAAGGGATTTTCGACAAGCTTCATCTTTTCTTCCTTGTTCGATTGGGTCCATGCTAGGGATTAATTATCTTGTGTTTCTTTGGAACCTAGCCATGAACTAAATCTACTTGGCTATGGTTATTGTGTTTTGTGGTTGTGAGAAACTATTGGTTTTTGTTTAGGTAATAAGAGTTTGCACTTTTCTATTTCAAGGTTTATTCATTCTTGGTTCTTATTCTTGTTTGCGAGTGAATTGGGAGAGGATCTCGTGATTTCATCTATTTATCTAATATCGGGAGAGTTAGATTCAAGAAACGAATGAATATGATCTTTATTCAATCCAATGATGGTGAAGATTAATCCGGCTTAGGAATAAGTTAAGGATTTCAACGGCTAAGAGGAGCGCAAGATTGGTTGCTGTTCACCCTTGATTCACGCAGGGATGTATTATCAAGGCATGCACAAGTAGCTAGAGTTTTGACTTAGGGATAAGAAGAAACCATTGAAGAACGCTCCGCCGAACCTTGAAGTTGCTGCCCAGACGCCCAAGTAGTTGCCCAACTAGTCGCCCAGGCAACCATCAATTAGTTGCCAAGACAACCCTGTTGTGCAAGTTGCCATAGCAACTGAGTTGCCCGTGCACTCTTTTACCAAGACGATCCAATCGGCTATCACACCTCAACTCACGATAACCTGGCCTATCTCTCTCATTCGATCTCATCTTTTCATTTACTTAATTGCTTTCTAGATTAGTTATTAGTTAAAACTTCTATAATCATTTACTTGTGTTTTTACTTTTTACAGTGCAAGAGACTAGATTCTTGAAGTGGCACCAATCCCTGTGGAGACGATATCTTTTATACTATAACTTGCGACGTGTATACTTGCACATTTGCGTAGCACTTATTACGCGCAACACTTGGGTTTAGCCTTCTTTGGCCTTCAATGGTCTTACCATGGTACTCCTCCAAGATAATCTTATGCATGCAAATGGTTGGGCTAATACCTCTGATGTCTGCCAAAGTCCATCCTAATGCTTGCTTATAGTCACGTAATATTGCCAACAACCTTTCCTCTTGATCATTAGTGAGACCAGTGGCAATGATCACTGGCAGAGTTGAGTGTTCACCTAAATAAACATACTTCAAGTGATCTGGCAGTGGTTTCAGTTCAAATGTTGGTGGCTCCTCAATTGATGGTTTAGATGCCTTGATTTCTCTGTCAGCCAACTGTAGTGGCTCAAAATAACTCGCCTCGTCAGCCTTCAAGACTGGTTATTCTGGTTCCTCAAACAGATCAGCTATGCCATCTAAATTGTTGGCATCAAATTCTGCATTCTGGCATAACTGTGTCGTGTCCAAAGTGTAAATGGAATCCATCATCTCATCTGCTTGGCACTCATCGGGTTCATCTACACATTTCAAAGCTTGAAACACATTAAATGTAACTTGCCGATCATTCATGCGCATTGTTAGTTCCTTTTTATGAACATTAATCAAAGCCCTATCTGTGGCAAAAAAGGCATCCCCAAAATAATCGGGACATTAATATCAGCCTCATAATCCAAAATGATAAAATCAGCTAGAAAGATAAATTTGTCTACCTTTACCAACACATCCTCAATCTTACCCTTGGGATATGCATAGGATCGGTTTGCCAGCTGAAGTGTCACCGTGGTATGTCTTGCTTTTATGCTAAGCTTCCAAAAAACTGACACTGGCATCAAGTTGATGTTGGCTCCTAGGTCACACAGTGCCTTGCCCATGAATTTATTGCCAATGTTGCAGGGAATAGTGAAACTTCCAGGATCTTTCAGTTTTGGTGGAAAATGGTTTAGGATCATGGCACTGCATCCTTCGGTCAGGGCAACAGTTTCAAAGTCTCCCAACTTGCTCTTTTTGGACAGAATGTCCTTCATAAATTTGACATAGTTGGGCATTTGTTCAAGGGCTTCTACCAATGGAATGTTGATTTGCAATTGCTTAAGAACCTCTAAGAAACGCTTGAACTGTTGATCTTGCTTATGCTTTTGAAGTCTTGCTGGAAATGGTGGCGGCGGATAGATTCGTGTGTGCTCTGCTGGCATCAGTGTGCTATCTGGCATCAGTTGCTTTTGTTTCCTCTTTGTCTGCTTCCCTGGGATCATCTGCTGGCACAGGCTTCTCATCTTGGCAATTAATTGGCTGCTTAGCAACCTTCTCCATCTCGCACTGCTTACCACTCCGAAGAGTTATAGCTTTGCACTGCTCATTGTCTTTATGCCGAGCATCTTCTGTGTCACTTGGAAATGCTCCATGGGGTCGATTGCTGAGTACACTGGCAATCTGCCCAAGCTGGACTTCCAAATTTCTCATTGATGCAGCCAAACTCTGGACTGTGGCATCATTCCTTTCCATGTACTCTGTGAGAGCGCCTCCTTGGTTTAGTCTCTGCCCTTGCTGAAAATTGTTTTGGGTTTTCTGTGGCATGGCATTGTTATTCTACTTCTGAGTATTCTAGCGCTGGGCATTGTACTAGTTACCTCCTTGATTTCCCCATGCTAAGTTAGGGTGTTGTCTCCAACCTGCATTATAAGTATTGAAGTTAGGGTTATAGTAATGATTAATATTGCCAACAAAATTTATTGATTGAGGGTTGGCAGGACATTCATCCACATGATGATTTTCTCCACAGATCGTACAGAATGGGTATAATGCTTTGAGTTCTTGGGACTTATTGTTCTTTTGCAAAGTTCTTACCATGCTCGTAAGGTTGGAAATCTCAGTATGAATGGATGTTAGTTCATCAACCTAAAATTTCCCATTGGTTTTAGTTCCGGTCCCAAGTCTTGCAACAGAATAATCAAAATTATTGATTGCAATCCTTTCTAAAATGTCAACAACCTCAATATATGTCTTGTCAAGCAATGAGCCAGCTGCTGAAGCATCAACAACCGTCCTCGTTTGTGCATTCAATCCATTGTAAAAGGTTTGAATATAAGTCCAATTCGGGATTCCATGCATAGGGTACCTCCTCAACAAGTCTTTGAATCTTTCCCAAGCATCATATAAGGTCTCATCCTCAGCCTGCCTGAATGTAATTATCTCACCCCGCAGCTTGGCAGTGAGTGTTGGCGGCTAGAATCTTGTCAAGAACTTCTGGCATAGGTAATAAGTGTTCAAAAGTACTATTTTTCTTACCCTTTTTACTCATATTATTGTTAGACTTAGGCTCATATTAGTTGCATAATTAGCCATTCATACATTAATCCATTTTTCCTTCCATCATTGAGCTTGATTACATAACTTGTAGCTTTTATGGGAAAAGATGATGCTTTGGTGTGTTTTGTGTGTATGTGCAGAATCACTTGTCAAAGCAAGGCTAGAGCTAGTTGCCAGGGTAATGCATGAAGGAGATGCCGAGCTAGTTGCCAGGGCAATGCATGAAGGAGATGCCGAGCCAGTTGCCAGGGAAATTGTCGACAAAGAATAAGGTGATATGGTAGTCGAAATTGATGACTAGACAAGCCCAAGATGACGTGGAGCAAAGCTAAATCCCAAAGGAGTTTGATTTCCATGAAGAGGTTAAAGAAGAATTAAATTCCAAGAAGATAGAAGAAGTTCTAGAAGGAATATAATTATAATAAAGAATTATATTCTTTAAAGATAATTTAACTCCAACTTAACTTCCTCCTCAAAGAAGGACTTTGACCTAGCCCTGTAAATTAGAGGCCATGCCGTCAACTCCAAGGGGGGAGAGTAGAGAGAATTTTCGACAAGCTTCAAGGGGAGATCTTGCCAAGAAGGCTTCATCCATCCTTCATCTTTTTTTTCTTCTTATTCAATTAGGTTCATGCTAGGAATTCTTTATCTTGTGTTTCTTTGGAACCTAGCCATGAACTAAATCTATTTGGATAAGGTTGTTGTGTCTTGTGGTTGTGAGAAACTATTGGATTTATTTAGGTAATAAGAGTTTGCACTTTTCTATTCAAGGTTTATTCATTCTTGGTTCTTATTCTTGTTTGCGAGTGAATTGGGAGAGGATCTCGTGACTTCATCTATTTATATAATATCGGGAGAGTTAGATTCAAGAAACGAATTAATATGATCGTTATTCAATCTATTGATGGTGAAGATTAATCCGGCTTAGGAATAAGTTAAGGATTTCAACGGCTAAGAGGAACGCAAGATTGGTTGTTGTTCACCCTTGATTCACGCATGGATGTATTATCAAGGCATCCATAAGTAGCTAGAGTTTCGACTTAGGGATAAGAAGAAACCATTGAAGAGCGCTCTGCCGAACCTTGAAGGTTGCTGCCCAGACGCCCAAGTAGTTGCCCAACTAGTCGCCCAGGCAACCATCGATTAGTTGCCAAGGCAACCCCGTTGAGCAAGTTGCCACGGCAACTGAGTTGCCCTTGCACTCTTTTACCAAGAGGATCCAATCGGCTGTCACACCTCAACTCACGATAACCTGGCCTATCTCTATCATTTGATTTCATCTATTCTTTTACTTTATTGCTTTCTAGTTTAGTTATTAGTTAAACTCGTATAATCTTCTATTTGTGTTTTTACTTTTTATAGTGCAAGAGATTAGATTCTTAAAGTGGCACCAATCCCTGTGGAGATGACATCTTTTATACTATAACTTGCGACGTGTACACTTGCACAATTGCGGAGCACTTATTAAGCGCAACAAGTTTTTTGGCGCTGTTGCCGGGGATTGGCAATAGCGACTTTGCTTTTATTTTCTTGTACTTTCTTTTTATTTTTCTTGTTTAAGATTCAAAGGGCTAACAAACTTTGGTTTTGCATTGGAATATGACCAGGGCGAGACCGATTACACCAGAACATCCCTTTGATCCAGAAGTCGAACGAACCTTTCAAAGACTTAGACGAAGGTTAAGAGTAGCAATGGCTAATCAAGACGACAATATGAATCAAGATATTCCAGCAGGAGGAGGAGTGATTCTTGCACGAAACAGAACTATTCGAGACTATCTTGAAGAAGATCTTGATGGACTCAATCCAGCAGTTATCGCACCTGAAATTGAAGCCGACCACTTTGAGTTGAAACCGGTGATGTTTAATATGATCAACACAATTGGTCAATTTGGCGGCTCAGCAACTAAAGATGCACGACAACATCTTAAATCTTTCCTCGAGATTTGCAACTCGTTCAAAATACACAGAGTCACCCCCGATGTTTTACGATTAAGATTATTCCCCTATTCACTGAGGGATAGGGCGAAAGCATGGTTGAATAGCATTCATGCTGGATCAATAGGATCTTGGACCGATCTTTGTCGTGATTTCCTTGCTCGGTTTAATCCTACAAATTTGACTGATAAGCTTCGTAACGACATTACTTCTTTTCGGCAGACAGATGATGAATCCATGTATGAGGCTTGGGAGCGATATAGAGAACTTCTACACAAGTGCCCCCTACACGGATTCCCAGTGTGGACACAAGTAACAATGTTTTACAATGCCGTGAATACACCAACAAGGATGATGCTAGATGCCTCGGCCAACGGCATACTCCTAGATAAGTCACTGGAGGAAGCAATGCAAATTCTAAGCAGGCTTGCCAAGAATGATTATCAATTCCCCTCTACTAGAAGAGGGGGAGTTAGACGCCAAGCCACAATACATGAACTAGGATCATCAGACTCAATTTCGACACAATTGGCCACTTTAACCAAGATGGTCAAGAACATGCAGAAACCAAACAACACACATGGTCGAGAAAGCTATTGCCGCAACAATTCATGCCAAGGCAACTAGTTCTCTTATTCAATTCTTGGCTAAAACTTTTCCCGGGAAAGCTGAAATCAAGATGGTCGGGACCATTCAAAGTTGTCAAACCATTCTCCCATGGTGCCGTGATAATCAAGTCCATCACTGACAAACGTGAATTCAAAGTTAACGGATAAAGATTAAAGCACTACAATGGTGCCCATGTGGAACGTAACAAAGAAGTGGTTACCTTAGGAGATGCATAAGCATGCTCTCTTTTCGATATTTTATTTATTTTTTATTTTTATTTTTATTTTATATTCGAACTAATTAAGTTTTATTTTTTATTTTTGATTATTTTTTTAGGATAGATTTATTTTCTTTAAGATTAAGACTACATCTTTCATATTTATCTTTTTAAGTTTAAGAATCCCTTTACACATCTTTATTTTTTTCTTTTATTAGTTTATCTTTAATTTTAATCCTTATTTGATTTGCCTTTGAATTGTAGGAAAAGAGTTCAAGATAAAGAGGAATTTTGATTCAAGAAGGAAAACAACTTCAACAAGGAAATTAATGGGCTGAATCTAAGGCTTATATAAAGCCTCCAACTTACCCTAATTAAACCCCCTAGCCATCACCCTTCCCTAAACTGAAACCCTTTTTTCTTTCCAAAATTAATCCCACCCACCATATTTACTACCTATCTTTTCTATATAACCCATCACCCTTAACTTCCAAGAAACCTATTCCTACTTTTCATCTTGCAACTCTTTAGTTTCTTTTATTTTCTTTTCTTTGTTTTTACAAAACTCACAACCAAGATCATCCATGGCATCTAAAATTGAATTTTTGGTTCATCCAAGTTCCTCAAAAGAACCAAGATACAAGAAGTTTGCTACACCGGTGGTTCAAGAAAGATTTCACTCCAAGTTTGAAAGCCGGAAGATTTACGAACAACAAGGCTTTGAATACTCCAACTCTCATCAAGATTTCGGCCTTGAACCATTCATCTTCGAGAGGATTGAACATCAAAAGTGGCAAATCTTTTGCCATCAATCGAAACCGGGTAACATCTCATGGGTAAGAGAATTCTATGCTCACTCACATAACCCGGATAATCCTTATGTTTTTGTTCGTGACAAGGCCATACTCATAAGCCTCGAAAACATCAACACCTTTTACGGGCTCTACATTGAGAAAGACGAGCATCAAGCCTTTGTTGATCAAATCACGCCCAAGCAACTCGACAAGGTGCTTCAAGAACTCACTCAACCAGGAACTTATTGGAATGGCGATAAATACAAGGGCACGGTAAATCGCCTTCAGCTTAAACCCGAGGCAAAACTATGGAATAAGTTTGTTAAAACTTCTTTAATGCCCACCACACACAATATTACCGTTGATATACCACGTATTTTGCTCATACATTCTATTTTGCATAATCGCATCATTAACATTGGAAAAATTATTTGTGATGAGATTTTTGTATGTAGCTCAAAAGATAAGGGTTCTCTTTTCTTCCCTTGCTTAATTTCCAATCTTTGCAAGGAGATGCATGTCCCAAGTGAGTCCACCGATGAAAAGGCCTTACCAAAGTCCGGTTGGAATCAAGCACAAATCCGAAAGCTAATGGGAGAGGCACCAAAAAAATCCTCAATGCCTCTAATTACCGCGGCAACCCCTGCTGCCTCGGTAACCCCTAATGCTCGGGCAACTCGGCCATCAACACCGGGATACTTTGAAGCACTCTTGCAACCATTGGCGAGCCACCTTAGGCAAATTGAAGATCGGCAACTAATGTTCAAGTGGTACATGAAGGAGCACAACAATGCCATCACCTAAGTCATCCTAGAAAAGTACCCAGACAGCCGCGTGTCGTTCCCAATCTTTCCTGCCGAGATCCTTGCCCCAGCAACCAATGAAGCAGTTGCCATGGCAACTGCAACAGATGATGCCGCAGCAACCTACACCGCGCATGTCCAAGCAGTCGCCACGACAACCAACCCTGAATATGCCACAGCAACCAAAGCTAAAGACATCTCGGCAACCACTGCAAAAGTCAAAGGTAAAGCACCTATGCCCGAATCAACTCATATAGAATCATTGTCTGATTTTTTAGATTCCGACGAGTCCTCTATTGCACCAACAAAGACCGCACCAATTGAATCCTCCAAGCGAAAAGCCAATGACATTGATGAAGAGGAAGATGAGGATAGCCCCGTACGAGGATCAATTCCACCATCGGCAACAAGGAAACAACCATCGCGTTCAAGCAAGAGAATCAAGACACCGACCAAAAGGAAACTAATCATCCACGATGACAAACTCTCGGAGTAAGTCCTCATTTGCATTTTATTTTTCTTTATCTTTGTTTCTCTTTAATGCATGCATTGAGGACAATGCCTCACTCGAGTTTTGGGGGGATTGTTAGTAGTTAGTTACCATGTTTAGTTGCATTCATCTTAAGTATTGCAATTAGGATACATAAATTGCTTGCCATGCCTTTAGTTGGAACAAGAACTGCCTAGATTTGATGAATATCCGATGATGACTTTGCCAATGCACTTAATTGATAGAATTTTTATTCTAGGATAACCATGGAAAAACTTAGAATTTTACTATGATGCTAAATTTGATGAAACACTGTTGTGGTTTGATTGATTTAAGGAATTCTAGTGAACTTAGGTTGATAATTAAAAAAATTGGGGGATTAGAATAAAAATTGGATGAATGCTAGAGGTGCCCGAAATTGGCTCTAGCATGTGCTAAAAAATTGATCAGTATAGGTGCCCAAAACCGGCTTTAGTATGTGCTAAAAATTGATCGCTAGAGGTGCCCGAAACTGGCTCTAGTCGAATAAATTAATTAATTTAAGAAAACTAAAAACAAAACACTAGAGGTGCCCGAAACCGGCTCTAGTTAAAACATGTTAAAAGAACCCAATGAAGTAATTTGAAAACCTCTTGTTTGCATAGAATCCAAAAAAGCAACCTGCACACAACTCCGCACACACTCACAAGCATTATAGTTTGATTCTGAGTAACTCCTAAGTTTTCCGAAAAATGAAAAGCCAATCATACTTTGTGCCCCGGTTCTACGAATTGAAATCAAGTTCAAAGCTAAGTTTGTGAAAATTGAAGTCTTGGCGGGTAATTATTAGTTTGCATTGCTTGAGGACAAGCAATAGTTTGAGTTTAGGGGTGTGATAAGTGTTCAAAAGTACTATTTTTCTTACCCTTTTTACTCATATTATTATTAGACTTAGGCTCATATTAGTTGCATAATTAGCCATTCATGCATTAATCCATGTTTCCTTCCATCGCTGAGCTTGATTACATAACTTGGTAGTTTTTGTGGGAAAAGATGCTGCTTTGGTGTGTTTTGTGTGTATGTGCAGAATCACTTGCCAAAGCAAGGCTAGAGCTAGTTTCCAGGGCAATGCATGAAGGAGATGTCGAGCTAGTTGCCAGAGCAATGCATGAAGGAGATGTCGAGCTAGTTGCCAGGGCAATGCATGAAGGAGATGCCGAGCCAGTTGCCAGGGCAATTGTCGACAAAGAATAAGGTGATATGGTAGTCGAAATTGATGACTAGACAAGCCCAAGATGATGTGGAGCAAAGCTAAATCCCAAAGGAGTTTGATTTCCATGAAGAGGTTAAAGAAGAATTAAATTCCAAGAAGATAGGAGAAGTTCTAGAAGGAATATAATTATAATAAAGAATTATATTCTTTGAAGATAATTTAACTCCAACTTAACTTCCTCCTCAAAGAAGGACTTTGACCTAGCCCTATATATTAGAGGCCATGCCGTCAACTCCAAGGGGGAGAGACTAGAGAGAATTTTCGACAAGCTTCAAGGGGAGATCTCGACAAGAAGGCTTCATCCATCCTTCATCTTTTTCTTTCTTGTTCAATTAGGTTCATGCTAGGAATTCTTTATCTTGTGTTTCTTTGGAACCTAGCCATGAACTAAATCTATTTGGCTAAGGTTATTGTGTCTTGTGGTTGTGAGAAACTATTGGATTTTGTTTAGGTAATAAGAGTTTGCACTTTTCTATTCAAGGTTTATTCATTCTTGGTTATTATTCTTGTTTGCGAGTAAATTGGGAGAGGATCTCGTAACTTCATCTATTTATCTAATATCGGGAGAGTTAGATTCAAGAAATAAATGAATATGATCTTTATTCAATCTATTGATGGTGAAGATTAATCCGACTTAGGATAAGTTAAGGATTTCAACGGCTAAGAGGAGCACAAGATTGGTTGTTGTTCACCCTTGATTCACGCAGGGATGTATTATTAGGGCATGCACAAGTAGCTAGAGTTTCGACTTAGGGATAAGAAGAAACCATTGAAGAATGCTCTGTCGAACCTTGAAGGTTGCTGCCCAGACGCCCAAGTAGTTGCCCAACTAGTCGCCCAGGCAACCATCGATTAGTTGCCAAGGCAACCCCGTTGTGCAAGTTGCCATGGCAACTGAGTTGCCCTTGCACTCTTTTACCAAGAGGATCCAATCGGCTATCACACCTCAACTCACGATAACCTGGCCTATCTCTCTCATTGGATCTCATCTATTCTTTTACTTTATTGCTTTCTAGTTTAGTTATTAGTTAAACTCTTATAATCCTCTATTTGTGCTTTTACTTTTTATAGTGCAAGAGCTTAGATTCTTGAAGTGACACCAAACCCTGTGGAGGCGATATCTTTTATACTATAACTTGCGACGTGTACACTTGCACAATTGCGGAGCACTTATTACGCGCAACAATAGGTCTGCCCATGAAGTGACTGAGCTAGGTGGCAAGGAATTAAGACAAGCTTTTGCTCTATCTCTCAAAGAAAAAGTAAATAACTTCAGCTTCACGATATCTTCAGGTACTCCATTTTGTTTAAATAGCTGGCAAATCTCCATGAACTGTTTAAGATGTTGCCTCGGATCTCCGGTGAGTGCGCCATCAAACTGACTTACATTCAAAAGAGCTTGAATCATTACTGGCTTAAGTTCAAAATTGAAAGCATTTACCTCTGTGCCAACAAGTCCTGGCATCAAACTATCAATGGTTGGTGCCGAATGTTCTCTAATAGGCCTCTCATTAACAACTGAGGCAACAGGTGGTGGTGGTATCTCATTGTTAAGTGGGTTTCCCCCATTGTTCACCACACCATTCCCCCTATCCGGATCGTATGGCCACTCGTCCACCACAAGATGGCTTCTGGTCATACACCAACAAAAATGAAAGGTAAAAATAAAAACGAAAATAAAAATAAAAGGAAGATAAGTAAAAATTTAAAAACAATAAATTCTGTTGCAATCCCCGGCAACGGAGCCAAAACGTTGTAGACTCTCTAGGTGAAATGCTGGCAAAAGTGGCAGAAAATATGTATTGGAAAATATAAGAATATGCCAAAATGAGTCTTTTGCATGCAAGTATATACGGTTTGCAAGTAATACATCTGGTAAGCTGAGTATCGATCCCACAGAGATTGTCTTGGAATTCAATTGGCTTGATTGTTACTTGCCTTAAGAAAAAATTGATTTGATTTGAAATTGGTTTTGGAAAATAATTAAAAAGTAAAGAAATAAACGAAAAGTAAAGACGTTGGCAAGGAAGGTGTTTTAATGGATGATGAGCGTTGACATGGAATGTCTAGGTTTCACGCTATTCATGTCGTGCCAGCCGTTAACAACCTGTCTTGACATTGTTTGCCGAGCAGATTCAAAAGTAGCAAAGCCTCTCTCGATGGTCATTGCCCTAAATTGATCATGTAAAAAACCCCTATATCTCTATAGTGTTTGTTTTTAAATAAACCAATTTGATTAAGATCCAATCTATACTCCTGAGGGGTAGATTTCACTCCCGAAGTAAGTTCATCTACTTGAACGACTTCTCTCAAAGCTTCTCTCCTCAGTATTCGACAACTTATTCGTTGCCACCCCAAGTCTGTTAAGATATTAAGGTGCAATAGGGCAACAATGCTAGCTCTCGCTTGGCAGAGTATTTAGGAAATATTAAAGTTTGCCGAATAGATGAAACTTTGCCAAGGCAGATTTATTATTAAAAGCTAAAGCATGAAAATAACATAAAAACCAAACATCCCCCACCAACTATTAAATTAGTTCATAGTGAGGGAGTGAACCAACAATCCACAAACATTTTCGAAATACATCATCCTTAAAAACAAAATAGAATAACTTGAGAGAGATAATGGGCTAGAAGGGTCTCTTAATGCAGCCCTTCAAGATCCAGGCTTCTCGTCCAAGTTGGTCAGACCACCCTTCCACGGTGCAGTCGGTCGTCAATTGTCACACACACGCCAACTCTTCACGATCCAATCTTCTCCTCCCCTCCTAAAGTCTAGCTTGGTTGATGTTTAAATAGGCGTGCAAAGAATGGATATGACTAGCTCTTCAAATTTTAAATTCTAACTGCCCAGAGGATAAAGGATTATCTTCTTGTCCATATTTGAATGAGAGCTTATCAAGCTAAGGTTGGCATCATCCTGCAAACACTGCCCTAGCATCCAAGCTTGGCATGAGTCTGCCAACAAGTCTTGGCACCATCTTATCCGCTATTTTTTCAGAGCCTAATCATGTCCTATTTTTTCGGGGTCCAATAGCCTCTTGGCGTGGCATCAAGTTCACTTCTCTGCCATCTGGTGCTTGGCATTGTATGGTCCATCTATGCCAACAACACTCGGCATTCTCTCTAGCATTCCTTCATGTTTTTCTTTTCCGGGCCAAATACTATGCCAAACCTGTAAAATTGCCAAGAAAAAAATCCTTAACACTGGCATAGACAAAACTCTAAACTCCTTATGCAAATGCATGATTCTAACATCCTAATACAACTAAATGTACCTAAAACAAGCAAAAGCATTGTAAGATTGGCATTAAAAACAATACTTTTGGAGAGGTAACAGAGCCAATATTGAAAGTCAACCGATACGATATTGACTCGATCTGAAACTTAACGATATGATATTGACCCTATAATCACTCAAATTCGTTCGGCGCTCTCTTTAGTTTTAAAATTTTCTTTTTCTTATTATTTAATTTTGTTTGGAAAACCCCTGCCCGATTTTGAAATTAAAAATATGGAATCGCCACCGATCATTTGAAAAGGGGTAGACCAGAGATTAAAAAAAATTGGGTCCGGGAGTCGGTTACGGATGGGGAAAGATTAGCACCCCCACACCGCCCAAAATTGGTACCTAGCCGATTATTTAATGTCTTAGAATCAGAAATTTTGAATTCGAATAAAATTTAGAATATGATTCTTAAATGCATGAAAATATTCTAAATATTTAAAGAAACGTTCTGTTATTTAGAATAATCGAGAAGTTCACATCCCTTTAAGCATAGAAAATGATTTCTCAATTTTCTAAATAAAAGAAAACTCCCTTAAATATTATATCCTAAAATGGTAAAGGATATCCTTTTATTTAGGGATATTAAAAAAATCACATCCCTTTACTCTCAGGACATGAGTTCTCGAATTCTCAAAATAAAAGAATATTGTCTTAATTCTTAACACATATAATTACTATTATGATGCAAAATTATAAGATAACATGTGTGTATATATATATATGTATATATATATACTTAAAAATATGATACTTAAGGTAAGATATATTTAATATTTATATTTATCAAAAAATACCTATATATATATATTAAGTTAGTAGTTTATATATATTACAAAAATGAGTATTTATTATTATTTTATATATACTTAAAATATAATATTTAAGGTAAAATATCTTTAATATTTATTTATCAAAAATATACTTATATATATTAAGTTAGTAGTTCATATATATATATATATATATATATATATATATATATATATATATATATATATGACAAAATTGAGTATTTACGATTATTTTTATATAAATGGTAATTAAACAAAACACTATACATTATTTTACAAATATACCTAAAAACTTATATATAATATGTAAGAATATAGAAAATATAAAAAATATTATACATAAAAATATGGATTATAGATAAAAAAAACTTATATATACATATATCTTATATATTAATATATAATATATAAAAATAATCTACTTGGTATAATAATAATACTATATTATATACATATAATAATAACAACAACAACAACAACAACAACAACAACAACAACAACAACAACAACAACAACAACAATAATAATAATAATAATAATAATAATAATAATAATAATAATAAAGCTTGGTTTAAACTAATACATATAAAACATCATGAAAATAAATACTAAGGGCTAAAATGCATTAGCATTAAGTTACATGGCAAGAATAGCAAACATTATAGGACTAAAATGAAAGAAATATAAAACATAAAGAAATAAACTTAAACTAACAGAAATAACTTGTTGGAAATTAAATACTAAAGTATAGTGACTAAATTGAAAAAAACAGAAATTAAAAGCTTAATAAATAAATAAATAAATCATGAAAAGGACGAAAATGAAAGGACCAGAAATATGAAGGACCATAATCAAAATTAACCATGGATAGAAGTTGAAACGGGGTAAAAGACCAGGGACTTGGAGGGTAATTAGTCCATTACATAAAAACGCGGATCCTCTTGAGGTTACCAGGTCACTGCGCGGGTCGGGGCCTTAAAACGATGTCGTTTTAAGGCTACCGATTCAAATAATAAAGGGTAATTATTTTTTTGGGTTAAAATAGTTTTAAGTTAAAAAACCCTAATAATTTTCATCCCTCAACCCTCATTTTCTCTCAACCAGAGCTGGGACGCCTCATTGTCGTCCCACAATGCCGTTCATCGGCGGCAAGCCTCACGGTGACGACCATGACAACCAGGTAAGCTTCAAAACTTTCATATTTTTTTTTCTTTTTTTACTTCGATTTAAAAAACGAAAAAACTTTTGATTTTAGATTAAAAAAAACGAAGAACAAGATTTTGATTTTGAGACAGATTGAAAACCCATTTTTTGTTTAGTCCAAATTTCTTTTTTATCCCATTTTTATTTTTTTCGAACTGATAATAAAAAGTTTACCTCATGAAAATTTTCTTTGATTCTTCAAAAATCCCCTTACAAATTTTTGATTTTCGGAATTCCCTTTTTATCGAAAATGAAACCCCTATTACTCTCCAATTTTTTTCCGATCTCCCCCATTTGATTACATTTTTCATGGGTTATATAAACCCAAATTTTCAATATAGAAAATAATAACAACTCCCACACTCTTGATTCTGCAAATCTTGATGGAGAGATGGCCGAATTTTGTGGGCTTGGTGAGGTAGGGCATGGGTAATGTCGGGTTAAGGTTGATTTGTTTTTGGGTTTTAAGGTTAGGGATTAGGTTAAGTTTTAGTTTAGTTTGGGGTTTGGTGGCTGGAGGCTTGGACGACAGCAGCGATGGTAGCAAGAGCAGTGGCACTGTCGATAGCAGTGCAGTTTAGGGTTAGGTTATTAGGGTTTTTTTATTTTTAGGTTTAGGATGATATGGGTTGGGTTTACGAGTTTGGGTCCAGGTTCGGGTATAGTAACAGGTTTGGGCTAAACAGGTTATTATAGCTGCCCCTCTTTGCTCATTGTTATGTAACATCAATAGAGCAAAGACTAAAAATCATTTTGTCCGGGCCGGCTGAACTTTTACCCTCTTGAAGTATGTCTTCTTTCTTCAGTAGATCTTCTTTCTTTTTGACGTAGGTCTTCTTTCTTGTTTTGGTTGATCCACCTTTGTTACTCTTAGAAAGCAAAATCTTCAAAATAGGGGTTGGTGAAGCAAAATGAGTGCGGCTTCATCTTCTATTGAATGGGTGACCCGCTCCATTGGAAGTTCAAGGAGATAGGGTCCATTGTTGTAGTTTCATCTTCTATTGATGGGTGACATGCTCCATTGGAAGTTCAAGGAGATAGGGTTAGTTGTTGTAGTTTTGTACATTTCCACTACAACTTCATGAAGACAAACTTCTTGAATTGTTTCACTGCAACTTTAGGGAGACGAGATTGTTGTTATGTCCATTCCACTACAAATTTAGGGAGATGAAACAATGTAGCTTCAATTTTTCCACTGTAACTTAACTTCAAATTTCCACTGCAATTTTAGAGAGATAAAATTGATGTTGGATTCGTCCCACTGCAATTTTAGGGAGACGAACCTGTTGTTGGTACTCATTCCACTGCCACTCCAGGGAGATGAGACTAACGTATCTTAGTTTCCTTTGTTTTGAATGTCTAAGGCCTCCTTATGGGTTCGTGCTTTAGAGATGTTTGAAAAAAATCTTTTCAAGGCGCCCGTTTGGGTTTTCACCTTGATTTTTATTTTTCTATTTCTTTTTTTTTCCTTTTTTCATTCTTTTCTTCATTTTTTGTTTATTTTTTCATTTTTCTTCATTCTTTTTATTCTCTTTCTTTTATTATTTTTTTATTTTTTTAACTACAAAATTGATAAAAAAAAGTAAGCTCAAAAGTCAGTAAATTTTGACTGAGCTACCATACTGCCAAGGAGACAAGGTCTGAAGTTTGTAAGGTTGATCCAGCTACAACTCCAACGAAGAGGCAGGATCAAAAGTTTGATTTGAACAAGCTACCATATCGCCAAGGAGACGAGGTTTGAAGTTTGTATGGTTGATCCAGCTACAACACCGATGGAGAGACAGGATCTGAAGTTTGTATTTGACCAAGCTACCATACCGCCAAGGAGACAAGGTCTGAAGTTTGTAAAGTTGATCCAGCTACAACACTAACAAAGAGGGAGGATCTAAAGTTTGTATTTGAGCAAGCTACCATACCGCCGAGGAGACAAGGTCTGAAGTTTGTAAGGTTGATCCAGCTACAACACCGACGAAGAGGCATGATCTGAAGTTGAAAGTTTTGATTTGATTTTTTTACTCCTTCGTGTCAAGGAAATTTGGACTCTGTCGACAAGTGATATGCTTCTTCGTGTCAAAGATGCCATACCACTTTTGCCCTATTTCTTTCTGTCAAGGATCTTTGGAACTCATTGAAAAGTTCACTTTCTTTATTTTTTGAATGCCTAAGGCTTCCTTTTCGGTTTGTGCCTTGGACATTTCCAAAAAGGTCTTTTCAAGGCGCCCTTTCGGGTTTTCACCTTGATTTTATTTTCTTTTCACCTTTTTATTTTCATTTTTTCTTTTTTTTCTTTTTTTAATTTCTTCTTTTTTGATTTTTCTTTTCCTTTTTGATATTTTTATTTTTTCTCTCTCTCCTTAAGTAAGGATAGAAAGGATGGAAATAGGACATTTATTTTGTCGAAAAAATATATCCTTATAAAAGGGTAAAGTTAAAAAATATATCTTTATGAAAGGACTGAGTTATGAAACTCAGTTTTTGAAAATATCCTTTTGAAAGGATTGAGTTATGGAACCCAATTTTGGAAATTATCCTTTTGGAAGGATGAAGTTTGGAAAAAATATCCTTATGGAAGGATTGAAATTTGAAAAGTATCCTTATGGAAGAATGGAGTTTTGAAAGTATCCTTATAGAAGGATTGAGTTACGGAACTCGATTTTGGAAAAATCCTTATGAACGGATGAAGTTTGGAAATTATCCTTATGGAAGGATGAAGTTTGGAAAAATTTCGTGAAGTTTGGAAAAATATCCTTTTGGAAGGATTGAGTTTGGAAAGTATCCTTATGGAAGGATTGAGTTATGGAACTCAGTTATGGAAATTATCCTGAAGTTTGGAAATTATCCTTACGGAAGGATTTAGTTTTGAAAAATATCCTTATGGAAGGATGGAGTTTTGGAAAATATCTTTATGGAAGGAATGAATTTGAAAAATATCCTTTTGGAATGATGAAGTTTGGAAAATATCCTTATGGAATGATTGAGTTGTGAAACTCAGTTTTGGAAATTATCCTGAAGTTTGGAAAAATATCCTTATGGAAGGATTGAGTTATGGAACTCAGTTTTGAAAATTATCCTGAAGTTTGGAAAAATATCCTTATGGAATGATTGAGTTTTGAAAAATATCCTTATGGAAGGATTAAGTTTGGAAAATATCCTTTTTGAAGGATGAAGTTTGGAAAATATCCTTATGGAAGGATGAATTTAAAAAATATTCTTTTGGAAGGATGAAGTTTGGAAAATATCCTTATGGAAGGATTGAAGTTTGCTTTTGAAAATTATTTCCTATATTTATGCAAATGGGATGCATGTGCATGCTTTTGCGATGATGCAAAGATGCAAAGTTATGTATGTAATGATGTATGGCCATGTTTCAAAGATGAAATGATTCATATGCCTCCAAGTATGCTTTTATGATGCATGGACACATTTTGGTGATGCAACGATACAATGTTATGTATGTCGTGATTCATGGAGATGCAAAAAATATTTGTAGGGGTCTTCTTCCTTTGGTTCAGTTAGATCTTCTGATTTTCTCGAGCAAAAGCTTGCCCCTCAAATCTTCTTTGTTCTTATTTTTCATTTTCTTAATTCAAATTTCTAAGTTTAATGACCTCTGCAGGCTCGTCTCTTTTCATCTTCTCGAGAGAACGGCGGCTTTGTTTGATCGAATATTGCCCCATTTATCTTTCAGATATCATTTTGACTAAATACCTTTGAAGGCTTTCTTTCTTGTTTTGAATATACATGGGCCTTAGGTCTTTGTACCTCATATTTCTAAGAGAAGTAATGCAAGAAACCTTTTTGTTTCAAAAATATTTTCAAAATAAGAATTTTTATGAAGTAGAGGGATTAATTGCCTCCAGGCTGTTTGGAATCAATTGTCGGGTTAGAACTGATGTAGTTCTTTGGAAATATGGACAAAATTTTGTAAAGGTATGAACGAATTAAATTTTGAAATCTTTTTTTTTTGTTTTTGTTTTTTTTTTTTTAACATGAGGAATGCATTGATTATCACATGCTCTTACAAAAGATTCCTTTTTTAACTTCGGGCCTAAGTAAAAGTTTGATTTCATGTATTACTCAAAATGTTTAGGCTACAAAGATGCCCCAAACAAAAAGAATTAAGCCTCTGAAGGTTATTCATTCTTCTCCAATCCTCAATTAAATCGTCTCGAAGGACCCGTTATTGAACTTGAGTTCCAGCCACCAAGTTTTGCACCTTGTTTCTTAATGTCCTACAATTCTATGTGGTGTGGCCCGGGCTTCCTATATAATAGTCGCAAATAAGCGTCAACATCATATCCTTCGGGGTAAGAAGGCTCTTTCGGTTTAGACTGGACTGGGGTTATTAAGCTCTTTTCGACAAGCATCAGGAGTAGCTCTGTATATGTCAATAGAATTGGATAGACAATTTTTTGAGAAGTTTTTGGTTGACGTGAGGATGAGCAGCTTGGCTGGCGTGAGGACCAAGGTAGGCTGGTTGGATAAGATCCCACCATGTAAACTTCTGACTCATCTCTTTCTTGGCTAGGTTCAGTAATCTTTCCTTCTCTGATAGCTGTTTCAATGAGTTCGCCAGGTATCACGAGGTCTCCCAAACTCTTGGTTGCATTGCTCAACATATATTTCAGAAATAGATCTTTCAGAGTCCTTACAAAGGTAGCCATTATCTCTTTCTCTAGCAGAGGTGGTTGTACTTGCGTAGCAACATCTCTCCATCTTTGCACGTACTGCCGAAAGCTCTCATCGAGCCTCTTTTCCATGCTTTTCAGTGTTAGACGATCTGGATCGATGTCAGTTATATGCTTGTACTGCTCGGTGAAGGCTTTGGCCAGATCTTTCCATGATCGTATCTGGTCTTGGTTCAATTGGTTATACCACTTGGTAGCAGACCCTTTTAAGATTTCTTAAAAATAATGGATTAAGAGTTTCTCGTTGTCAACAGGCCCTGTCATCCTTCGATAGAACATGGTAATGTGAGCAAGACGAAGAGCTTGTTCCGTTGAATTTTTCAAATTTTGACATTTTGAACTTTGGAGGTATCACCAAATCAGGGACTAGACTTAATTTTCTTGCATCTACCTTACAGGATGCACTTGCCCCTTCTGCAGCTTTGGATATCTCTTCAACCCACTTGCACAAATCTTTAATCCGTATGGCCGCCTCGATCCCTGCTTGACCTATCTTGTCAATGATGCTCAGATCAGGGATGACATGCTCATTATGGTTGTTTTGGGCATTAGTTCCCCTATGTGATGAAGACCCGGCTTGAGGACCTTGTTGTTTTTCAACTAAAATCGGCACTTGCAGATGTGTCTTGTCGTATGTATTTTCTGCCTTTTCTAGTGTACTGGGGTCTATGACCAATCCTTTTCTTCTCTTAGGATCTTTGCCAGCCAGCATAACAGCTATCTCAGCTAGCAAATCCATGTGCGATTGCTCGATGTGATCGCGAGTTGCTTGTTGCGCCTTTTCGAGTTTCTCGCTTATGTCCTTCTTCATGTCTTCGCATGCTTGCTCCACTCTTGTCATACGACTCTCCATTACTTTAGTTTTACTTCAAGTGAAAAACTGATACAGATGTAGCTAACTCGAATGCCCCAGAATGGCTGCGATCAAAATTTACAAAATCAGACCCCTTGGCCAGAAGATGATAATGCATTATGATGAAATGCAGATGCGAAGATGCATGCAAATATAAGATGTCAATGAAATGAAAAACAAAATAAATGGGTTAGTACTGATAAAAAAATCAGTAATTTTCATAAAACAAACGGTATAAAACCTAGCGATAGGCATGGTTTATTTGAAAAAGTAATCCTACCCGTCATGCTTTTCTACTTGAATATTGTATTTACAAAAAGAAAAATCTTATCCGACATGATATCTACCCAACATGTTTTTATTGTGAAAAAATCCACCCGACATATTATCATTCACAGAAAGGAAGATCCTACCCAGCATGATTTCTACCCGGTATATTATTATTCACAAAAAGAAAGATCTTACCCGGCATGATTTCTACCTGACAGTATAAACAGAGTCCTACCCGGCACGATTTCTACCCTGCATACTTTTATTCATGAATAAATCTATAGGGTAGACAAAAGGTTAGAAGCGTTTCTGCTTTAAACTTTTAACGGGTTTCTTTTCTAAAGCAAGGCTCCTATGGTCCATTACATGAGGTTCGGTTCTAGGAAAGGGTACCCAAATTGTCCTCGTTGTCCCCTACTAAGGGTAGCAAGGCCCCTGATCCTCACCCATTATAGGTTTCAAACGGACCAAGTTCAATTTAGGGGGATACATCCCTTATGCCTATACAGAGGTAACCCAGACAAAAGCATAAGAAATATATCCCGAAAGCGATTCACTAACTTATATGGTAGTAACCCACACGAAGACAGTATCACACTTTCACTTAAAAAGGATGGAGCTCGGGTAGAAAGCTCATGGAATGCAAGTGTGTGAGGAGAAACTCTCAAACCTTTGACACCCTATGTCTATATTCACTTATACTAAGCAGTAAAAGTAAAGCAGTTATATTTACATAAAATAAAATACATGTCTTATTAACAAAAACATTATCATATTTTAAATTAAAATCGAATTCATCAATTTCCAACAACCAAGAACAAAAAGATAATCGACTCGTGGCTTGACTCTCTTTTTTTTGTAAAAGGTCCCCTACGGAGTCGGCAATTGTAATCACTCAAATTCGTCTGGCGCTCTCTTTAGTTTTAAAATTTTCTTTTTTATTATTATTTATTTTTGTTTGGAAAACCCTTGCCCAGTTTTGAAATTAAAAATAAAGAGTCACCAACAATCATTTGAAAAGGGGTAAACTGAACACCAAAAATAAAACCAGAGATTAAAAAAATTTGGGTCCGGGAGTCGGCTACGGATGGGGAGGGATTAGCACCCCCACACCGCCCAAAATTGGTACCTAGCTGATTATTTAATGTCTTAGTGTTGGACATTTTAAATTCAAATAAAATTTAAAATATGGTTCTTAAATGCATGAAAATATTCTAAATATTTTAAAAAAACATATTGTTATTTAGAATAATCTAGAAGTTCACATCCCTTTAAGCATAGAGAAATGATTTCAATTTTCTAAATAAAAGAAAATTTCCTTAAACATTATATCCTAAAATGGTAAAGAATATTTTTATTTAGGGATATTGAAAAAATCACATCCCTTTACTCGGGACATGAGTTCTCGAATTCTCAAAATAAAAGAATATTGTCTTAATTCTTAACACATATAATTACTATTATGATGCAAAATTATAAGATAACATGTATATATATATATATATATATTAAAAATATGATACTTAAGGTAAGATATATTTAATATTTATATTTATCAAAAAATACCTATATATATATATTAAGTTAGTAGTTTTATATATATTACAAAAATGAGTATTTATTATTATTTTATATATACTTAAAATATAATATTTAAGGTAAAATATCTTTAATATTTATTTATCAAAAATATACTTATATATATTAAGTTAGTAGTTCATATATATATATATATATATATATAAAATATATATATATTATGATTATATTTTTATTATTATTTTTATATAAATGGTAATTAAACAAAACACTATACATTATTTTACAAATATACCTAAAAACTTATATATAATATGTAAGAATATAGAAAATATAAAAAATATTATACATAAAAATATGGATTATAGATAAAAAAAAACTTATATATACATATATAATATATATATTAATATATAATATATAAAAATAATCTACTTGGTATAATAATAATACTATATTATATACATATAATAACAACAACAACAACAACAACAACAACAACAACAACAACAACAACAACAACAACAACAATAATAATAATAATAATAATAATAATAATAATAATAATAATAAAGCTTGGTTTAAACTAATACATATAAAACATCATGAAAATAAATACTTAGGGCTAAAATGCATTAGCATTAAGTTACATGGCAAGAATAGCAAACATTATAGGACTAAAATGAAAGAAATATAAAACATAAAGAAATAAACTTAAACTAACAGAAATAACTTGTTGGAAATTAAATACTAAAGTATAGTGACTAAATTGAAAAAAACAGAAATTAAAAGCTTAATAAATAAATAAATAAATCAAGAAAAGGACGAAAATGAAAGGACCTAAAATATGAAGGACCATAATCAAAATTAACCATGGATAGAAGTTGAAACGGGGTAAAAGACCAGGGACTTGGAGGGTAATTAGTCCATTACATAAAAACGCGGATCCTCTTGAGGTTACCAGGTCACTGCGCGGGTCGGGGCCTTAAAACGATGTCGTTTTAAGGCTACCGATTCAAATAATAAAGGGTAATTATTTTTTTGGGTTAAAATAGTTTTAAGTTAAAAACCCTAATAATTTTCATCCTCAACCTCATTTTCTCTCAACGAGCATCGGACGCCTTCATTGTTGTCCCACAATGCCGTTCATCGGCGGCAAGCCTCACGGTGACGACCATGACAACCAGGTAAGCTTCAAAACTTTCATATTTTTTTTTCTTTTTTTACTTCGATTTAAAAAACGAAAAAACTTTTGATTTTAGATTAAAAAAAACGAAGAACAAGATTTTGATTTTGAGACAGATTGAAAACCCATTTTTTGTTTAGTTCAAATTTTTTTATCCCATTTTTTTTTTTTTTTGAACTGATAATAAAAAGTTTACCTCATGAAAATTTTCTTTGATTCTTCAAAAATCCCCTTACAAATTTTTGATTTTCGGAATTCCCTTTTTATCGAAAATGAAACCCCTATTACTCTCCAATTTTTTTCCGATCTCCCCCATTTGATTACATTTTTCATGGGTTATATAAACCCAAATTTTCAATATAGAAAATAATAACAACTCCCACACTCTTGATTCTGCAAATCTTGATGGAGAGATGGCCGAATTTTGTGGGCTTGGTGAGGTAGGGCATGGGTAATGTCGGGTTAAGGTTGATTTGTTTTTGGGTTTTAAGGTTAGGGATTAGGTTAAGTTTTAGTTTAGTTTGGGGTTTGGTGGCTGGAGGCTTGGACGACAGCAGCGATGGTAGCAAGAGCAGTGGCACTGTCGATAGCAGTGCAGTTTAGGGTTAGGTTATTAGGGTTTTTTATTTTTAGGTTTAGGATGATATGGGTTGGGTTTACGAGTTTGGGTCCAGGTTCGGGTATAGTAACAGGTTTGGGCTAAACAGGTTATTATAGCTGCCCCTCTTTGCTCATTGTTATGTAACATCAATAGAGCAAAGACTAAAAATCATTTTGTCCGGGCCGGCTGAACTTTTACCCTCTTGAAGTATGTCTTCTTTCTTCAGTAGATCTTCTTTCTTTTTGACGTAGGTCTTCTTTCTTGTTTTGGTTGATCCACCTTTGTTACTCTTAGAAAGCAAAATCTTCAAAATAGGGGTTGGTGAAGCAAAATGAGTGCGGCTTCATCTTCTATTGAATGGGTGACCCGCTCCATTGGAAGTTCAAGGAGATAGGGTCTGTTGTTGTAGTTTCATCTTCTATTGGATGGGTGACATGCTCCATTGGAAGTTCAAGGAGATAGGGTTAGTTGTTGTAGTTTTGTCTGTTCCACTACAACTTCATGAAGACAAACTTCTTGAATTCGTTTCGCTGCAACTTTAGGGAGACGAGATTGTTGTTATGTCCATTCCACTACAAATTTAGGGAGATGAAACAATGTAGCTTCAATTTTTCCACTGTAACTTAACTTCAAATTTCCACTGCAATTTTAGAGAGATAAAATTGATGTTGGATTCGTCCCACTGCAATTTTAGGGAGACGAACCTGTTGTTGGTACTCATTCCACTGCCACTCCAGGGAGATGAGACTAACGTATCTTAGTTTCCTTTGTTTTGAATGTCTAAGGCCTCCTTATGGGTTCGTGCTTTAGAGATGTTTGAAAAAAATCTTTTCAAGGCGCCCGTTTGGGTTTTCACCTTGATTTTTATTTTTCTATTTCTTTTTTTTTCCTTTTTTCATTCTTTTCTTCATTTTTTGTTTATTTTTTCATTTTTCTTCATTCTTTTTATTCTCTTTCTTTTATTATTTTTTTATTTTTTTAACTACAAAATTGATAAAAAAAAGTAAGCTCAAAAGTCAGTAAATTTTGACTGAGCTACCATACTGCCAAGGAGACAAGGTCTGAAGTTTGTAAGGTTGATCCAGCTACAACTCCAACGAAGAGGCAGGATCAAAAGTTTGATTTGAACAAGCTACCATATCGCCAAGGAGACGAGGTTTGAAGTTTGTATGGTTGATCCAGCTACAACACCGATGGAGAGACAGGATCTGAAGTTTGTATTTGACCAAGCTACCATACCGCCAAGGAGACAAGGTCTGAAGTTTGTAAAGTTGATCCAGCTACAACACTAACAAAGAGGGAGGATCTAAAGTTTGTATTTGAGCAAGCTACCATACCGCCGAGGAGACAAGGTCTGAAGTTTGTAAGGTTGATCCAGCTACAACACCGACGAAGAGGCATGATCTGAAGTTGAAAGTTTTGATTTGATTTTTTTACTCCTTCGTGTCAAGGAGGCTGGACTCTGTCGACAGTGATATGCTTCTTCGTGTCAAAGATGCCATACCACTTTTGCCCTATTTCTTTCTGTCAAGGATGCTGGAACTCATTGAAAAGTTCACTTTCTTTATTTTTTGAATGCCTAAGGCTTCCTTTTCGGTTTGTGCCTTGGACATTTCCAAAAAGGTCTTTTCAAGGCGCCCTTTCGGGTTTTCACCTTGATTTTATTTTCTTTTCACCTTTTTATTTTCATTTTTTCTTTTTTTTCTTTTTTTAATTTCTTCTTTTTTGATTTTTCTTTTCCTTTTTGATATTTTTATTTTTTCTCTCTCTCCTTAAGTAAGGATAGAAAGGATGGAAATAGGATGAACTTTATTTTGTTTAAAAAATATATCCTTATAAAAGGGTAAAGTTAAAAAATATATCTTTATGAAAGGACTGAGTTATGAAACTCAGTTTTTGAAAATATCCTTTTGAAAGGATTGAGTTATGGAACCCAATTTTGGAAATTATCCTTTTGGAAGGATGAAGTTTGGAAAAAATATCCTTATGGAAGGATTGAAATTTGAAAAGTATCCTTATGGAAGAATGGAGTTTTGAAAGTATCCTTATAGAAGGATTGAGTTACGGAACTCGATTTTGGAAAAATCCTTATGAACGGATGAAGTTTGGAAATTATCCTTATGGAAGGATGAAGTTTGGAAAAATTTCGTGAAGTTTGGAAAAATATCCTTTTGGAAGGATTGAGTTTGGAAAGTATCCTTATGGAAGGATTGAGTTATGGAACTCAGTTATGGAAATTATCCTGAAGTTTGGAAATTATCCTTACGGAAGGATTTAGTTTTGAAAAATATCCTTATGGAAGGATGGGTTTTGGAAAATATCTTTATGGAAGGAATGAATTTGAAAAATATCCTTTTGGAATGATGAAGTTTGGAAAATATCCTTATGGAATGATTGAGTTGTGAAACTCAGTTTTGGAAATTATCCTGAAGTTTGGAAAAATATCCTTATGGAAGGATTGAGTTATGGAACTCAGTTTTGAAAATTATCTGAAGTTTGGAAAATATCCTTATGGAATGATTGAGTTTTGAAAAATATCCTTATGGAAGGATTAAGTTTGGAAAATATCCTTTTTGAAGGATGAAGTTTGGAAAATATCCTTATGGAAGGATGAATTTAAAAAATATTCTTTTGGAAGGATGAAGTTTGGAAAATATCCTTATGGAAGGATTGAAGTTTGCTTTTGAAAATTATTTCCTATATTTATGCAAATGGGATGCATGTGCATGCTTTTGCGATGATGCAAAGATGCAAAGTTATGTATGTAATGATGTATGGCCATGTTTCAAAGATGAAATGATTCATATGCCTCCAAGTATGCTTTTATGATGCATGGACACATTTTGGTGATGCAACGATACAATGTTATGTATGTCGTGATTCATGGAGATGCAAAAAATATTTGTAGGGGTCTTCTTCCTTTGGTTCAGTTAGATCTTCTGATTTTCTCGAGCAAAAGCTTGCCCCTCAAATCTTCTTTGTTCTTATTTTTCATTTTCTTAATTCAAATTTCTAAGTTTAATGACCTCTGCAGGCTCGTCTCTTTTCATCTTCTCGAGAGAACGGCGGCTTTGTTTGATCGAATATTGCCCCATTTATCTTTCAGATATCATTTTGACTAAATACCTTTGAAGGCTTTCTTTCTTGTTTTGAATATACATGGGCCTTAGGTCTTTGTACCTCATATTTCTAAGAGAAGTAATGCAAGAAACCTTTTTGTTTCAAAAAATATTTTCAAAATAAGAATTTTTTATGAAGTAGAGGGATTAATTGCCTCCAGGCTGTTTGGAATCAATTGTCGGGTTAGAACTGATGTAGTTCTTTGGAAATATGGACAAAATTTTGTAAAGGTATGAACGAATTAAATTTTGAAATCTTTGTTTTTTTGTTTTTGTTTTTGTTTTTTTTAACATGAGGAATGCATTGATTATCACATGCTCTTACAAAAGATTCCTTTTTTTAACTTCGGGCCTAAGTAAAAGTTTGATTTCATGTATTACTCAAAATGTTTAGGCTACAAAGATGCCCCAAACAAAAAGAATTAAGCCTCTGAAGGTTATTCATTCTTCTCCAATCCTCAATTAAATCGTCTGAAGGACCCCGTTATTGAACTTCAGAGTTCCAGTTTCGACCAAGTTTTGCACCTTGTTTCTTAATGTCCTACAATTCTATGTGGTGTGGCCCGGGCTTCCTATATAATAGTCGCAAATAGCGTCAACATCATATCCTTCGGGGTAAGAAGGCTCTTTCGGTTTAGACTGGACTGGGGTTATTAAGCTCTTTTCGACAAGCATCAGGAGTAGCTCTGTATATGTCAATAGAATTGGATAGACAATTTTTTGAGAAGTTTTTGGTTGACGTGAGGATGAGCAGCTTGGCTGGCGTGAGGACCAAGGTAGGCTGGTTGGATAAGATCCCACCATGTAAACTTCTGACTCATCTCTTTCTTGGCTAGGTTCAGTAATCTTTCCTTCTCTGATAGCTGTTTCAATGAGTTCGCCAGGTATCACGAGGTCTCCCAAACTCTTGGTTGCATTGCTCAACATATATTTCAGAAATAGATCTTTCAGAGTCCTTACAAAGGTAGCCATTATCTCTTTCTCTAGCAGAGGTGGTTGTACTTGCGTAGCAACATCTCTCCATCTTTTTGCACTTTGCCAAAGCTCTCATCGAGCCTCTTTTCCATGCTTTTCGGTGTTAGACGATCTGGATCGATGTCGTTATATGCTTGTCTTGCTCGGTGAAGGCT
Organism: Hibiscus mutabilis; assembly: GCA_019671005.1. Taxonomy (NCBI): domain Eukaryota; kingdom Viridiplantae; phylum Streptophyta; class Magnoliopsida; order Malvales; family Malvaceae; genus Hibiscus; species Hibiscus mutabilis. Next base: position 48,721,528 of record CM033736.1, read on the forward strand.
TTGGCAGATCTTTCCATGATCGTATATCGGTCTTGGTTCAATTGGTTATACCACTTGGTAGCAGACCCTTTTAAGATTTCTTAAAAATAATGGATTAAGAGTTTTCGTTGTCAATGTGCCCCCTGTCATCCTTCGATAGAACATGGTAATGTGAGCAAGACGAAGAGCTTGTTCCGTTGAATTTTTCAAATTTTGACATTTTGAACTTTGGAGGTATCACCAAATCAGGGACTAGACTTAATTTTCTTGCATCTACCTTACAGGATGCACTTGCCCCTTCTGCAGCTTTGGATATCTCTTCAACCCACTTGCACAAATCTTTAATCCGTATGGCCGCCTCGATCCCTGCTTGACCTATCTTGTCAATGATGCTCAGATCAGGGATGACATGCTCATTATGGTTGTTTTGGGCATTAGTTCCCCTATGTGATGAAGACCCGGCTTGAGGACCTTGTTGTTTTTCAACTAAAATCGGCACTTGCAGATGTGTCTTGTCGTATGTATTTTCTGCCTTTTCTAGTGTACTGGGGTCTATGACCAATCCTTTTCTTCTCTTAGGATCTTTGCCAGCCAGCATAACAGCTATCTCAGCTAGCAAATCCATGTGCGATTGCTCGATGTGATCGCGAGTTGCTTGTTGCGCCTTTTCGAGTTTCTCGCTTATGTCCTTCTTCATGTCTTCGCATGCTTGCTCCACTCTTGTCATACGACTCTCCATTACTTTAGTTTTACTTCAAGTGAAAAACTGATACAGATGTAGCTAACTCGAATGCCCCAGAATGGCTGCGATCAAAATTTACAAAATCAGACCCCTTGGCCAGAAGATGATAATGCATTATGATGAAATGCAGATGCGAAGATGCATGCAAATATAAGATGTCAATGAAATGAAAAACAAAATAAATGGGTTAGTACTGATAAAAAAATCAGTAATTTTCATAAAACAAACGGTATAAAACCTAGCGATAGGCATGGTTTATTTGAAAAAGTAATCCTACCCGTCATGCTTTTCTACTTGAATATTGTATTTACAAAAAGAAAAATCTTATCCGACATGATATCTACCCAACATGTTTTTATTGTGAAAAAATCCACCCGACATATTATCATTCACAGAAAGGAAGATCCTACCCAGCATGATTTCTACCCGGTATATTATTATTCACAAAAAGAAAGATCTTACCCGGCATGATTTCTACCTGACAGTATAAACAGAGTCCTACCCGGCACGATTTCTACCCTGCATACTTTTATTCATGAATAAATCTATAGGGTAGACAAAAGGTTAAGCGTTTACGCTTTAAACTTTTAACGGGTTTCTTTTCTAAAGCAAGGCTCCTATGGTCCATTACATGAGGTTCGGTTCTAGGAAAGGGTACCCAAATTGTCCTCGTTGTCCCCTACTAAGGGTAGCAAGGCCCCTGATCCTCACCCATTATAGGTTTCAAACGGACCAAGTTCAATTTAGGGGGATACATCCCTTATGCCTATACAGAGGTAACCCAGACAAAAGCATAAGAAATATATCCCGAAAGCGATTCACTAACTTATATGGTAGTAACCCACACGAAGACAGTATCACACTTTCACTTAAAAAGGATGGAGCTCGGGTAGAAAGCTCATGGAATGCAAGTGTGTGAGGAGAAACTCTCAAACCTTTGACACCCTATGTCTATATTCACTTATACTAAGCAGTAAAAGTAAAGCAGTTATATTTACATAAAATAAAATACATGTCTTATTAACAAAAACATTATCATATTTTAAATTAAAATCGAATTCATCAATTTCCAACAACCAAGAACAAAAAGATAATCGACTCGTGGCTTGACTCTCTTTTTTTTGTAAAAGGTCCCCTACGGAGTCGGCAATTGTAATCACTCAAATTCGTCTGGCGCTCTCTTTAGTTTTAAAATTTTCTTTTTTATTATTATTTATTTTTGTTTGGAAAACCCTTGCCCAGTTTTGAAATTAAAAATAAAGAGTCACCAACAATCATTTGAAAAGGGGTAAACTGAACACCAAAAATAAAACCAGAGATTAAAAAAATTTGGGTCCGGGAGTCGGCTACGGATGGGGAGGGATTAGCACCCCCACACCGCCCAAAATTGGTACCTAGCTGATTATTTAATGTCTTAGTGTTGGACATTTTAAATTCAAATAAAATTTAAAATATGGTTCTTAAATGCATGAAAATATTCTAAATATTTTAAAAAAACATATTGTTATTTAGAATAATCTAGAAGTTCACATCCCTTTACGCCCGAGAAATGATTTCTTGATTTTCTAAATAAAAGAAAATTTCCTTAAACATTATATCCTAAAATGGTAAAGAATATTTTTTATTTAGGGATATTGAGAAAATCACATCCCTTTACGCTCGGGACATGAGTTCTCGAATTCCCTAAATAAAGGAATATTACCTTAATTCTTAACACATATAATTACTATTATGATGCAAAATTATAAGATAACATGTATATATATACTTAAAAATATGATACTTAAGGTAAGATATATTTAATATTTATATTTATCAAAAAAATACCTATATATATTAAGTTAGTAGTTTATATATATATTACAAAAATGAGTATTTATTATTATTTTATATATACTTAAAATATAATATTTAAGGTAAAATATCTTTAATATTTATTTATCAAAAATATACTTACATATATTAAGTTGGTAGTTCATATATATATATATATTACAAAAATGAGTATTTATGATTATTTTTATATATATGGTAATTAAACAAAGCACTATACATTATTTTACAAATATACCTAAACACTTATATATAATATGTAAGAATATAGAAAATATAAAAAATATTATACATAAAAATATGGACTATAGATAAAAAAAAACATATATATATACATATATCTAATATATGATATTAATATATAATATATAAAAACAATCTACTTGGTATAATAATAATAGTATATTATATACATATAACAACAACAACAACAACAACAACAACAACAACAACAACAACAACAACAACAACAACAATAATAATAATGATAATAATAATAATAATAATAATAATGCATGGTTTAAACTAATACATATAAAATATCATGAAAAAAAATATTAAGGGCTAAAATGCATTAGCATTAAGTTACATGGCAAGAATAGCAAACATTATAGGACTAAAATGAAACAAATATAAAACATAAAGAAATAAACTTAAACTAACAGAAATAACTTGTTGGAAATTAAATACTAAAGTATAGTGACTAAATTGAAATAAAACAAAAATTAAAAGCTTAAAAATAAATAAATCAAGAAAAAGGACGAAAATAAAAGGAACTAAAATCCGAAGGACCAGAATCGGAATTAACCCTGGACAGAAGTTGAAACGGGGTAAAAGACCAGGGACTTGGAGAGTAATTAGTCTATTACATAAAAACGGGGATCCTCCCCGGTTACCGGGTCACCGCGAGGGGCGGGGCCTCAAAACGATGTCGTTTTAAGGCTATCGGTTCAAATAATAAAGGGTTATTATTTTTTGGGTTAAAATAGTTTTAAGTTAAAAAAAACCCTATAAGTTTCATCCCTCAACCCTCATTTCCTCTCAACCGGAGCATCGGCTTCCTTCTTGTTGTCCCACAACGTCGTTCATCGGCAACAAGCCTCACGACAATGACCACGGAAACCAAGTAAGCTTCAAAACTTTCATCTTTTTTTTCTTTTTTTACTTCGATTTAAAAAACAAAAAAATGCTTTTAGATAAAAAAAAACAAAGAACAAGATTTTGATTTTGAGACAGATTGAAAACCCTTTTTTGTTTAGTTCGAATTTTTTATCCTTTTTATTTTTTTTTGAACTGATAATAAAAAGTTTACCTCATGAAAATTTTCTTTGATTCTTCAAAAATCCTGTTACAAATTTTTAATTTTCGGAATCCCTTTTTTTGATTGAAAATGAAACCCCTATTACTCTCCGATTTTTTTTCCAAATCTCTCCCCCCTTTGATTACATTTTTCATGGGTTATATAAACCTAAATTTTCAATATAAAAATAATAACAACTCCCCCACTCTTGATTCTGCAAATCTTGATGGAGAGATGGCCGGATTTTGTGGGCTTGGTGAGGTAAGGCATGACCGAGTTAGGGTGGTTGATCGAGCATTGATAATGTCTTGTTAGGGTTATTTTATTTTTAGGGTTGATTTGGATTAGGGTTTTAGGATTAGAGATTAGGTTAGGGTTTAGTTTAGTTTGGGGTTTGGTGGCCGGCGGCGAGAGGCTTAGACGGCAGCAGGAGCAACGACATTAACGGTGGCGGTGTAGTTTAGGGTTAGGTCATTAGGGTTTTTTATTTTTAGGTTTAGGATGATATGGGTCGAGTTTACGGGTTTGGGCTAAACAGGTTATTACAGACCCGAATGCAATCCAAACAACCTGAATGCAAGACCACGACTTATTATAGACTCAAACTAATTTGAACAAGATCTAAACCGAATCAAATCCAAATCGAATGCAATCCAAACAACCCAATTGACACCTCTGACAAGACCACATTAAAGACACGATCAAACACTAAAACCATCCATCCAACAAAAAGGGAAAATAAAATCCAGCTTTATTGCATAATAAAAATATCATACATGGCTTAAAGAACTTTAACCATTGAACGACGTTTTAAGCACGAGAATAAGAGATCAAACAGGAGTGGGTGGGGCGAGTGCTGCCGTCAGAACTGGGGTAACGCTGCTTGGATCAATAGTAGCAACCATCGTGTACTCATATTTATTCACAGGAGCAGGGGTGGGGGTTGATTTGTCCAAAAGTGTTTTGTAAGATTCCCAATCTACGATGACGCCCGTCGCAACAATATCAGTATAAACCTGCAGTTGACAGAGATTTGATTTATAGTACGAAACCTGATCCGACTGCTTCGTTTGTTTATTACAATCAAATTAATACCAAAGAATTTGAAACATGGAACAACATTGAGTGGATGCATACCTTGTTCAATTCATCATCCATATTGCTCCAGGCAACGACCCACTTGATACCTCTACTAAGAGCATATGCAACCGTGCCTTTCGAGCATCCGGTTTGCGGATCGGCATTGTGCTTAACCTTTTGCGGCAATAGTGCCGGAATAACAAGCGGATAGCTTGCAGTTCCATGCCAATTATACATGTCATGCAGGGTGAGACTTTCACCGGTAGCGTTCTCAAGAGTCACGTTTGTATATATGGCAGGACCCGGCTTGCCCATCGCCTAAGTTTGATATTTCAAAGTGCCTTATGCTATTGGTTTGGTGTGTGTTATGCTTTGAAATGTTGTACTTGACACCCATATTTATACTGGTTGCAGCCATAAAGATGATAAGAAGTCGGTACAATTTTCTTATTTTTAATTTCATAGCTAAAAACAAATCTATTCACGCACGAAGGTGAAAGGAAGAACCACCAGACAAATACTGTATACAAGTTATTACTGATTAATGAAATAATTTATTATTGATTAAGAATTGAAATATATAAAATTTTAAATTAATAAAATAGGTTAGTTTTCAACTACTATATAAAGATAGTTAGAGTATATAGACGGCCACTAAACTAAATAAAAACAATATTTTTGGTACTAAAGTTTCAAAAGTTGTAAAATGATCATTAAGAGTTAAAATATAAACTCAGTCCAGATTTCTTTATAATCCTGATTTTCTTGAATATGATTAGAATTTAACATTTTTATGACTTTTTATAATCCTGATATTCATCAAATAAATTTTATTTTATGACTTTTTAGATGTTATAATTTTAAAATTTTTGACCTCACAATCAAATTTTCCTAATTCCACTCTGATTTGGATTTATATGTGTAATTTCATATTTATTAAAAAATTTAAATTTTAAACATTAATAAAAATGCGTCAGTTTTCCATATCTATTCCAAGAATCTTTTCATGTTCCAAAAATTAATTAGTATTAAGCATTTTCGAGTTAAAAAAATTAAATTTAACAAAATTATTGGAAGAATCATTATGCCATGTGATCCGCCGTATGATTTTACTTTTAATTATTTTTCAATGTATGGTTGTTATAATCATATTTGCATGTATGATATGATTCACGTGTTGGTTTTACTTTAATTATTTGTTATGTGGTCGTTATAACTAATTTGCTCTTTTTACTACATAAAAGATTGTGGGTGCTTATCGAGCAAGTTGAGTAGTGCTCGACTCGTGCTCATTAAAAAATCTCATTGCTCGACTCAACTCATTGCTCGCCAAAGTTTTTATCTTGTTTCTTTTTAAATATAGATAAAATATAATGATACTATTAGAGCCTAATATAAACATACAAATTCAAAAAAATGTGAGGACTGATGAGATAAATAAACGAACTTGCCATGACCTAGTTAGAGATGAAGCAGATATTCGAGTGTAAGACTCTTTTTAGTTTTTCAACAATCTTCGATGAACAACGAAGGAGAGAAGACTTTAGGAATGTTGGAATTTTAACTTCTAATCATATTTTTTCATATGAAAACTGAAGACTTTCCATTTTTTTTTTTTACTTTTATACAAAGTAATAACAAAAAAACTTTAATAAAAAAGTGCTAATTATTATAATTTAGTTTCTTATTAATACAAATTAACTTTTTTGAATTCTCAGGAAATACAAAACGTTTTGGAAATTTGAAACCAAATATTCTATGGGTAAATTATCTAGCAAGTCATTGAACTTTTCTAGTATTTTTAACTAACATTTAAACTTATTAGAACATAATTTTTTTAAGGTAACCACCAAAAAATCATAAAAAATTATTAAAAATAACGAGCTTCTCAAGTCGAGCTCAAATTCGAATCAAGTCAATTCGAGTCGAGCATTCTTGACTAAGTCGAGCTCAAACTATTTGTGAGCTGCTCAGCTCAATTAGCATCTCTATAAAAGACTAAATAGTTGATAGATTACACTATTACCACTAAACTATGTGGTTGATTTTGTCTTGATCGCATAAACAAAAATTTTGTCAATTAAGTCACTGAACTTTCTATTTGGTTTCAATCAAGCCACAAGTTGTTAACTGTTAACAAAATTGGTGACATGGAAATTAAGTACATTTTTATAATAACACATTTGGTCTTGAGGATTCAAACCTAGGACCTAAGAATAAATCAACACTTAACTATAACGTTAGCAATTTTTTTAACAGTTAGCGACCGATAATTTAATTGAAATTAAATTGAGAGTTTAGTGACTTAATTGATAATTTTTTGTTCACAAATCAAAATAAAATTGATCTCATAATTTAGACCAATTTTACATAAATATTTTAATATCCACTTTGTCTCACATGTGATATATGTTTTCGAAATCCTATGTTCTACTAGAGTCCGGGTGTATCAAAGATCACAAAGAAACACACTCTCAAAATATAATTCAAGGGTAGACCGTCATTTACATCACAAGGACACTAGTAGAACATAGGATTTCGAAAACATCCTCCGGTGTCTCCGTACATGGTAATTTCAAAAATGACCCGTGAGTCTTTTAAGATCGGAGATGATGAAATTAGATGCCTACACAATCTTAGGAATAGACATTGTCAGATGCAACTATACGTCACTCACGTGACCTAGATAAAAAGCTTAACACTTAAAAGTTGGACTTATATCTGACGACCATCTATAAATTGTCACAAGATTTGACATCGTCCAATCATTAACAATACTTAAGAGCTATAAATACACACGCCCCGATAAGAGAGGCAGGTCAGAGACAACAACAATTTGCCTAGACAATGCTAAATTAAGAGGGTTGTACCCCTTTATTTCTCTTCTCATCTTCTTTACTCCGACCACCGTATTGATCGCGATTCTCCGCCTCAAATCTACAAGGGTGAGCCACCTGAATGTACCACAACCACCTCGTTCCTCCATCTCTACCTCTCTTGTTTTGTGCCTCCTCCTTTTGACATCAACAATTTGTGCGGTGAGCGTAGAGACATTTCTGACCCGACAGAATCAGTCGAGATACATCCTCAAAGATAACCATCCCAAAATGACCAATAATTAAGACCTAAACCTCGTAAATTAGATCATTTATTCGTTTCGAGATCTAATATACATTTGAATATGATGACCTAAATTTGATATCGAAACAATCTGAACTGAACTAGAGTAATATTTTTTGTATTTTCACCCAAATTAAAAGTGTCTGAACCGAAAATAACCTAAATTTAATCTATTCAACCAAATCAAACATCGACTCAATTTTAACTTGATAATTGAGTTGAAGCGAACAAATAGTTTGTTTTTACTATTATCTTCGGTAATAGCTTATCAGTTCAATATCATCTTTCATCCTTTAAAATGTTATCTTCATATAGATCCGAGAAAATACATATTTTTTAAATAATATATTAATAATTTTATATATACTCGGCTAGACTCATACCCAATTCAACTCGAAGATCCAACTATTTTTTTGACATCAAACCGACATATCTAATATTGAAAATCAACGAATCCGATATTAACTTAATCTGATATTAACCCAACCTAAAATTCAACAGATTCGACCCGAAATTGAACTCTACTTGACTTATCATAGACTTGAAGTAAATCAAAATTAGATCTGATCCAAATCGAACCTAAATTGAATGCAATCCAGACTCAAAATGATCCGACCGAAACTAGATCCAAACAATCCGATTGACACCTCTAACAAAACCACATCAAAGACACGATCAAACACTAAAACCATCGATCCAACAAACAGGGAAAATAAAATCCAGCTTTATTGCATAATAAAAACACCATACATGGCTTAAAGAACTTTAAACATTGAACGACATTTTAAGCACGAGAATAAGAGATCAAACAGGAGGAGGTGGGGCGAGTGCTGCCGTCAGAAGTGGGGTAACGCTGCTTGGATCAATACTAGCCACCGTCGTGTACTCATATTTATTCACAGGAGGAGGGGTGGGGGTTGATTTGTCCAAAAGCGTTTCGTAAGAATCCCAATCTATGTCGACGCCCGGCGCAACAAATATCAATATAAACCTGGAGTTGACAGAGATTTGATTTATACGAAACTTGATCCGACTGCTTCGTTTGTTTATTACAATCAAATTAATACCAAAGAATTTGAAACATGGAACAACATTGAGTGGATGCATACCTTGTTCAATTCATCAGCCATATTGCTCCAGGCAACGACCCACTTGATACCGCTACTAAGAGCATACGCAACCACGCCTTTCGAGCATCCGGTATGTGGATCGCAATCGTGCTTAATCTTTTGCGGCCATAGTGCCGGAATAACAAGCGGATAGCTTGCAGTTCCATACCAATTATACATTTCATACAGGTTGAGATTTTCACCGGTAGCGTTCTCAAGAGTCACGTCTGTATATATTGCAGGACCGGCTTGCCCATCGCCTAAGTTTGATATTTCAAAGTGCCTTGTGCTACTGGTTTGGTTTGTGTTATGCTTTGAAATGCTGTACTGATATATATAGAGAGAGAGGTTTGCAGCCATAGTACTACCAGACAAAGTCTGTATACTATTGATTACTGACTAATGAACCTAAGGATCGATCCCGATTCCCGAGGTAAAGAGTGGTATATTTCACTTAGGAGTCTCGAGTTCGAATAGTTTAGTTTACTGGTATGCATGAATTATTTAAATTTAAAATTTGATAATTTATTATCGATTAACCATTGAAATATAGAAAGCTTTAAAATTAATAAAATAGGTTTGTTTTCTACTATTATATAAAGAGGGGTAAAGTTCACAGACGATGCTGAAGTTTCGGAAATTATAAAATGATCATTAAAGACTTAAAATACAAACACATATCTATCCCAAGAATCTTTCTGTTCCAAAATTAATTAGTATTAATCACTTCCGAGTTAAAACAATTAAATTTAACAGTATAACTTAATAAAACGCATGCATTCTAAGGCTTTTTTAAAAGTACAAGCACATGTTATTTAATTTAAAAATTTTAAATTATTAAAAAACAATATAATGAAGCGTGATCCACATGTATGATTTTACTTCTAATTATTTTTCAACATGTCGTTGTTATAACAACATTTGCATGTATGGTTCACGTACTGGTTTTACTTTAATTATTTGTTATGCATGTGGTTGTTATAACTAATTGTCTCTTTTTACTACATAAAAGACTAAATATTTGGTAAACTACGTTATTATCGCTAAACTATGTGATCGATTCAATTTTGGTTACAGATAAAAATAAAATTGTTAATTATGTCATTAAACTTTTAATTTGGTTTCAATCAAGCCACAAGCTACTGTTAATATAATTAGGCTTAAGGGTATCCTAAACCCTTAAACTTTTGAAAAAATCAATTAAGCCCCTAAACTTTTTTTGCACCCAATTAAGCCCTTATACTCCAAATTTTCATCAATTCACCCTTTTTACCAACGTTGACTTCTAAATCTAATAATTTTTTTGGACCAGTTAGTGTAACGTGTCGTGTTACAGTGTTATCACTAGACATTTTCATATTTTTTATTTTATTTTAAAAATTTCTCTAAGAGTTTTAAAAAAAGTTTTTCTAAAAAATATGTAAATGTCTTAAGACAGAACTGTAGTAAATCACGTGATAGTAATATCTCAAGAAAAAAATCATCAAGATTAAAATTGGTCAAAGGGTTTAATTGATTAAAATTTATTGGTTCGGGGGCTTAAATGGGTGCAAAAAAAGTCCAGTGGCTTAATTGATTTTGTTTCAAAAGTTTAGGGGCTTAAAGTACTCTTAAGCCATATAATCACTTACATGAAAATTAAGTAAATTTGTATAGTAACACATTTGGTCCAAAAGATTCAAACCTAGGACCTAAGAATAAGGCAACACTTAATTGCCAAGTCAACAATTCTGTTAACGGTTAAGAATCTATAACTTGATTGAAACCAAATTGAAAGTATAATGACTTAATTGACAATTTGCTCAATGGTCAAAATAAGATCGATCTCATAATTTAGTGACCAATAAAATAGTTTTTTCTATTTTTTTATGAAATGCATGAAGTAGAGTAGAGTAGAAATGTGCCATTGAGCTTGTAAAGCTCCGCGTTCAGATGTTTCCGTTCACAAGTTAGTAGACTCGGCTCATATACGAGGAGCACATCTACGAGGGATTCCCAGCACCACTTCGTCAAGAGTACAATAACTTAGATTTTAGATTAGGCTTATGTATTCATAGGACCTTATAGTCTTTTGGTTTGTGACTCTATTACTACTACTATTTTGAAATACGGTGTTTATACTTCGGAGCTCCGGTTTTGTAAACTGATTTAAACATGTGCTTAACTTCTACTTATTATATCTTTTATGACCATGTATTAAATATCTTGGCTAAACAAATTGTTTGAAGAAAAAAATTGACCGATCTCTTCGGTAACCCAATATGACACCTTGAACTCTTCGAATGGGCCAAGATCGAAAATAGAGTGTTACAGTTAAACTGAAATATAGACTAAATTGTAACAATGTATAAATGTAGAATTGATAGAGCATGAAGACTTATGTTGTGATCAACCATGGATTTAATTTGCAATATGACCATGGGAGATTGAATAATGAATGTGGAGTGAATCCATAGGCACCGTACGATCTCTACAAAACTATGATGATGAAATATTGGCCATTAGATATTAGTGCTTGTGGCTAAACAAATGAATGTCAAACACTCCACTAAGTTTATGGGTAAAAGATGGAAATGGTGAAAGAAACAAGAAATTCACTTCTTCCCTTGTATTATTTAGCCTTTACTGTTAAAAATATATGGATATTTACTTATTTAGACCTTTTAATTTTAGTTTATTTTGATTTTGTTCCCCATTTTCTTTTATTAATTATATTTTATCCCTGTGTTGATATCCATTGTGCCTTTGTTCTACATATACAAGTATTTTATTAAACCACCTTCCTTATTTTAATATTTAATGCATGCAAAGCAACATTATTACAATTTAGTTCGAACAAGCAAATAAGGGTAAAATTACCCATCATCTACTACTTTTTATTAAAGTTTCATATTCGTCCACCACTTATAAAAATCACACTAATCATGCTCAACCTTTCAAAAAGTTTCACCATCCATCCTTTTTTGTCAGTCAACATTTAAAAATTGAAATAAATAATATCTAATCTTTAATCTTGACATATTCTAACTCGATTCCAAAATATTTTAGAGTTAATTGCACAAGAAATCTCAAAACTATGATTCATATTCTAAATTAGTCTTTAAAAGCTTTTTTTATCTCAAACTAGCCTTGGATTTAGTTACATTATTTTTAAAATATATTAATTATAATATAAATTATAAAATTAATTAAAATACATTAATTTCATAAAAAATTATAATTCAGTATGCCAAAAAATTCTGATTTTAAATTTTGGACCCAATTTATAATAGGAGTTATCGTTTACGGATTTATCGTGCAATTAACTTTTAAATGTTCAAAGATAAAGTTAGAAAATGTCAAGTCTAGGGACTAAATATTTTCTATCCAAAATTTTAACCATTGATTACGGATGATAAATGCGATTTTTTATAAAAGCGGCTAGTTTTATTAAAAAGATGAAATATCAAAAATTACAGTGAGAGTTTACAACCATAAACTAACTACATAATCTAAATAGTTTCAACTATAAAAACAAAAAGTAACCACTTGAGATCATACAAGACCATAAAATGAAAAGGTTAAAAATCCAACCAAAAGACTCAAACAAAAGATAGATACGAACAACATTAATAATAAACTGTGATTGTGAACATGTATTCAAATCCTGTCTGAAGGTCCAAAGCACAAAAGATCACCAGGATAACAGATAAATGTCATCTTGATCAGTAGCAACGTTGTCAAATCCAACCTTGAGAAAATATAAAATAAAAAATACCGGTCAAACAACCAATAAAAACATGTTAAATAACAGAAAAAATGTATCACAAAAAATTATTCTTATTAAAAAATAGAAATAAATAAATAAAAACAAATATGATGTCGACGGTCAACGACTACCGACCAGCACTAAAATTAATACTACCGTCGAACAAACAAAAATAAAAAAGAAGGAAAATTAACTACCCTTAGAGAGAAGAATGAAGAGTAAATTTTACCCACCAAATAACACGAGAATAGGAGATCAAATGAAAATAGCTGGGTCGACTCCTGACTTCAAAAGTGGCGTAACGCTGCTTGGATCAATATTAGCCACTGCCGTGTGCCGATATTTATTCACAGCATCGGGGTTGGGGGTTGATGTGTCCAAAAGCGATTCGTAAAATTTCCAATCTATTTTGTCGTCGGTTTTGATAATGTCGATATAAACCTGTAGTTGACAGAAATTTGATAAAATTATTTCGTTTGTTTATTATAATTAAATTAATACTAGAGAATTAAAACATGGTACAACACTAAATTGATACATACCATGTTGTCTTTATCTTTCATATTGCTCCAGGCAACGACCCACCTGATATTTCTTTTGATAGTATACGCAACCCCACCTTTCGAGCATCCGGTTTGAGGATCAGCATCGTGCTTAATTTTTTCCGGCAGTTGTGCTGGAATGACTTGCGGATAATTTCCAGATCCATACCAATTCTGCATGTCATACCAGGTGAAATAATCATCGGTACCGTTTTCAAGAGTCACGTCTGTATATATCGCAGGACCCGGTATACCCATCACCGTACTTTGATATTTCAAAGTGCCTTGTGTTGTTGCTTTGGTTGTGTTGTGCTTTGGGTGCTGTACTGGACACCCATATATATATACTGGTTTGCAGCCAATAAAGTCGGTTAGTCTTTTATTTTAAATTTCATACCTAAAAACAACTCTCTTCACACGAAGGTGAAAGGAAGGATCACATGCAATTTTTTTATACAATTCATTTTGAGTAGGGACAAACACAGGGTTTTATATCAAGGGGCAAACCTATAAAATTTTAAGGCGGGCGAATTTATAAAATTTTAGTGGGCGAAAATAGATTTTTGATATAAAATACATAAAAAATTTAAATCATATATGAATTTTAAATTTTTAGGAGGCGACTATCCCCTCCAGCTCCCTCCACAATTTATTATGCATTCTTTTTCCCCTTCTAAAATAAAGAAATTTTTTAACGAGGCATATGATAATCATGAGCATTATATATTAAAAAGTCAACTACATGTCCTTATGCAATTTATTATTGGGCAAACTACAGGAAATGCCACTAAACTTTAACATTTGTATCAAAAATACCACTGAACTATAAAATGATAATATTATACCATTGAACTTTGTTTTTTGCTACTATTATGCCACTCGACCGTTAAATTGTAGCGGACCGTTAAATGTAAAACGCTTCATTTTGGTATAGTTGCATTGATGCATAAGATAGGCCAAAATGAAGTCGTTTGTTAGAAAAAAATTAAGAAAATATTGTATTTGAGGAGGCTCGAACCAAGAACCTCAAGGATGAAAGGTTTACACCAAACCCAAAATCCTAAAATTAAAATATTATTTATAATATATATTATGATTGATAATATAAATTATAAATAATATTTGGGGTTTGGGGGTTGGGATTTAAGATTTAGAGTTTGGTTATATATATTTAGGGTTTAGGAATTCAAATTTAATTATATATATTTAGGGTTTAGGGTTTGTAGTTTAGTTAGTTATATATATGGTTTAAGGTTTAGTTGTATATATTATAAATAACATTTCAGTTTTGTAATATAAATTATAAATAATATTTATTTGTAAAGTTAATATATTTATAAAATTATAATATAAATATAATAAAATTATATCATGAGATAAATGACATCAAGTTCAACTGTAGTATTATTTATATACTATTTCTGTTAGGATTATATTAAGTTTTTAAGTTGGCTTTGTGGTTTAGTGTAAACCTTGTAACTTAGAGGTTTTGGGTTCGCGTCTTCTCAAGTGCAACGTTTTCTTAATTTTTTATAACAAAATGACGTCGTTTTGGCCTATCTTAGGCATCAAAGCAACTATAGTACTATACCCCAAAAAAATATATAAATAATATAAATATATTAATATATATAATATAAATAATAAAACATCTATATATAAATAAACATATTACTTTTAATATAAATATATTAGAAATAATATTAATATACATATAATAATATATTAATATATATATAAATAATAAATAAAACATCTATATATAAATAAATTTTTTTATATTATAAATAATATATTATTATAAAAATTTTAAAAACCCCCAAAATTTTAAAGCTTAAAAAACCCCAAAACCCACCAAACCGTTAAACCTTAAACCCAAAACTCTAAATCCTAACCCCAAAATTCACCAAAACCCTAAATCCAAGTCCACTCATTGTTGCTACTAATGGGTTTAGGGTTAGGGTTTAAGGTTTTGGTGGATTTTGGAGCTTTTCGTAAACTTTAGAAATTTTAGGGTTTTTTTGAATTTTTTTTAGTTTTTATAATAATATATTATTTATTTATATACTTTAAATTATTTATAATATAATTTTATTTATTTATTTTTAAATGTTTTATTTATTATTTAAATATATTAATATATTATTATATGTATATTATTATTATTTCTAATATAAATATATTAAAAATAATATATTTATATTATTTATATAGATTAATATTATTTATATAAAATAAAATAAATTAATCTCAATTTCAGTTTGGCATATATATTATTTGTGTTAGAAATGTAACAAAAATGTTATGTTGGCATATTGATTAGGTGTATGCCTTAGATTTTAAAGTTTCTAAGTTTAAATTCTATTAAGTGCAAAATTTTTCTCTAGCAAAACGACGTCGTTTTGACTAATTTAGCATTAAAATAACTGCACCAAAATAGTGCAATATCGAAATTATTATAGCATTAAAGAGTTAACGATGGGTGATATAAAAAATTAAAAAATAAAATTTAATGATTAAATTAAATCAATTAAAAAATGATAACAAAAATAAATCAACTCGATACCTAAAGTAGTTCGTATGGGTGATATAAAAAAATTAAAAAATAAATTTTAATGATAAAATCAGATCAATTAAAAAATGATAACAAAAATAAATCAACTCGATACCTAAAGTAGTTCGCCCTATATTTATTGTTTTATCTGGAATTTGCACAGCATCACGTCTAATTTGTCCACTAGCAAATTTGAATTAATTCCTTAGGGTGGCCTGTCGAAATTGATCAAGAGCACTGGAATACCATTATTGTTTTAATTATATTATCAAACATATTGATCGAACAATTTAAATCACATTTTGCAGATATTTAATATGAAATGATTTTTTTGATTTAATATTTTTCATTTAAAATATTAAAATTTGAATCTATAACTTTATTTAAAGATCCTAACATCCCGTCCCGCTAAAATAATGAGTTGTTGGCTACTTTTAATTATTTTTTTAATACTTGGTTGTTATAACTATATATGCAAGACTATTTTTTGGTCTACAAGACTAAATATTTCAATATTTGCTTCTGATATGTACGATCCACTTATTTATTTAACATGTGGTTGTTATAACTAATTTGCTCATTTTACATTGGATTTGGAGTTAGTTTGAAAAAGTATTGGGTAAATTATATTGGAGGCCACTCAATTATTAGTAAGATTACATTTGGGTCACTTAATTTTTAAAACTTACAATTGGGTTACTCAATTACAATTTTAGTTACGATTGGGTCACTCATCCGTTAAATACAAAAAGACGTCCAAAAATGTTCGGTATAATGACAGTTTTATTCCTTAAAACTTATATATTTTACCAATTTATTCCTAATTCAAAAATAATTCAATAAATTTAACCCATCATATTTAAAAATATATATCAATTTAATCAGTTTTTTCTCAAAAATTGTTTGTTCTTGACTATTTATCACCATTTCTACTTGGGGACTCGCAGTAACACAAGTTATATCAAACTTGATATTTTTAAATCTATTTAATAAAAAAATAGTAACTTAAAATGTCACCCTCTAGATTGGCCTATGCATAAAGCCCAAATCTAGGTGATGACATCTTTACCAAAAACTTTTCACGAAAATGTTTAAAGATTTAAAATCAGAATCGAGTAATAATTAATTCGAATATAAGTACAAATTAATCAACCAAAGCAAACCATATTAAAATATAATACATCATAAACCACATAGGGCAACATAATAAAACATTCAATAACAAAACATAGGCTCATGTCACTGTAAATAAGACAATATGGAAGATGGAGATATTACAACAAAAGACGAGTACAGAATATGTCGATCCTCCAAGTACCAGATCCGGGAAGCCTATCCAAAATCTGGAAGAGAAAAGATTTTGGGGTATGAGCTATGGAGCTCAGTGTGTTCCAATAGTGCGAATGTAAACAATTTATAAAACACCGGTTAAGTAGTAAACAATTTGGAAATCATGTTATAAGAGCAACCAAGGTTTTCATGCAAACCTATCTACCCTTCAACCAAACTTTAGGATAGATTTCCCCAGAAAAGTATCGTATAAAGGAATTAACTCGAGCCCAATTGGTGTGGGTACCATCCTAAGGGAATACCTTAGGTCTAGTAGGAATCACCCTAGCCGAAGCGTAAGAACCTGAACAGTAGAAATCACCCTAGCCGAAGCACAAGAACCTGAACAGTAGGAATTACCAGCCAGATCAGGGATGAACCTGCAGTAACTTCATAATCTATCCCAAGTACCCAATAACAATCTAGGTAGTAATTCAAGTATGCAGTAATTAAACAATATTACAGTAGATATTAGCAGACAATCATTTTTAGTAAAACAATAACCAGATAGCATGCTTTCAGTCAGACATGAGTATATCTGATTCATGTCTAACCGAAAGCATGCTCTCTGGTTAATGTTTTACTAAAAATGATTGTCTGCTGATATCTATTGTAATACTATTTAATTACTGCATACTTGAATTACTGCCTAGACTGTTACTGGGGTACTTGGGATATATTATGAAGTTACTACAGGTTCAGCCCTGATCCGGCTGGTAATTCCTACTGTTCAAGTCCTTATGCTTCGACTAGGATGATTCTTACTGTTCAGGTTCCTATGCTTCGGCTAGGGTGATTCCTACTGGAACTAAGGTATTCCCTTAGTATGGCACTAACGTCCATTGGGCACGAGTTAATGCCTTTATACGATACTGTTCTAGGGAACTATATCTGGAGTTCGGTTGGAGGGTAGATAGGTTTGCATGAAAACCTTGGTTGCTCTTATAACATTTTTCTAAATGGTTCACTACTTAACCGATGTTTTATAAATTGTTTACATTCACACTATTGGAACACACTGAGCTCCCTAGCTCATACTGCAAAATCTTTTCTCTTTCAGATTTTGGATAGGCTTTTCGAATCTGGCATTTGGAGGATCAACATATTTTGTACTCGTCTTTTGTTATAATATTTCCATCTTTCATATTGTCTTATTTACGGTGACATGAGCCTATGTTTTGTTATTGAATGTTTTATTACGTTGCCCTATGTGGATTATGATGTATTATATTTTAATATGATTTGTTTTGGTTGATTAATTATTACTTGTGTTTCAAATTAATTATTACTTGATTCTGATTTTAAATCATTAAATATTTTTGTGAAAAGTTTTTGGTAAATATGTGATCACCTAGATTTGGGCTTTACGTATAGGTCGGTCTAGGGGTGACATTTAATTTACTGTTATGAGGAACTGTATCCTGGAGTTCGGTTGGAGGGTAGATAGGTTCGCATGAAAACCTCGGTTGCTCTTATAACATGATTTCTGAATTGTTTACTACTTAACAGGCGTTTTATAAATTGTTTACATTCGAACACACTTAGCTCCCTAGCTCACAACCCAAAATCTTTTCTCTTTCAGATTTTGGACAGGCTTCCTGGATCTGGCACTTAGAGGATCGACATATTTTGTACTCGTCTTTTGTTGTAATATTTTCATCTTTCAGACTATCTTATTTACGGTGACATGAGCCTATGTTTTGTTACTGAATGTTTTATTATGTTGTCCTATGTGGTTTATGATGTATTATATTTTAATACGATTTGTTTTGGTTGATTAATTTCCACTTGCGTTCGAATTAATTATTACTCGATTCTGATTTTAAATCTTTAAATATTTTCGTGAAAAGTTTTTGGTAAAGATGTGATCTCCTAGATTTGGGCTTTACGCATAGGCTGGTCTAGGGGTGACATAAAAAGTTTAGTTATTAGTTTATTTTAAAATAAAAGGAAAATAATGAAGTCATTTGAAAATATGAAATTACTAGAAAAATTGTATAATAATTACATATCTAATATTTAGTTTTAATGTAGATAATAATTACATATCTAATATTAAAAAACAATTATAAAACTTTACATTTATAGATTTTTGTATTAGATTAATTAGTGATTTTAAATGAAGTACTCTAGTGTTAGTAAGGGTATACAAGTGATTTGGGAGAATAAAGATGTAACACCCTTAAAAGGGTTAAAAAATAATGAGAATTGCAGCCAAGGGGGTTTAAACCCGTGACCTTGGATGCATAGTTAAGGGAGGTAACCATTGAGCCAAGGCTCTATTTCTGATATGAGTTTACAAAAATAAAATTTAAAGCATATCCTAATTGGTTACCAAGCAAAAGATAAAGCTGAGATAATGGCCCTTCATATTCAATTCGAACCAAAAAATACCCAAGGTTCCAGATTATTCCTCTCACCTAAACCCTTAGTCGATCGTCACCTACTTCCCCCACCGCGCAGTCGTGGTCGTCACTGCCGTCTTCAGTGTGACAGCTGGTATCTCTCGAAATCAGCCTCGTTTACTACTCGCTGAATGGAGCCCCGCCGTTGTTCAAAAGTCTAGTTGAAGCTTCGTCGTAGGTCCAGGTGTGCTCGGCGTACGAGGGCGATCAAAACCCCTAACCACCGGTTGCCAACTGCCGTCGTTCAGACTTCCGCCAGAGTTCGAATATGTTTGGGGTAAGTAGGTAAGTTTTATCCGATTTTGTGTTGTTTTGAGGGTTTCTGGGCTGAAATGGGTGTCTTGGGAGTGAAATTCAGGGAAGATTGAGCATTTTGGGCCTTTTTCTGGCCATTTTGGCTGGGCGTAGAGTGCACGCGCCACCCGGGGCAATTTCCAACGGCCCTGGACGGTGGCCATATTAAACTGGGCCTAAAACGGCCTCAAACCGGTTCTACCTTGAATCAGTTCTAAACCAACCCGACCCGTTAACCTAATCTGACCTGACTCGTTGACCGAGTCAACCTAGTGAGTTAACTCGACCGAGTTAACTTAGTGAGTTGACCCGACTGTGTCAACCCACTGAGTCAACTCACCCGAGTCAAGCCGTTAACTGCTGACGTTAGTGTTGACTACTGATGTAAGTATACCGTTGACTGGTGATGTCAGTGTTGACTTTGACTGCTGACGCCAGCGTTGATTTTGACCCAAAAGTCAACTTTTTCAAAAAGCCTTATTTTATGTTTTTTGACTTACTGAATCCATTTTTGAAGTCAAACCCAAAACCTTCAAATTAGACTATGAACTCGAACTTAAGTTTGTATTTAATTAATTATTTAAAGTGAATTGCGAATAAGGATTGATTATAATGACTAAAATGAGTGATAGAAATAATAATACGAATTTGGTCGAATTGGGAAAATAACTAAAATATCCTCGGGTTTTAAAGTTTCTAAATTAACTAAAATGACGAATATACCCCGAAGTCCTGCAATAAATGGATGGTTTGAAATGATTTTCTGAACTGGTCGTGATATACTTTCATGAAGTATTATATGCAAGTATGTATTTTTATAGCATGCTTTCTGGTTATAATTACTGAAATGTATACTTATCAAGTGATTCTTGATATTACTGTTTACTGCATAAATTGTTCAATTGGGGTTACTAGGAAAGTGATTGGAGATCCTCAAATACAATCTTGATCCAGATGTGCCTCTAGTTAGGCTTTGTGCCTCCAATTAGGCTTTGTGCCTCCAGTTAGGTCTCCTTCGCCTTCGGGACTAGGACCAGCCTCTAGATAAGATAGGCTTCCTATACCTTCAGGCCTAGAACCAGCCTCCAGATAAGATATGCCTCATATGCCTTCGGGCTTAGGACTAGCCTCCAGTTATCAGAGCTTAGAGTTGTGTCATTCTAGGTCCCAAGTCAGACTAAAATGCTGAGGACACTAGCAGATTGATCTCTGACCGTCTGGAAGTCTCGATAACAAGCATCCAGTTGAAGAATAGATGAAAAAATAGTCTATGCATTCCTTTGACTCTGATAAATTTCGAGGGCGAGCTTTTCTTTAAGGGGTGGAATTGTAACACCCATAAAGAGGTTAAAAAATGATGAGAATTACAGCCAATGGGTTTGAACAAGTGACCTTGGCTGCATAGTTAAGGGAGGTAACCATTGAGCCAAGGCTCTATTTATGATATGAGTTTACAAAAATAAAATTTAAAGTATATCCTAATTGGTTACCAAGCAAAAGATAAAGTTGAGATAATGGCCTTTCATATTCTATTCGAACCAAAAAATACCCAAGATTTCAGATTATTCCTCTCACCTAAACCCTTAGTCGGCCGTCGCCTACCTCCCCCACCGCGCAGTCGTGGCCGTCACTGCCGTCTTTAGTGTGACTGTCGGTATCTTGCGAAACCAGCCCCATTCACCACTCGTCGAATGGAGCCTCACTGTCGTTCAAAAGTCTAGTTGAAACTTCGTCGGGTCCCGCCCTAAATTTATCCTTGATTTCTTTAATTTTCGGCCACCACCGTTACCAATAGGGCACGTCGTGGGTCTAGGTGTGCTCAGCGTGCGAGGGCAATCAAAACCCCTAGCCACCGATTGCCAACTGCCCTCGTTTAGACCTTTGCTGAAGTTTGAATACGTTTGGGATAAGTAGGTAAGTTTTGTCCGATTTCGTTCTAGGCTAAAATGGGTGTCTTGGGAGTGAAATTCGGCCAAGATTGAGCATTTTGGGCCTTTTTTCGGCCATTTTGGCCGCGCGTGGAGTGCATGCACTACTCGGGGCAATTTTTGATCGCCCTGGATGGTGGTTGTATTAAACCGGGCCTGAACTAGCCCCGAACCGGCCTCAAACTAGTTCTGCCTTGAATCGGTTCTGAACTAACCCAACCCCTTGACCCAGCCTGACCCGTTGACCCGATTCGACCTGTTGACCCGATTTAACCTATTAACTCGATCCAACCCGACCCGTTAACTGAGTCAACCCAGTGAGTCAACTCACCAGAGTCATGCTATTAACCGCTGACATCAGCGTTAACTACTGACGTCAGCATTAACCGTTGACCGTTGGCTGATGACGTCAACATAACGTCAACGTTGACTGTTGACGTCATCGTTGACTTTGATCCAAAAGTCAACTTTTTCGAAAAGCCCTATTTTATGTTTTTCGACGTCCTGAATCCATTTTAAAGTCAGTTTTGTGGAATTCAAACCCGAAAACCTTCAAATTGGATTGTGAACTCGAAATTGAGTTTGTATTTAATTATTTAGTTAAAGTGAAGTGCGAATAAGGATTGGTTATAATGACTAAAATGAGTGAGAGAATTAATAATACGAATTTGGTCGAATTGGGAAAATGACTAGAATGTCCTCGGGTTTTAAAGTTTCTAAATTAACTAAAATGACAAATATACTCTCAAGTCCTGCAATAAATGGATAGTTTGAAATAATTTTTATGAACTGATCGTGATATACTTTCCTAAAGTATTATATGCAATTATGTATTTTTACAGCATGCTTTCTGGTTACAATTACTGAAATGTATACTTATCAAGTGATTCCTAATATTACTGTTTACTACATAAACTGTTTAATTGGGGTTACTAGGAAAGTGATTGAAGATCCTCATGTACAGCCTTGATCCAGCTGTGCCTCCAGTCAGGCTTTGTGCCTCTAGTTAGGCCTCATATGCCTTCGGGCCTAGGACCAGCCTCCAGATAAAATAGTGTAATCACTCATTTTTTTCCGGGTTTTTAGTATTTTTAGTATTGTTGTAATAATATTATTAATATTAAAAAAACTAAAAAAAATAATAAAAAAGTAAAAAATAATATAATAAAAAAGGGGGAGGGGAGTAGAGCACAAGGCTCCACGTCACCCACCTCACCCCTTTACATTGCCTATAAATAAGCATTCAAATGGAGCAAAATAGAAGCAATGGATCGGCAGGGGCTGGCCAAATAAGGGAGCTTAGGCTCCCGACTAGCCCAGGACCGGGACAGTGTCCTCGGTCCTAACCGGTTCGATCGGGGTCCTATTTTGAATCTGATCTAGTTAATTTTTTTGAAGAGGTCGTGGTAGATCTCGGTGGGGTTCAGTTGGGGTTCGTCATTCAAACTCCTAGTTAGGTATATTTTCTTTCATTTTTATTTATGTTGTAATTTTTATACTTTAATGAAGTAGTAGTTAATTTAAAATTGTGTTTTTAATTTGCATATTTATCTATGTTTTAGATTAGTATGTTTTAAATTTATGTTTTATATTATTATTTTATTAATGTTAGATTTATTTTTATTTATGAGTTAGATTAATATTTATGTATGTATGTTTTAGATTAGTATTTTATTTATGTTAGATTTGTTTATGAGTTAGATTAGTATTTTATTTATGTTAGGTTTGTTTTTATTTATGTGTTAAATTAATAGTTATGTATGTATGTATGTATGTATGTATGTTTTAGATTAGTATTTTATATTAGTATTTTATTATGTTAGTATTTATTTATATTTTTATCGTAATGTATTTATTTATATTAACCATGTTTTTTAAAGTTTGCATACCAGACATATATTTTGTCAATGCGGTGCCCTTTTATTCGAGCGTAAACAGGGCCAGTATCAGGTGTAGTGATAGTGGTTGGGCGTTTACTCTCGAATAACGGGCCCTTTAAAATTTACTCGCACTTATAATCAAATTTTAATTTAATCGTCACTTTAATCCGGAAAGTTCAATATTAATAAAGCGGTAATTATTAAAGTACCAATTTTGGGCGGCGTAGGGGTTCTAATCCTTCCCCATCCGTAACCGACTCCCGAACCCATAAATTTTAAATCTCTGGTTTTTTACGGTGTCCGGCCTACCTAAGTGGCCGGTGGCGACTCCATTTTTAAATAAAACACAGGTTTTCTAAAATCCCACGCGGAAGACATTAAAGTAAAATAAAACTCCTTTTTTAGCGAGAAAAAAATCGCTACAGATAGGCCTCCTATGCCTTCGGGCCTAGGACCAGCCTCCAGATAAGATAGGCCTCCTATGCCTTCGGGTTTAGGACTAGCCTCCAGTAACCGGTGACCCGAATGTGACCTCCTGAACTTAGGCGTATTGCATAGGTGGGTTTAGGGGATTACAAAAGATAACAAAATTGATATATTTTAAGTACGGGGGGTTAAATTTATTAAATTATTTTTGACCTTTCCACTAGGACCACTTGTTGGGTTCAAATATTTAAGAAAGTTTGGTATGATGTAAAGATATGTGATTGACATAGTTATTTTTTATGAAAGAATTTGTACAAATCAGATTTGTTGTGAATTTTATAGATACAATTGATAGTTTTAATTTCTTTATAGGGTTGGTTAGTAGTGTTTTGTTTTTATGCCCCGATTCAATAGTATATCTATGTTACTTTTGGGGTACTTGTGGTATTAATGAGGTTTTAGTCCTTGAATTATATTTTGAGAATTTGTTTGTTCCTATTAGAGGTGAACATTCAATCGAATGAAGTTAAAAAAAATTGAGTTAGTTGATTTAACGATCTTAATTTATAACTCAAACTTTATTTGAATTTTTTAGTGGAGACGAGTTTATGAAATCGAGTTGAGTTACTCGAGTTTATGTTCAAATATAATTGTAAACATTTGTAATGCTATGGTACTAATTGGTTCCAATTTAAATGGCTTGCTTTCATATACGATATACATATATATAGTCACAATTTTTCATATGTGATATACTTATATCATACCGAGTTGAGGACTTGGCTCGAACTTAAAAATCGATCTACTAATTAATAAAAATTTCGAGTTATTGAAAGCTCCATTTTATAAATCAAACATTATTTAACTTTTTTTCAAGTCGTCGAGTTAATGAAATAACGTTTCGAGTCTAACCGATTTAAATTGAGAAATTACTTTTTTTTTAATTAAACTGAAATGTGTCTTTTTCACAATGTCTAAAAAAAAACTAAACCCTTTGGCATTGCTTAACAAAGAGCTTTTACTAAAAAAAATGTGATTTTTCGAACAATGCCAAACACTTACAAATTGAGGTGAAAAATCACTTAAATATTAAAACCACTATATTAATACTAATATATTAAAATATTAATATTAAATATAATAATTGTTAATATATTAATAATTATTATTATATTTAATAATTATTAATAAGATTTAATATTTTAATATTTTAAATAAAAATAAACAACAAAGACTTTAATATTTTAAAATAATATTAAATATAATAATTATTAATATATTAAATTAATATTTAGTTATATTACACTAATATAAAAATTTATAGTTTAGAGATTAATTTTTTCATCAATATATTAATTATTTAAAAATACTTAAGTTTATATTTTTTATATAAAAATACTAATGAATTGTCATGGTTTTTATATTATTATTATTATTATTATTATAATTTAAGTTGATTTATTTCATATATAATAATGTTAATAAATTTTATGAATTCAAACATCATTTACGTTCATTTATTTCTACTTTATAATATCAAAAACACTTTTGACAACAATGTCAAACATTTTACGTTCATTTACGTTTAAAGTAAACATTTTATCTTTTCAAAAACACTTTTGACAACAATGTCAAACACTAAAATTTTATAATTAACCTTTTAAAACTACTTTCTAACAATACTTTTAAAAACACTTTTTAAAAGCAATATCAAATTGACTCTAATTTATCTTAAAAGAGGAAGGGGAAGGTTCCTAGGGCACCCACATAAGCGCAAACTCCCCTCCGCTAAGTAAATTTCAAAATATTGATTTCTCTCTCTCTCATTCTACTATTTTCCATCTTTTCGCTTTCAAGTCTCTCCATCACGTAATGGTTCAACCGTCGTCAACTTTGTCGAACCCAACTTTGTCGAACCCCTGACAGATCTAACAATTCCTCTCCTTCGTCTTCTCCCAACGAGGCCCTTCCTCCCTCCCCTAGAATAATATTAGGGAGGTTTTGGGCTCCTCTGATAGGGTTTTGGGTTTCTTGTGTTAATGCTTTTTCGGCTTGATAGTTTATGTTTTATGTTTTGATCTCCACTGTGTAATACTCTTTTTCTCTATTTAAGATTAAAGAAATTTTTAACGAGGCCTACAATGCATGTTTATGGTGTGTAATTCAGTATTGAATAAAATTTATTTACCGAGAAAAAATATATATTAACGGAAGACTTGAAACCAAGTCTTTTTATTAAACCACCTTCTTTATTTTAATATTATTAATGCATGCAACGTAACATTATTACAATTTAATTCGGTCAACCAAATAAGGTTAAAAATCACCTAATATCTACGGCTTTTTATGGACAAAAATATGTGCTTTTTGATGTTTTTTTTATGGTCTAGTATTAAAAAATTAAATTAAAAAAAATCTATTTCTTTTTATCAAGGTTTATATTCATCCACCACTTTTAAAAGTCACATGTGTCATCCACAACCTTTCAAAAGGTTTCATCAGCCGTTCTTTTATATTAGTCAACTTTTAAGAAGTAAAATAAATAATATTTAATCTCTAAATTTGATCATTTTCTAAGTCGATTTCTGAATATTTTATATTTAATTGCATAAGAAGTTCTAGAAATATGACTCATATTTTAAATTAGTCTTTAAATATAAAAAAAGCATTGGCTTCCTAAATTATAAAATTAATCAAAACATATTAATTTAATAAAGATATAGAATTCAGTATGCCAAAAATTGTTTTCATATATATATTTTTTAAAAATTTAGGATCCAATTTAAAATAGGATTCATCATTTAGGGATATCTTGTGCAATTACCTCTAAAATTTCAAAGATAAAGTTAGAAAAATGTCAAGTTTAGGGACTTTTAATTAGGAATGACAAATACGACTTTTAATTTTTTTTTGATAAAAGGAAAATATTATAAAATCAAGTAGGGGCACACAATTTAAAGCCCCCTTGATTAACTTCTCGAAAATACGATTTTTTTTAATAATATGTCGGCTGAATTTTATTAGAAATCAAAATAGAGAAACATACTAAAAAAATAAAATTGTAGCAGAAAAACACAATAAATCTAAATTGAAAAAAAAAACTAGAAAACGAAACATTAGACCAGCAAATGCGAAACAATGATAAAGATGAAACACTGGAGAAATAGAAGCGTGGAGCAAGACTTCTTATCTCTATCCATCTATACACTTCAGGATTGAAGTAAGAGTGATGAGCAAAACCAATAATATTGGAGCTATTTCGTAAAATAGATCTGACTGTATCGACAAACGAACCACAAAATGGGATCAAACTACTGAAGGCCATCGACAATCTGCAAATTAGAGTCTGACATCGTGAATAAAGTATCCACAAACTTAGATCTACCAAAACGGTAGACGATAACGTGTCACAAGACAGAGGAAAAACGTGCTACAAGATAGATAAAAACTAAAAAAAATTGAAATATAAGAGAATAAAAAGCTAATACAAAAATAAGAGAAAAGGACTACGGACGGTGACGATCAATATTAAAACTGACGCCACCATTTTTAAATCAAGAACTAAGGAAAAAAAAGAAAGTTGGGTTTCGAAAATACTTCTAAATATGGTGGGTGATGAGTGAATTTACCCCAAATAACCACGAGAATAGGAGATCAAACAAGCTCGAGTACTGTCTGTAATCACTCATTTTTAACCAGGTTTCAGTGTTATTAGTATTATTTTAATATTATTATTATTAATATAAAATTAATAAAAATAATAATAATAAAAATATATTATCAAAAAAATAAATAAATATAAAAAAGAAAAAAAATACGTAGAGCATGTTGCTCCACGTCATACCATTTCACCCACCCCATGCCTATAAATACAAGGCATGGGGGCAGGCAATTGGAGGCCAATTGAAGGGGAGAAATCCACGCCAATTTTGCCAATCAATTGGCAATGCAATTGGCACCCCAAATCGTGGGGCTAGGCAGACCGCAAGGCTGGCCGGGGTTAGAGGCAGTGCCCTCGACCCTAGTTAGCTAGATCCAACATTCGATCGGGGTCCTGTTTTAGGTCCGATCTAGTTAATATTTTTGGAGGGGTCGCGGTAGATCTCGGTGGGGTTCAATTAGGGTTCGTTATTCGAGCTCCTAGTTAGGTATATTTTCTTCCCTTTTTATTAGTGTTGTAATTTTTATAATTTAATGAAGTATTAGTTATTTTACAATTGTAGTCTTATTTTTTATTTTGTATGTTTATGTTTTAGATTAATATTTAATATGTTTTAAATTTGTGTTTTATATTAATATTTTATTTATGTTAGATATGTTTTTATTTATGAGTTAGATTAATATTTATGTATGTATGTTTTAGAATAGTATTTTATTTATGTTGAATTTGTTTTTATTTATGTTAGATTAATATTTATGAATATTAGTATTTTATTTATGCTAGATATGTTTTTATTTATGAGTTAGATTAATATGTATATATGTATGTTTTAGTTTAGTATTTTATTTATGTTAGATTAGTATTATGTTATGTTAATATTTATTGCATTTAAATTGTTTGCCATGTTTTATATTTTGCCCACTAAGATTGCATACCGAAATATAAATTGTCAATGCGGTGCCCTTTTATCCGAATGTAAATGGGGCCAGTATCAGGCGTAGTGATAGTGGTTGGGCGTTTACTCTCGGATAACGGGGCCTTTAAAATTTATTCGCAATTATAACCAAATTTTAAACTAATCGTCACTTTAATCTGGAAAGTCTAATATTAATAAAGCGGTAGTTATTAAAGTACCAATTTTGGGCGGTGTGGGGGTGCTAATCCTTCCCCATCCGTAACCGACTCCCGAACCCAACAGTTTTTTAAATCTCTGGTTTTATGGTGTCCGACCTACCTAAGTGGCCGGTGGCGACTCCAATTTTTAATAAAATACGATATTTTCAAAACCCCCACGAAATAAATATTTTATATCCGAAAAATCACAAACTCTCAGAAAACTTCGTTTTTTAGCGAAACAGACATCGCTACAGATGGCGACTCCGCTGGGGAACATTTTTGTTTTTTTCAAAAACAAAAAAGAGAGTCAAGCTTTTTCAAATAATTACCGCTTTAATAATACTAAAAGTTCCGGATTAGAGTGATTATTAAATTAACATTCGGTTGTAATTGCGCGTTTATTTTAACGCATTTAAAATTTGGCATATAAACCCATTTTTTTTAAGTGGGGGAAAACGCTAATGCTTTCGTGGAGATATCGTTCTCCCGTGTAGGCCTAGCAAGTACCTTCGGGGCTCGAGTACCTTATGTTTTCGTAAGAATATCGTTCCTTCGTGCAGGCATAAGCGAATGGGTCCCCCTGAATTGAACCCGGTTGAAAGGAGCCTATAATGGGTGATGATCGGGGGCCTTGCGACTCTTAGTAAAGGACAACAAGGACAATTCGGGTACCTCCTAGCACCAACACTGCATGTAGAGAACATAGAAACCCACCATGTTAGAGCCATGCGGATAACCTTAGGTGTTTTAGACTGGATAAATAGGGTTGTTTTGTTTGTTTACCTTATTTAATTTGTCCTTTTATTTATGTATTTATTATTTTTATCTGGTACTAACTCATTTCTTTTTGTGTTTTATTTTTATTTTTATTTTACACATATGTTTCTTGCATTATCATTGCATCCACATTATATAGAGACGTTGATTCAAGTGGTTTGCCCCCGACTAGAAAATCTTTCATCATGGAAAAAATGTGTCTTAGGAAGGATGGCATCGATCCAGTCGTGCAACATTGGTCAGAGATTAATCAACAGATCTGAGCTAACAATTTGCCAAGCATGCGTATAGTGCCAAAGTATACACACGAGACCATGATGGTGGACATAAAACGACCTACAAGGTGTGTGAATGACTTAGCTACCGAAGCCGCGACTCTCCGACCTTTCGTAACCCCGGGCATGGAACAAGTACCAAGGTTTATCAGGTTGCTCAGAGCTGTCGATGAGCTAGGAGGTAGAGATAGGGCTTATGTGTAGAACTTTGTTTTGTAATTAAGACTTTTTGTAATAGGAACTCTTTTTGTAATAGGGACTCCTTTTGTAATATGGACCTTTGTTGTAATCTGGACCCTTTAATTCCCATGAAAGTCGTTCGAAAGGGTGATTACCAGCAGAATCATCGCCTTTATTTGCATTCATGTTGCATATCATGGTGTTGATTCAAGAACAGTGCATTAAAAGGCTTTCAAAATAGAAAAAAATATGTTTTTCCAGAAACGATAATAATACAATAACAAGTTAGGGCGAGCAAAGACCAATCGAGAAAGAAGACGGTACGATAGTAAGGCACGTACGACACGGAAGATTCAGCCAGGGCCGCAGAACCCCAATTTTAAATCTTCACATTTGATCATTTAAAAAAAAATCTCAGATTTTAATTTAACTCATTTAAAAAAATTGAAAATATTATTATTTTGCTTTGAAACTTCTTCCCTCATAAAACCTTCAGAATAATAATAATAACAAAAAGAAACCTAAAAGTTTCATTTTTTAAGTAAGTTAAAACTTTTTGATAATAAAAGGGGAATTTTTAAACCAAATGATCCTTGAAAATTTTAATTTAAACCCCAAAAAGTTTTAAAGTACTCCCCTAGGATCAATAGAATCCATCCCTGTTTAGACGTACCCAGATCTACAGAAGAAAATATATTGTTTGATGTCATTTTTAGAAGCCACAAAAATAAAGATCATGACGTCACGAGTCTATAGAATAGAATAAGAGGAGAAGACAGAGTCATCCATCATTTTGAAGACGACGTCGAGACATGGAGGACAGGTTTTGCTTTTCGAAGTCAATGTCTCCAGAATAAATTCAACTGTTGCCTGTAATTCATTATTAATTTCCTACAAATATACATTTTCTCTATTGAAAGTTTTTTAAAGACTGTTCGAGAATCAACATCGCATTTGCATGCATTCTTGCATTTATAGGGTATTGATTCCCGAAGTGGTTCCTCAAATCTCAGAAATCGTTCATAATTGGCAAAGGGTCGTCTGGTCAGATATTAGAGGGCACAGATCTAGGGTTTTGTCCCAGAACAAGATCTGACAATAGAAGAGGAACCATCTGAAGACTTCAGGTCGGACACGGTAAGGAGACACGATACTGGTAATGAGCAAAGTAAAGTGCAAGAGTTGAAACAAGCAGAGGGAACACGTGATGAATCAGATGAATACTTCGACAAAAGGTAAGCGATCCATCAGACTGAAAGAAGAACTGATTAAGGATCATAATAGAGAGCGAGAAAGTTAGAATTCTACCTCCAAGTCAGCCAAATACGACAAATTGGACCCTTTTTGTGATCTACATCAATAAACAGGCGAAAAGTATACTTGAGTCGGACTTTCAAAAAATAGAGCTCGGTCCAGACGAAACTTGAGAAGCAAGTAATGAAAAGAAATATATCTCAATTCCTGTGAGGTACACTGATAAGTGTTCAAAAGTACTATTTTTCTTACCCTTTCTACTCATATTATTGTTAGACTTAGGCTCATATTAGTTGCATAGTTAGCCATTCATGCATTAATCCATGTTTCCTTCAATCGTTGAGCTTGATTACATAACTTGGTGATTTTTGTGGAAATAGATGCTGCTTTGGTGTGTTTTTGTGTGTGTATGTGCAGGATCACTTGCCAAAGGATATGCCGAGCTAGTTGCCAGGGCAATGCATGAAGGAGACGCCGAGCCAGTTGCCATGGCATTTGTCGACAAAGACAAAAAGCAATATGGATGTCGAAATTCATGACTTTACAAGCCCAAGATGACATGGAGCAAGGCCCAAGCCCAAAGGAATTTGATTGCCATGCAGAGATTAAAGAAGAATTAAATTCCAAGAAGATAGGAGAAGTTCTAATAGGAATAAAATTATAATAAAGAATTATATTCTTTAAAGATAATTTAATTCCAACTCAAACTCCTCCTCAAAGAAGGACTTTGGCCTAGCCCTATAAATATCAAGGAGATTTCGACAAGATGAATAGAGAGAGCAAGAGGGAATTTCGACAAGACCAAGAGAGGAAGCAAAGGGGAATTTTCGACAAGCATTCATTTCTTTCTCTTTTCTTCCGTGTTCGATTGGGTTCATGCTAGGGATTGTTTATCTTGTGTTTCTTTGGAACCTAGCCATGAACTAAATTTACTTGGCTATGGTTATTGTGTTTTGTGGTTGTGAGAAACTATTGGTTTTTGTTTAGGTAATAAGAGTTTGCACTTTTCTATTTCAAGGTTTATTCATTCTTGGTTCTTATTATTGTTTCAGTGAGTGAATTGGGAGAGGATCTCGTGATTTCATCCATTTATCTAATATCGAGAGTTAGATTCAAGAAACGAATAAATATGATCTTTATTCAATCCAATGATGGTGAAGATTAATCCGCTTAGGAATAAGTTAAGGATTTCAACGGCTAAAAGGAGCGCAAGATTGGTTGTTGTTCACCTTTGATTCACGCAGGATGTATTATCAAGGCATGCACAAGTAGCTAGAGTTTCGACTTAGGGATAAGAAGAAACCATTGAAGAACGCTCCGCCCGAACCGTGAAGTTGCTGCCCGGACGCCCAAGTAGTTGCCCAACTAGTCGCCCAAGCAACCATCGATTAGTTGCCAAGGCAACCCCACAGTGCAAGTTGCCACGGCAACCGAGTTGCCCATGCACTCTTTTACCAAAATAATCCAATCGGCTATCACACCTCAACTCACGATAACCTGGCCTATCTCTCTCAATTGAATTCATCTTTTCTTTTACTTATTTGCTTTCTAGATTAGTTAAAGTTAAACTTCTATAATCTATTATTTGTGTTTTTACTTTTTACGGTGCAAGAGACTAGATTCTTGAAGTAGCACCAATCCCCTCGTGGAGATGATATCTTTTATACTATAACTTGCGACGTGTATACTTGCACATTGCGTAGCACTTATTACGCGCAACAGTTTTTTTGGCGCCGTTGTCGGGATTGGCAATAGCGACTTTGTTTTTACTTTCTTGCACTTTCTTTTTATTTTTCTTGTTTAAAATTCAAAGGGCTAACAAACTTTGGTTTTGCATTGGTATATGACCAGGGCGAGACCGACTTCACCGAGAATATCCCTTTGATCCGTAAATCGAACGAACCTTACAAAGACTTAGACGAAGGATAAGAGAAGCAATGGCAAATCAAGACGGCAATATGAATCAAGATGTTCGAGCAGGAGGAGGAGTGATTCTTGCACGAAAACAGAACTATTCGAGACTATCTTGAAGAAGATCTTGATGGACTTAACCCGGGAGTTGTCGCTACTGAAATTGAAGCCGACCACTTTGAGTTGAAACCGGTAATGTTTAATATGATCAACACAATTGGTCAATTTGGCGGCTCAAAGAATCAAGATGCACGACAACATCTGAAATCTTTCCTCAAGATTTGCAACTCGTTCAAGATACACGGAGTCACCCCGATGTCCTACGATTAAGATTATTCCCTATTCACCGAGGGATAGGGCGAAAGCATGGCTGAATAGCATTTCTGCCGGATCCATAGCATTTTGGACTGATCTTTGTCGTGATTTCCTTGCTAGATTTAATCCTACAAATTTGACTGATAAGTTTCGTAACGACAATACTTCTTTTCAGCAGGCAGATGATGAATCCATGTACGAGGCTTGGGAGCGATATAGAGAACTTCTACACAAATGCCCTTTACACGAATTCCCGGTGTGGACTCAAGTAACAATGTTTTACAACGCCGTGAATACACCAACAAGGTTGATGCTAGATGCCTCGGCAAACGACATACTCCTAGATAAGTCGCCGGAAGAAGCAATGCAAATTTTAAACAGGCTGGCCAAGAATGATTATCAATTCCCATCTACTAGAAGAGGATGAGTTAGACGCCAAGCCACGATACATGAACTAGGATCATTAGATTCAATTTCGGCACAATTGGCCGCTTTAACCAAGATGGTCCAGAACATGCAAAAACCAAACAACACACATGAAGTCAAGGTAATGGATTCTTTTTGTGAGTTATGTGGCGATAACCATAATTCTTACGAATGTATGCGAGAATCCGAATCTAGCTTCTATGTGGGGAATTACAATCGAGCAACAACATGATGTCAAATACATACAATCCAGCTTGGAAGAAGCACCCAAATTTTTCATGGAGTAATCCCAAACAATGCTCTAAACCAGAACAATCGAATGCACAAGCATCATGATTCCGAAGAGAATATGCCACGGCAGCAGATGCCGCAAGCAACAACCGACAACATCTAGTTCTTTGGAAAATTCTCTAAATGCTTTTATGATGAAAACTGAATCTTATATGGCTGAGAATAGTAATTTCATAAAAAGAACTGATGCTTTTATTAACAGACCGAGATGAGATTGCAAAACCAAGAGGCGGCAATCAAATCATTGGAAAATCAAGTCGGACGGGTTTGCTCAAAATCTGAACACTAGACCACAAGGAGGTTTACCTAGCGATATCAAGTCGCAAGAGGAACCGCCATGAGCAATGTAAGGCAATCACCACCAGAAGTGGCCAACAACTTAGAGAGGTTCAAACCCGCTCGTCAAACAAAACTCTACAAAAAGATCAAGACGAACCTAGCGGCAAAGCCTCAGATGCTGAACCAGGAATTGCTGCGGCAACCGGCAATAAACATGCCTCGGCAACCAATGATGCCTCGGCTTCTTGTGATAAGCATGCCTCGGCAACCCCAGTTGATAACGCATCAGCAACTCCAGATGTCCCGGCAATGCCGTCAATCAGATTTCAAACCAATGAAAGGATCGAAGATATCCGACTTCCACCACCATTCCCACAAAGGTTGAAGCGACAAAAGCAAGAATATCAATTCAAGAAGTTTCTTGATATCCTAAAGCAAGTCCACATCAACTTGCCATTGGTGGAAGCAATTGAACAAATGCCAAACTATGCCAAGTTTCTTAAAGACATTGTGTCCAAGAGAACAAGGCTAGGAGAGTTTGAAACATTGGTCGCGACAGAGGGATGCATGGCAATGTTGCACAATCGTATGCCACCCAAGTTGAAGGATCCCGGAAGTTTCACAATACCCTGTTCCATTGGAAATCACTATGTCGGGAAAGCATTATGCGACCTTGGGGCTAGCATAAACTTGATGCCTAAATCGGTTTTCCAAAAACTAGGAATCGGGAAGGCAAGACCTACAACAGTCATGCTGCAGCTAGCCGACAGATCCTATGTGCATCCAGAGGGAAAAATCGAGGACATACTGGTAAAAGTTGATAAATTTATTTTTCTCGCTGACTTTATTGTTTTGGATTGTGAAGCAGATGAGCATGCACCTATCATTCTCGGGAGACCATTTCTAGCGACATGGAGAACCTTGATTGATGTTGAAAAGGGAGAACTCACAATGAGGGTGAATGACCAGCATGTAAAACTAAATGTGTTCCAAACACTAAGGCATGCCGATGATCCAGAAGAATGCCAACTACTTCATGCCACGGCAGAGTTTAACTTCGATGAGGAATTTAGTTGCCTCGGCAACTACATTGCCGAACACGAGGAACATGAGGAGTATGAAGAACCGGTCAATGAGGAACAACCAGAAGAGGCAAATTGGCTAGTCAATCGACCAGGTACATACTTTGAACCACTGGACTACTCAAGTAAGGAAGGTAAGCTCGAAAAACCCTCTATTGAACAACCACCAATTCTTGAGTTGAAACAATTGCCAGAGCAACTAAAATATGTATACTTAGGGACCGATAATACATTACCGTAATTATTTCTTCTAAGTTACAGATCCGAGCAGAAAAGAAGCTGATCAAGATGTTGAAGCTACACAAAAAGGCAATAGGGTTGACAATTGCCGACTTGAAGGGAATTAGCCGGCGTGTGTGCATGCACAAGATCTTGTTGGAAGATGATCACAAACCTTCAATTGAGGCCCAGAGGAGAGACTGAATCATGCCATGAAAGGGGTTGTAATGAAAGAAATCATCAAGTGGCTTGACGCCGCATTATATACCTTATCTCCGATAGTACGTGGGTAAGTCCGGTACAATGTGTGCTAAAAAAAGAGGAGGTATAACAGTGGTAAGCAATGAAAATAATGAACTTATCCCAACTAGGACTGTGACCGGTTGGAGGGTTTGTATGGACTATCGAAAGCTAAACAAAGCCACTAGGAAAGATCACTTCCCATTACCCTTTATTGATCAAATGCTTGACCGTCTTGCAGGTAAACCCTTTTATTGTTTTCTTGATGGTTATTCAGGTTACAATCAGATTGCCATAGCACCAGAAGATCAAGAAAAGACAACCTTCACATGCCCATACGGTACTTATGCCTTCCAAAGGATGCCGTTCGGATTGTGTAACGCCCCGGCAACCTTCCAAAGATGCATGATGGCGCTCTTTTCAGACATGGTCGAAGACTTCCTTGAGATCTTCATGGATGATTTTTCAGTTTTTGGTAATGATTTCGACGGCTGTCTCGGCAATTTAGAGAGGGTGTTGGCAAGATGCGAAGAAACGGATTTAGTCCTCAATTGGGAGAAATGCCACTTTATGGTAGATGAAGGAATAGTGCTCGGCCACAAGATTTCATCCAAGGGAATTGAAGTAGACAAAGCCAATGTGGATGTGATCGAGAGATTACCCCCACCAAATTCGGTTAAAGGAATTCGAAGTTTTCTCGGACATGCAGGTTTTTACAGGAGGTTCATTCATAATTTTTCTAAAATCACCAAACCTTTGTGTAATCTGCTTGAACAGGATAAAGTCTTCGATTTTGATGATTCTTGCACTCAAGCATTCGAAACCCTAAAGAAAAAGCTTGCCTCGGCACCCATTGTCGTTCCACCAGATTGGACGCTACCTTTTGAGCTCATGTGTGATGCAAGTGATTTCGCGGTAGGAGCAGTCCTAGGCCAACGCACAGGTAAGACCTTCCATGTGATATACTACGCTAGTAAAACTCTTAATGGTGCTCAAGTGAATTATACAACAACGGAGAAAGAGTTACTAGCTGTAGTTTTCACATTTGACAAGTTCCGATCCTATTTAATTGGTACAAAGGTAATTGTTCATACGGACCATTCGACAATCAAATACTTATTTGCTAAAAAGAATGCTAAACCTCATTTGATTCGTTGGATATTACTTTTACAAGAATTTGATATTGAAATTAAGGACAGGAAAGGAATAGAAAATCAAGTGGCCGATTACTTATCACGTTTGGAACGCAATAGGGAGGAGGACGCGGATCTAGAGATATGCGATGCATTCCCGGATGAACAAATTTTAATTGCATCAGCAACCCTTGACGCCTCAGCAACCCTAGATGCCTCGGCAACCCATGATGCCTCGGCAACCATGGATGTACACGCCTCGGCAACTCTCGACGCCGCAGCAGTCTTTGACGCACGCGCCGTGGTAATTCTGGGAGCAGACACTACGGCAGCACATGCCTCGGCAATACCCTGGTACGCAGATTTAGTTAACTTCCTTGTTTGTGGTATTTTTCCGTATGACATTACTCACCAAGGGAAGAAGCGGTTCCGCCATGATGCTAAGCATTACTTTTGGGACGAGCCTCTTTTGTTTAAACAATGTGCATATCAGGTTATACGCCGATGTGTCCCTGAAGAAGAGCAACAGAATGTACTCCGGCAATGCCATTCTTCACCCTATGGAGGACATTTTGGAGGAACTCGCATCACATGCCAAAGTCTTGCAATCTGGTTTTTGTATTGGCCAACATTGTACAAAGATGCCTAAGACTTTTACAAGCAATGTGATCGTTGCGGAGGACGGGCAATATCTCTAGACGACATGAGATGCCACTCCGAACATCATCGAGGTAGAACTGTTCGATGTATGGGGATCGATTTTATGGGACCTTTCCCATCTTCATTCGCAACCTCTACATCTTACTCGCCGTCGACTATGTGTCTAAATGGGTAGAGGCAGCTGCAGTTCCCAACGGCGATTCCAAGACCGTACAACGATTCCTGCAGAAAAACATATTTACACGGTTTGGGATGCCGAGAGCAATTATCAGCGACGGGGGCAAGCATTTTGACAACAGACTAACTGCCAAGATGTTGCAACGCTTCGGCATATCACACAAAATCGCCACGGCATATCACCCACAAACCAACGGGCAAGCAGAAATTTCCAACAGGGAGTTGAAGGGAATACTCGAGAAAGTTGTAAATCCCTCAAGGAAGGATTGGTTATTAAGACTAAATGACGCACTTTGGGCATATCGCACTGCATTCAAAACACCATTAGGTATGTCCCCCTCCCGGCTTGTCTATGGTAAAACATGTCATCTACCGGTGGAAATCGAGCACAAGGCGTACTGGGCAATCAAGACCGTGAATATGGATTGGGGAAGTGCCGGACAAAAGCTCTTGATGGATCTCAATGAGATAGAAGAATTTCGTGCACTCGCCTATAACAATGCACGAATCTACAATGAGAAAACAAAGCGATGGCATGACAAGAAACTATTGCCACGGCAATTCACGCCAGGGCAACTAGTTCTCCTATTCAATTCTCGACTAAAACTTTTCCCGGGAAAGCTGAAATCAAGATGGTCGGGACCATTCGAAGTCGTCAAACCATTCTCTCATGGTGCCGTGATAATCAAGTCCATCTCTGACAACCATGAATTCAAAGTTAATGGACAAAGATTGAAGCACTACAATGGTGCCCATGTGGAACGTAACAAGGAAGTGGTCAACTTAGGAGATGCATGAGCATGCTCTCCCTTTT
This sequence comes from Hibiscus mutabilis, assembly GCA_019671005.1. NCBI lineage: Eukaryota > Viridiplantae > Streptophyta > Magnoliopsida > Malvales > Malvaceae > Hibiscus > Hibiscus mutabilis. The sequence goes on from CM033736.1 coordinate 48,760,607, forward strand.
TATATTTTTATTTTTATTTTTATTTTTATTTTATTTTTTTCGATTATTAAATTATTTAAATTTTTTTCCGTTTTTATTTTTATTTTTTTTCGATTACTAGTAGTTTTAGGATAGATTTTTTTTATTCAAGTTTAAGAATCCTATTACACATCTTTATTTATTTTCTTTATTAGTTTATCTTTAATTTTAATCCTTATTTGATTTGTTTTTGAATTGTAGGAAAGAAAGTTCAAGATAAAGAAGGAATTCTAAACCAAGTAGGAAAACATCTTCAACAAGGAAACTAATGGGCTGAATCTAAGGCTTATATAAAGCCTCCAATTCATCCTAACCAAAACCCCTTTGTCGAAAATCCCTACCAAACCCTAAACCCTTTTTTCGATTTCCCCCAATCCCAACCACCTATCTTTTCTATAAAACCCATCACCCTTAACCTATTCCTACTTTCTATCTTGCAACTTTTTAGTTTCTTTTCTTTTCTTTTCTTTGTTTTTACTCACAACCAAGATCATACATGGCATCCAAGATTAAACTTTTAGTTCCTCCAAAGAACCAAGATACAAGAAGTTTGCTACACCGACGGTTCAAGAAAGATTTCAATCCAAGTTTGAAAGCCGGAAGATTCATGAAGAACAAGGCTTTGAATACTCCAACTCTCATCAAGATTTCAGCCTTGAACCATTCATCTTCAAGAGGATTGCACATCAAAAGTGGCAAATTTTTTGCCATCAACCGGAACCGGGTAACATCTCATGGGTAAGAGAATTCTATGCTCACTCACCTAACCCGGATAATCCTTATGTTTTTGTTCGTGACAAGGCCATACTTATAAGTCCCGAAAGCATCAACACCTTTTACGGACTTTACATTGAGAAGGACGAGCATCAAGCCTTCGTTGACCAAATCAATCCCAAGCAACTCGACAAGGTGCTTCAAGAACTCACTCAACCGGGAACTCATTGGAACGACGGTAAATACAAGGGCACGGTAAATCGCCTTCGGCTTAAACCCGAGGCAAAACTATGGAATAAGTTTGTTAAAACTTCTTTAATGCCCTCCACACACAATACTACCGTTGATATACCACGTCTTTTGCTCATACATTCTATTTTGCATAATCGCATCATTAACATTGGAAAAATTATTTGTGATGAGATTTTTGTATGCAACTCAAAAGATAAGGGTTATCTTTTCTTCCCTTGCTTAATTTCTAATCTTTGCAAGGAGATGCATGTCCCGAGTGAGTCTACCGATGAAAAGGCCCTACCCAAGTCTGGTTGGAATCAAGCACTAATCCGGAAGCTAATGGAGAGGCACCAGAAGATTCTTCAAGGCCTCCAATTGCCACGACAACTCCTGCCGCCGTGGCAATCCCTAATGCTCAAGCACTTAACGCCAGGGCAACTCGGCCATTAATCCCGGGACACTTTGAAGCACTTTTGAACCCATTGACAAGCCGCCTAAGGCAAATTGAAGATCGGCAACTAATGTTCATGCGGTACATGAAGGAGCACAACAATGCCATCACCCAAGTCATCCAAGAAAAGTACCCGGACAATCGCGTGCCGTTCCCAATCTTTCCCGCCGATATCCTTGCCACGGCAACCAAGGAAGCTGACGCCACGGCAACCAACCTTGACGATGCCCCAGCAACCACTGCAAAAGCCAAAGGTAAAGCACCTATGCCCGAATCAACTCCTACGGAATCATTTTCTGATTTTTCAGATTTGGACGAGTCCTCCATTGAACCAATAAAGACCGCACCAATTGAATCCTCCAAACGAAAAGCCATTGACATTGATGAAGAGGATGATGAGGACAACCACGTACGAGGATCAATTCCACCACCGGCAACAAGAAAACAACCATTGCGTTCAAGCAAGAAAATCAAGACGCCAACTAGAAGGAAACTAATCATCTACGATGACGAACTCTCAGAGTAAGTCCTCGTATGCATTTTTATTTTTATTTTTATTTTTATTTTTATTTTTTGTTATTTTTATGCATGCATTGAGGATAATGCCTCACTCGAGTTTGGGGGGGATTGTTATTAGTAGTTACCATGTTTAGTTACATTCACTTAAGTATTACATTTATGATACATAAATTGCTTGCCATGTCTTTAATTGGAACAAGAATTGCTTAGATTTGATGAATATTCAATGATGACTTTACCAATGCACTTAATTGATAGAATTTTTATTCTAGGATAACCATGAAAAAAAAACTTAGAATTTTACTATGATGCTAAATTTGATGAAACACTTTTGTGGTTTGATTGATTTAAGAAGTTCTAGTAAACTTAGGTTGATAATTAACTAATTGGGGGATTAGAATAAAAATTGGATGAATGCTAGAGGTGCCCGAAATTGGCTCTAGCATATGCTAAAAAAATTGATCACTAGAGGTGCCCGACACTGGCTCTAGGAGGCGTTAAAATTTTTTAAGTAGAGGTGCCCGAAACCGGCTATAGTCGATTAAATTAACTTAAGAAAACTAAAAATAAAACACTAGAGGTGCCCGAAATTGGCTCTAGTTAAAACATGTTAAAAAGAACCCAATAAAGTAATTTGAAAACCTATTGTTTGCATAGAATCCGAAAAATCAACTTGCACACAACTCCGCACACACTCACAAGCATTATAGTTTGATTCCGAGTAACTCCTCAGTTTTCCGAAAAATAAAAAGCCAATCATACTTTGTGCCCCGGTTCAGAGAATTGAAATCAAGTTCAAAGCTAAGTTTGTGAAAATTTGAAGTCTTGGCAGGTAATTATGAGTTTGCATTGCTTGAGGACAAGCAATAGTTCGAGTTTGGGGGTGTGATAAGTGTTCAAAAGTACTATTTTTCTTACCCTTTCTACTCATATTATTGTTAGACTTAGGCTCATATTAGTTGCATAGTTAGCCATTCATGCATTAATCCATGTTTCCTTCAATCGTTGAGCTTGATTACATAACTTGGTGATTTTTGTGGAAATAGATGCTGCTTTGGTGTGTTTTTTGTGTGTGTATGTGCAGGATCACTTGCCAAAGGATATGCCGTGGCAATGCAGCTAGCTTGTTGCCAGGGCAATGCATGAAGGAGACGCTGAGCCAGTTGCCATGGCATTTGTCGACAAAGACAAAAATCAATATGGATGTCGAAATTCATGACTTTACAAGCCCAAGATGACATGGAGCAAGGCCCTAGCCCAAAGGAATTTGATTGCCATGCAGAGATTAAAGAAGAATTAAATTCCAAGAAGATAGGAGAAGTTCTAATAGGAATAAAATTATAATAAAGAATTATATTCTTTAAAGATAATTTAATTCCAACTCAAACTCCTCTTCAAAGAAGGACTTTGGCCTAGCCCTATAAATATCAAGGAGATTTCGACAAGATGAATAGAGAGAGCAAGAGGGAATTTCGACAAGACCATGAGAGGAAGCAAAGGGGAATTTTCAAGCACAAGGGATTTTCATCTTTTCTTCCGTGTTCGATTGGGTTCATGCTAGGGATTGTTTATCTTGTGTTTCTTTGGAACCTAGCCATGAACTAAATTTACTTGGCTATGGTTATTGTGTTTTGTGGTTGTGAGAAACTATTGATTTTTGTTTAGGTAATAAGTGTTTGCACTTTTCTATTTCAAGGTTTATTAATTCTTGGTTCTTATTATTGTTTGCGAGTGAATTGGGAGAGGATCTCATGATTTCATCCATTTATCTAATATCGGGAGAGTTAGATTCAAGAAACGAATGAATATGATCTTTATTCAATCCAATGATGGTGAAGATTAATCCGGCTTAGGAATAAGTTAAGGATTTCAACGTTTAAGAGGAGCGCAAGATTGGTTGTTGTTCACCCTTGATTCACGCAGGGATGTATTATCAAGGCATGCACAAGTAGCTAGAGTTTCGACTTAGGGATAAGAAGAAACCATTGAAGAACGCTCCGCCGAACCTTGAAGTTGCTGCCCATACGCCCAAGTAGTTGCCCAACTAGTCGCCCAGGCAACCATCGATTAGTTGCCAAGGTAACCCCGTTGTGCAAGTTGCCACGGCAACTGAGTTGCCCGTGCACTCTTTTACCAAAACGATCCAATCGGCTATCACACCTCAACTCACGATAACCTGGCCTATCTCTCTCAATTGAATTCATCTTTTCTTTTACTTATTTGCTTTCTAGATTAGTTAAACTTCTATAATCTTTTATTTGTGTTTTTACTTTTTACAGTGCAAGAGACTAGATTCTTGAAGTAGCACCAATCCCTGTGGAGACGATATATTTTATACTATAACTTGCAACGTGTATACTTGCACATTTGCGTAGCACTTATTACGCGCAACATACACCGAACTACTCCTAATGTTCATCGACAAGAGCCTTATTACCTCGGTGAAGTCTCTAGCGAAGAGATCGCCTTATCTAAGAGATTACAACACACGTGCTAGAGGCAGTTACAGTTTAGGAAGTTTGGGTCACGGTATTGAGAATTACGGGGCCCTGAGGAATGAATTCAAGATCTTATTGTGATGAGGATTTTAGGATTCAAAGGCAGAGTTCCCCAATTCTATGATGAGCTAACAATCACCCGATGGGCAAAGTTGAGGAGGAATCGATATCCAAGACAAAGTTTGAGTAATACCGAAATGGGTCATTCAAGCGAGTTAAATTTGAAAGATCGGAGATAGGGGCATCCCATGATAGGGATATTCTTTCGAGTTCAGCCAGCTTAGATAAGAGAGATATAACTTGGATAAAATTGAATTTGCAGAATTATCATCAGAAGCTTTCCTGAGTGTTTAAGAATATCAGATTGGGTCACCTTTAAAGAATAAATGAACGGTGTTGTCCAGTTGAAGGACAACTCAGAATAGTGGAAGAAGAGAAACTAGTCAAGCAAGAATCAAGTCAGGTTGTTATCATGTAAGTTTGAGGAAATTAGGAATAGGTACGACAAAAATGAGCTACAGACTAACTTAGCCCTTAACAAGAGTTTTGGAGACAAGTTTACGACAGAGCAATGATAATTCAACACTCTTCAATTGGAAAGGGTAACTTCCAAGTTACGAAAGACTAAGCAGGGGATAGATGAAGACCCGAAGATCGATATTACTCGAGCAGGTAAGATGGCTCAACAAGGTGGCAGGTTTTGTCAGAACATTTATCAAGTGTTGGACTATAGAGGCAAGCTGACCGGACTATTGGATGAAGTTAAGAAAGTAGGCACTGAAGCTTATCAGTAACTGTAAATATCTAATATCTAATATAATGAAACCTTTTGGCCTCAATGAACGTCGTTCTATAGGGATCACTTTTGGAATCAATACCTTATTGCATTCATGTTTATATTTTAGGATTGCATTGCATTGCATTGCTTTGGACGACCTTGGCATGTTTTACATGACATTATCATTACCTTGCATTATTATTACCTGGCATAAACTTTATGAGGAGTAATTCAAAGACCAATTAGAGTTTTATCGTGGATAAAAGAATTGAACACGCTCAAAAATCAAGATTCGAGCAGTTAGAAGATGGACTCGAGAGAAAAGAGAGAAAAAGAAGTTTGATGCATTTAATACAAAAAAACTCTGTTTGAACCATAGTTTGGCCGTTCCCCCGGATTCCAAAGATTTCCAGATTTGCGTATAATAAAGGAAAAAGATGCCCCAAGATTCGCGTGACCATATTCTACAAAAAGATGGAGTGTTGAATTGAAAAATTGTCAATCCACTACTTCCCCGACAGTCTAGCAGGACATACCCTGATATGATATGCTTTGGACCCAGCACCAAATCGTCAGTATCTCTAGGGTACGAAGATGAAACCTGATGAAAGCTTCAAGAAATGTGCTTTGAGGTGTCTGTGTTTAGCGACCCAGGTGCAGCCTCCCGTAGATGAAGAGAAAAATGACTTCCATACCACCTTTCTTATTTCTTCTTTAATAAGATGCTCGAGAAAACGAAGACCAACTTTGAGGACTTTATGACAGTTGGAGAGATAAATGAGCATGCACTCCGAGACCTAAGTTTAAAGACCAGACATGCCTAGGAGTAGAAGGAAATAAAGAGATAAATGGGTACCAGTTTCAAAACATTGAGGCGATGAGGCATGACACTAAGAAATTTGGGGTCGTTAAAAAAATCAAGAAGCTGGTCGATGAGGGAGTCATGACGAGAGAATTGATCCAGCGGTGGAAAAACAAGAAAAGGGGCAAGCCTACACTACCTTGGAAGGGCAAAATGAGTTAGTACCCTGGAGATAATCCAAAGGTCCCTACGGTTTTCTCATCATTTCACAAAAGAATTCTCAACAAAAGAATCATTGTTTATTAGAATTAAAAATCACATTTCCATTTAAAAAAACATTTTTACATTCTTGATTCTTTAAACATTTTATTTTTATGGGGTAGTTTTCCCATATGCATATACATGCATTTTTTAATGGACATATGTATATATCATTTATATACCAGGTCCTCGAATTTTGAATGCAACAGTACATTTGCTTCAAACTCAAAGATCAACTCTAAGTTGCATATATTTAGGAGAGATTGAATGTTGTGGTGATATTGTAAATGTGAGTATCTGCTAGTTTACTTATGCCAACAGAGGAACAAAATGAGTGTTTAGACAATAGGCAGTTCCCATTTTAAGAATTTATCTTCTCAGGCACTTGTCGTTTAAGATTCTTGAAGCGAAAGTTGACCCTAAACCTCTGCCCCTGAAGGCATTCTCAGGACATTTGTGAATATGACAACGAATAGTGTTCTTTTACTTTACCAGAAGACACAAATGAGACCATACAGATTGGATACGAAGATCAGAAAATCATCAGAAGAAAGTGGTTGAAAACATGAATATGTCCAAACGAAAAAACAAAAAAAAAGATAAATGGTAATAAGAAGGTCGAAGCAATCCAGATCGAGTAAATATCAGAAGAGCTATAGAGAGGCAAGTAACTTCGAGCAGAAGATATCATCAATACCAGTATAGATACGTGTTGATTCGAGGATACATTTACAGACCCAAATAAGAAGAAAGAGATTCAAGGCTAAAAACCCAAAATAGGCAGTCTAAAACAAAAAAGAAAAGAAAGAAAACAAAAAAAAGAGAGAAGAAAAGAAAAGCAAAAATAAAATAAAATAAAAAAATAAGAAAGAGAGAGAAAAAAGAAAGAAAAAGAAAAAAAAGAGAGAAATGAATAATACTGTCTATGCTTCACACACGGATTAAACAATACAAGAACGAGACTTCAACTATGTGCAAGAGACACAAGGAATCCACATTTCAAGTAAATATCAGTTTTGAAAATTAGTATAGAAACTCGAATTGAAGCCAAGTCAAGACGAGTCGGCCCGAAGATTGCCAATTTTGAAAAAGGAAATGACCTCTAGGGTGAAAACCCAAAAAAATGGGAAGTCTAGAGTGATCCTGAAAATGAAGAAAAAGAGTAGTCTGCCTGAGCATGCTGGCATCAATATCCAGCCAAAATACATTGATCCGAAGGTACAAAAGAAGGAAGTGACCTCTAGGGTGAAAATCCAAAAATGGGCAGTCTAGAGCGATCCAAGAGAAAAAGTGAAAAAAAAAGAAAAAAAGAAGAAGATAGAAAGAATAACATTTCATCTGGGCGTGCCAATCACAAGAATTCCCATAAATGTATTCATAATCATAGTCCTTCATTCAAGAAATCTCAGTTTCGAGGAGTATTGAAGGATCAAACATTATTGAACAGAAAATGAACATCAGCCAGAATGCAAGGCAGCCTATAATAAAAAGAAAGGAAATGAACTCTAGGGTGAAAACCCGAAAACGGGCAGTCTAGAGTGATCCAAAAGAGAGAAGGAATAATGGGCATATCCAAGTTACACAAGTACAGAAATACTGTTTCACTTAACCATAAACCAAAGGACTACATTACAAGCCCCAAAGACTATTCTGGTCATCCATAGATATCCAAGTTGAATGAGAATGTCTTCAGATTTTATTCTGTCTATAAGGGTTAACTTTGTTTCAAGGAACGTCAAACTTCGAAGTGCTTGATCGACACCCAAATGAGGGAAGGATGAGGCATGGTGAGATAGTGAGATTAAGAGAGCCACATTAAACGGGGTAGAAACTAGGTAGGGTTGTTCCTCTCAAAAGCATATTAGACCAGAAGAAATTATACATTGGCATATATCTCCACAATGGTCAAGATCTTCTAAATATGCGCTTCATTAAAGTTGATCTCTAGAAACTTGAAGCAGATGTGCTATGGTGTTTGATATTTCGGGGGCAAACATGTTTTAAAAGGTTTCACATTTTCTCCCAAAGTTTTGATGTTTACCATTTCCCCCAAACATTAGTTTTTAAAATGTTTGGCAATATACTTCGAATTTTGTTTAACACTCTTCAAACATTAATTTAAAAAAAATGTTTGGTCCTTAAAAAAAGGAAAAATGATGTTTACCATTTTTTCCAAACATTGTTTTCAAAATGTTTGATATCCCCTCCAAGTTGTGATTTTCAAATGATTGTTATCTTTTCAAACAATCATTATTTTTTGAAATATACGCAAGTAAATTGCCTTTTGCATTACTTTAAAAATGAATGATGATGAGATTTAAAGCATAGGGACCGAGAGTTAGTTCCCATCGAAGTGCTACGAGAAGATCAAGGATGAGCTCAGGGGATGGAAGCATTTTGGCTTTCCTTGGTGACTAGAAATAGATTAAGACTCTGTATGATGGGTCAAAAAATTCAAAGCAGTGGAGCCCGTGGTTGAATGGGCAACGCCAAGCGAAGGAGATGACAATGGTTCTTATAAGAATAATATAAGAATCAGAAGATCATTTATGAAGATGAGTGATAACCCCGAAGACAAGAAAGCCTTCCACACAAAAGGTTTAAAAGCATGTTCAAATGAGGATTTAAGAGCATACAGTGAAGAAGTAAAGAGATAAAGAAATCTGAGGAGCGACCTTTCAGGGTGTAAGACTTTGGAACGAAAAAGGGGCTAAAAGAAAAAAGAAAAAGAGAAAGAAAGAGAGGGAGAGAGAGAAGAAAAATAAAAGAAAAAGAAAAAATAAGAAGAAAATGAACAAAAAAAGAAGAAAAGAAAAAGAAAACGAGAAGAGAGAAAAGAGAAAAAGAGGAGAAAGAAAGCATTACAGTGCATGCATCATATAGATAGGGGCATGTCAATTTTTGTTTGGACAGGTACTTGAAGAATTATCAAAGAGTATTAAGAAGTGGATTTCGTTAAATGAAGAAAGAGTTTGGCAGCCATTTTCAGCGTGAGTCCCTAAATCTGAAGAAGTTTTGGCAGCCATTTTTGGCGCGAGTCCCTAAGTCTGAATAAGTTTTGGCAGCCATTTTCGGCGTGAGTCCCTAAATCTGAAGAAGTTTTGGCAGCCATTTTCGGCGTGAGTTCCTAAATTTGAAGAAGTTTTGGCGGCCATTTTCGGCGTGAGTCCCTAAAGTTTGAAGAAAGTTTGGCAGCCACCTTCGGCGTGAGTCCCTAAAATTTGAAGAAAGTTTTGGCAGCCACATTCGGCGTGAGTCCCTAAAATTTGAAGAAAGTTTGGCAGCCACCTTCAGCGTGAGTCCCTAAAATTTGAAGAAAGTTTGACAGCCACCTTCAGCGCGAGTCCCTAAAATTTGAAGATCGATAGCCATTTTCGGCGTGAATCCCCAAATCTGAAGAAAGGTTGGTAGCCATTTTCGGCGTGAATCCCAGAATTTGAAGAAAGATTTTGACAGCCTTAGCAGCGTAAATCTAGAAAAATCGGCAGCCATAACAGCGTGATGCCCATATGTTGTCATCAGTTAGCTTTCGAGCACGGTGTTAAGTCCTTCGGGCCACCAGTAAGTCCTTCGAGCCTGGTGATAAGTCATTCGGGCATGATGCGGCAGCCTTAGTAGCGTAAGTCCAAAGATATCAACAGCCTTGTAAAAGAATGAAAAAAAAATGATGAAAAAAAAGCAGAAAAAGAAGGAAAAAGAAAAAAGAGAAAAAATAGAAAAGAAAAATTCGAAGATAAAGGTTCTATATAGGAAGGGCTTATATTTTCAAGCTCCCGTAGCAAGAGGTTCCATGTAGGAAGAATCTGCCGCTCCTAGGCTTCAGGAGCTAAAAGTTTTATATAGGAAGGGCTTGCAGCTCCAGGGTGAAGACTAGCAGTTCTATATAGGAAGAACTCTCAGCCGAAGGAATTCACCCATGACACACAAGGTTATATAGGAAAACCTATTGTGCTGAAAGCGAAGAGTCTTATATATGAAGGGCTCCAAGCTTCACTGTCTTAGAGTAAAAGATTCTATATAAGAAGAATCCATAGCTCCAAGATTTCAGAACCTGAAAGTTTTATATAGGAAGGACTTACAGCTCCAGGGTGAAGACTAGCAGTTCTATATAGGAAGAACTCACAGCCGAAGGAATTCACCCATGACACACAAGGTTTTATATAGGGAAAACCTGTTGTGTTGAAAGCGAAGAGTCTTATATAGGAAGGGCTCCGAGCTTCATTGTCTTAGAGTGAAAGATTCTATATAGGAGGAACCTGTAGCTCCGAGATTTTAGAAGCTAAAAGTTCTATATAGGAAGGACTGGCGGCTCCCGGGTTTGAAGACTATCAGTTTTATACATGAGGAACTCCTAGTCGAAAGAATCCATCAGTGGCGCAAAAGGTTTTCTATAGGAGATACCAGCGTTGAAGGTGAAGAGTTCTATATAGGAAGGACTCCAAGCTTTATCGTCTCAGAATGAAAAGTTCTATATATGAGAGACTCATAATTCGAGGCTTCAGAGTGAAGGGTTCTATGTAGGAAGAGCCTATAGCTCCAAGATCGGAAGGTGACGAAGCTCTATATAGGTAGAACTTACGAACTTGAAGATTCAGCTAAGGAAGAGCGAAGAGTTCCAAAAGACCACGTGATTCCGAAGCCAAAGACAAGAAAGTAGGTAAAAAATGAGTGCTTTTGATCTTTGCTTTGTCCTCGTTTCACAAGAACAAGCAAAGAGGGGCAATTGTAATCACTCATTTTTGACCGGGTTTCAGTGTTATTAGTATTATTTTAATAATATTATTAATATAAAATTAATAATAAATAATAATAATAATATATTATCAAAAAAAATTAAATATTAAAAAAAGGAAAAAATACGTGGAGCATGTTGCTCCACGTCATACCATTTCACCCACCCCTTGCCTATAAATACAAGGCATGGGGGCAGGCAATTGGAGGCCAATTGAAGGGGAGAAATCCACGCCAATTTTGCCAATCAATTGGCACCCCAAATCGTGGGGGCTAGGCCGGCCGCAAGGCTGGCTGGGGTTGGGGGCAGTGCCCTCGACCCCAGTTGGCTCGATCCAACATTTGATCGGGGTCATATTTTAGGTCCGATCTAGTTAATATTTTTGGAGGGGTCGCGGTAGATCTCGGTGGGGTTCAATCAGGGTTCGTTATTCGAGCTCCTAGTTAGGTATATTTTCTTCCCTTTTTATTAGTGTTGTAATTTTTATAATTTAATGAAGTATTAGTTATTTTAAAACAGTAGTCTTATTTTTTATTTTGTTTGTTTATGTTTTAGATTAATATTTAATATGTTTTAAATTTGTGTTTTATATTAATATTTTATTTGTGTTAGATATGTTTTTATTTATGAGTTAGATTAATATTTATGTATGTATGTTTTAGAATAGTATTCTATTTATGTTGAATTTGTTTTTATTTATGTTAGATTAATATTTATGAATATTAGTATTTTATTTATGCTAGATATGTTTTTATTTATGAGTTAGATTAATATGTATATATGTATGTTTTAGTTTAGCATTTTATTTATGTTAGATTAGTATTATGCTATGTTAATATTTATTCCATTTAAATTGCTTGCCATGTTTTATATTTTGCCCACTAAGATTGCATATCGAGATATAAATTGTCAATGCGGTGCCCTTTTATCCGAATGTAAACGGGGCCAGTATCAGGCGTAGTGATAGTGATTGGGCGTTTACTCTCGGATAACGGGGCCTTTAAAATTTATTCGCAATTATAACCAAATTTTAAACTAATCGTCACTTTAATCCGGAAAGTCTAATATTAATAAAGCGGTAATTATTAAAGTACCAATTTTGGGCGGTGTGGGGGTGCTAATCCTTCCCCATCCGTAACCGACTCCCGAACCCAACAGTTTTTTAAATCTCTGGTTTTATGGTGTCCGGCCTACCTAAGTGGCCGGTGGCGACTCCAATTTTTAATAAAATATGATATTTTCAAAACTCCACTGAATAAATATTTTATATCCGAAAAATCACAAACTAAAGTTCGTTTTTTAGCAAAACGAACATCGCTACACTGCGTTCATAAGTGGCGTAACGCTGCTTGGATCAATATTAGCCACTGTCTTGTTCAGATATTTATGCACAGCAGCAGGGTTGGAGTTTGATGTGTCCAAAAGCGTTCGGTAAGATTCCCAATCTATTTCAACTTCCGTTGCAATAATATTGATATAAACCTGCAGTTAACATAGATTTGATTTATTCGAAACTCGAGCAGATTGTTTCGGTTGTTTATTACAATCAAATTAATATCAAGGAATTAAAAGAACATATAGGATCCGTAGGAAACTGATAGTATACCTTGTCTTTATTTTTCATATTGCTCCAGGTAACAACCCACCTAATATTCTGTCTGATGCAACCCCGCCTTTCAAGCTTCCGGTTTGTGAATTGGCTTCGTGCTTAATCTTTTCTGACATTTGTGCCAGAATGACTTGCGGATAGTTTGCGGATCCGTATCAATTATGCTGGTCGTACAACTTGAAATCTTCATCCGTACCGTTCTCAAGAGTCACGTCGGTATATATCGCAACACCCGGCATACTCATCCGTACCAATTATGCTGCACTGACCCCCCATTTATACAGTGGTTGTGTTTGTATAGTAGACGATAAGTCGGTATAATTTTCTTATTTTTAATTTCATATCTAAAACTAACTCTCTTCACAGGAAGGTGAATGGAAGAACCACATTCAAATTCTTTATACTATTTTTATTAGCAATATGTCCCTAAACTATGACCTGTATTTTAAACTGGTCCCTAAACCTTTAAATGCTCTAATTTTATCCCCAAACTATGACATTCATTTTAAATTAGTCCCCAAATTCTTGAATATTCCATTTTCATCCTCAAACAATGACTCATTCTAAATTGGTCCTCAAACTTTTTGAGCGTTCTAATTTCAAACTCCAAAATTATCAGTATATGCTAATCATACCTTTTTATGATTTCATTGTAGGGAATCGTACACAAACAATCGTCATGTGCCTCGTTAAAAAAACCCTAATCCTAGTCGGAGAAAAAGAGTACGCATGACGACTACAAAAACAAGGGACAAACACCCGAAGCAAAACCAACTAAGCAACATTGATGTGTTGCTAATCATACCTTGTGTTTATAAAATTGTTATAAAAATTGTTAATTGTCATGAAACATTGATGTGTATTATGTAATAATACGATGTGGTATAAACAATGATTTGGGGATGAAATTAGAATACTTAAAAATTTTGGGGACCAATTTAGAATGAGGATCATATCTCATGAAACATTCAAAAGTTTGGGGACAAATTTAGAATGAAGGTCATAGTTTGGGGATGAAATTGAAACATTTAAAAGTTTGGGGACCAATTTAAAATGAGATTCATAGTTTGGGGATGAGTGGTGCAATTAACTCTTTATCTTATTTTGTTAAAGATTGTCTCTATACTCTTGAATTTTTTTTGAACAATAAGAGAAGGAGAGGATGTCAACTTAGAGCTTTAACCGCCTGATTTAGAGATTGTTGACCTATATTCTTGAAATTCTTGAATATGATTAAAAAGTTAACATTTTTATTTAGGATTTGTTGTAGTTAGTGTGATTTCTGTTCATATTGTGTTTGATATATTACATTTTTATATTAACAGAAAGATACTCATTGATTTTTTTGGTGAAAAAATTACTAGTTCTATGTTAGTATTGTGGATAATTTAAAAATTACTAGTTTTAATTATTTGTAGTAGTCTTAGGTTGCGTTCAACAATGCTTTTCAACGGGTGTTAGAGCGTTAAACGGAGAAACAATGTCGAACGGGCACCATATGTGCGTTGATAAGTGTTCAAAAGTACTATTTTTATTACCCTTTTTACTCATATTATTGTTAGACTTAAGCTCATATTAGTTGCATAATTAGTTATTCATGCATTAATTCATGTTTCTTTCCACTGTTGAGCTTGATTACATAACTTGGTGATTTTTGTGGAAAAAGATGCTGCTTTGGTGTGTTTTTGTGTGTGTATGTGCAGGATCACTTGCCAAAGCAATGTCGAGCTAGTTGCCAGGGCAATGCATGAAGGATATGCCGAGCTAGTTGCCAGGGCAATGCATGAAGGAGACGCCGGCCAGTTGCCATGGCAATTGTCGACAAAGAGAAGATGCAATAGGGATGTCGAAATTGATGACTAGACAAGCCCAAGATGACGTGGAGCAAAGCCCAAACCCAAAGGAATTTGATTTCCATACAGAGATTAAAGAAGAATTAAATTCCAAGAAGATAGGAGAAGTTCTAGTAGGAATACAATTATAATAAAGAATTATATTCTTTAAAGATAATTTAATTCCAACTCAAACTCCTCCTCAAAGAAGGACTTTGGCCTAACCCTATAAATAGCAAGGAGATTTCGACAATCCATAGAGAGAAAAATAGAGAAATTTCGACAAGAGAGCAAGGGGGAGAGAGTTCGATTTCTTCTTCTTCTTCTTCTTTGCTTCCATTAGATTCATGGTTTGGGGATTATTCTTTGTATATCTTTTGAACCCAACCATGAACTAACTTTATTGGTTGGGGTTATTGTGTTTTGTTGTTGTGAGAAACTATTGGATTTTGTTTAGGTAATAAGAGTTTGCACTTTTCTATTTCAAGGTTTATTCATTCTTGGTTCTTATTCTTGTTTGCGAGTGAATTGGGAGAGGATCTCGTAATTTCATCTATTTATCTAATATCGGGAGAGTTAGATTCAAGAAACGAAGGAATATGATCTTTATTCAATCTATTGATGGTGAAGATTAATCCGGCTTAGGAATAAGTTAAGGATTTCAACGGCTAAGAGGAGCGCAAGATTGGTTATTGTTCACCATTGATTCACGCAGGGATGTATTATCAAGGTATGCACAAGTAGCTAGAGTTTCGACTTAGGGATAAGAAGAAACCATTGAAGAACGCTCCGCCGAACCTTGAAGTTGCTGCCCAGACGCCCAAGTAGTTGCCCAGCTAGTTGCCCAGGCAACCATCGATTAGTTGCCAAGGCAACCCCGCTGTGCAAGTTGCCACGGCAACTGAGTTGCCCGTGCACTCTTTTACCAAGACGATCCAACCGGCTATCACACCTCAATTCATGATAACCTGGCCTATCTCTCTCTCATTCGATCTCATCTTTTCTTTTACTTTATTGCTTTATAGTTTAGTTATTAGTTAAACTCCTATAATCCTTTAATTGTGTTTTTACTTTTCACAGTGCAGTAACTTAAGCAAAGTGGCCCAAACCAATCCCTGTGGAGACGATACTCGATACTCATATCACTTTATTACTTGCGACGTGTATACTTGCACAATTGCGTAGCACTTATCACACGCAACAAGTTTTTGGCGCCGTTGCCGGGGATTGTCAATTGGTGTTAGTTGTTTTTGTTATTGCATTTTTTTTCTATTAGTTTTACTAACTTTTCTTTTTGTTTGTTTTATAAAAAAAAGGTGCGCTACAAGTTAAGGAACATCAACATGTCGGGAAATAAAAGCCAATCTATTCGAGAGATGATGTTGGAAGATATGAATCAATCCAATCAAGAGTTTCTTGCACCCTTTGATGATTACCTATACCAACCGAGAAAAGCCCAAAGAACTTATACCGTGGAAAAATCTTGTGCTATGTGTGGAGAACATCATGTGTTTGAAAATTGCCCTCACATTTTTGGTGCATATAACTACATGGAGGACCATAGAGGGAACCAGCAGCAAAATTCTTCATGGTATGGTTAAAAAGCTCAAAATTTTTTTTACCATAACAATTTTGCCGCGACAACAGATATGCCATAGCAATGTAGTCCTTTTCAAGAGCATTCCAATTCCTTGGAGGAAAGGTTACTAGCTTCCTTGGCTAGACTTGACGGATCAATTGAAGAGATTCGAGAACTATCAAAATCTATGGATACGAGGATAGCTCAGTGGGATGCAACCTTAGGGGATTCAGAAGATCAATTGGGGAGATCCACATATGTCATGGATAACATGCACCAACAATTCATTCCTAGGGATACTGACGTCCCAAGGCAAGAGGATAAGGAGCAATACAAAGAAATCTCTCCGATGTGTGAGGAACAACTAGAACCTCAAAGTCAAGAGGATGCCAATGAGAGAGACTGCCCAACACATGATGAGCTTGAACAACAAATTGCCTCAGCAATGATTGAGGAGCCTGAATAGAGCAATGCCGCGACAACACTCGGTGAAGCTGAGAACAACAATACTACAGTAAATTCTGAGGAACCTGATGCCCAGAAAGTTATAACGTTGATGTTGAAGCAGGAATGTACAGATTGCTCTCATCTACAATTGCCACGGCAATTACACGACCACATGCAAGATCAACGAGATGATAATACTTTGCCAATGGAATATGAGCAGGTAATAGTTGAAACTTTTGAATTCTTTAAAAACTCACCTCGTCCATTGCAGGTATGTCTTGAGGAACCGAGGTTGGTAGATTTGAAGCCATCGAAATCTCTACTGATGGAGATGTTTGAGAGACCAAAAGAAAAAGTGTTTGGATTCATAAAGCTCTTCATAAAATTGATTCTTCACTTGACTTAAAGCAAAATTTGACAACTGATTGCCACGGCAATTGGCTTGAGCAGCAATTGCCACGACAACAAAGGCTACATCCAACCATGATAGAAGTCGACAAGAATGAGGTAATTGAATGGTTGAGAATGGATATAATTTTTCCTATTAATATATTTGTGCCTTCAGGAATAGTAGTAAGGTGGAGAGTATACATGGACTACAAGCGAACAAAGAAGAAAGACACCTCCACCATGGTAACGCAAAAGGGAGTAGTGGCAAGCACATTGGCCAAACTATTTTTGGGCAATATTATCACCCGATGGAGGGTGCGGATGGACTATAAGAAGTATCGAAAACGGCAACCTTCAACACCGCATCAACTCTCGTCACGCACGCGCCTCGGCAACCATGGGCCAAGACGCCTCGGCAACCATGGATGTGCATGCCTCGTCAACCCTCGGCGCTTACGGCAACTCTTGATACATTTATTTTTATTTTTATTTTTTGAACTATTTTGTTCTATTATTTTTGGTTATTTTTTTCTCTTTATTTTTTAGGATATATTTTATTTTTTCTTCATTATCTTTAGTTTCAGGTTTTCTTTTCCACAACAAGACTCACAACCACCATGCTAAGGAAATTCACTACCGACTACTTGCCCAAAGCAACCACACAGTAAATCTGGCGATGCCCTGGCAACAACTATGGCGGGAACTCATCGATGCCCATGCAAGTGAACTGCATCGGCAAACATGGATCAAATCAAAGCAATGCTATTCACACGGCACCAGCATTCAACCACCGACTGAAAAATGAATCAAGCAAACAGCGCGAAGAAAACTCATCACTCGAGGTGACGACCTCTCTGACTAACTCATTTCATTTAGTTTCTTTTAAATTTTGTTACACTTTTACGTGCATTGAGGACAATGCTTCTCTCGAGTTTGGGGGGGTGTTGGTTTCTAGTTAGTTTCATGTTTAGTTGCATTCATCTTTAGCAATCACATATAGGTTGCATATGTTACTTGCCATGCCTTTAATTGGATTTAATTGCTTAAGACTTGTTGAATATCCAATGATGAATTTTTGCCACTGCACTTAATTGAAATAACCTTTAATTTTAGGATTGCATGAAAAGAACTTAGAATTTTACTATGATGCTGAATTTTTTTTTACACGGTTGTGGCTTGTTGATTGAAAGAAACTTAGTGAACTTAGGTTGCTTAAAATTTGGGTAAATTTAAAATTGAAAATTAAAAGTTAATTTCTTGCTAGAGGTGCCCAAAAACTGGCTCTAGTAGTAAATGCACTTTATTGCTAGAGGTGCCCAAATCAGCTCTAGTAGTTAATGCACATTAAAGAATCGCTAGAGGTGCCCAAAATTGGCTCTAGTCGACTAAAATAAAATGAGAAATTGCTTACTTTGCTAGAGGTGCCCGAAATTGGCTCTAGTGAAAATAAAAATAAATGCCCCGATAATTAAATTGATAAAAGCCTATTGTTCACATAGAATCTTGAAAATCAACTTGTACACAACTACGCACACACATTGTCACGAGCATTATAGTTTTGTTCCGGGTAATTTTTGTGCTATCCGAAAAATTAAAAGGTGATCATACTTTGTGCCACGGTTCCGAGGTTTGAATTCAAGTTTGAAGCATGTCTTTGATGATTAAAGTCTTGGTAGGTAATTGTTAGTTTGCATTGCTTGAGGACAAGCAATAGTTCGAGTTTGGGGGCGTGATAAGTGTTCAAAAGTACTATTTTTATTACCTTTTTTACTCATATTATTGTTAGACTTAAGCTCATATTAGTTGCATAATTAGTTATTCATGCATTAATTCATGTTTCTTTCCACTGTTGAGCTTGATTACATAACTTGGTGATTTTTGTGGAAAAAGATGCTGCTTTGGTGTGTTTTTGTGTGTGTATGTGCTTGATCACTTGCCAAAGCAATGCCGAGCTAGTTGCCAGGGCAATGCATGAAGGATATGCCGAGCTAGTTGCCAGGGCAATGCATGAAGGATATGCCGAGCTAGTTGCCAGGGCAATGCATGAAGGAGACGCGAGAGCAGTTGCCATGGCAATTGTCGACAAAGAGAAGATGCAATAGGGATGTCGAAATTGATGACTAGACAAGCCCAAGATGACGTGGAGCAAAGCCCAAACCCAAAGGAATTTGATTTCCATGCAGAGATTAAAGAAGAATTAAATTCCAAGAAGATAGGAGAAGTTCTAGTAGGAATACAATTATAATAAAGAATTATATTCTTTAAAGATAATTTAATTCCAACTCAAACTCCTCCTCAAAGAAGGACTTTGGCCTAGCCCTATAAATAGCAAGGAGATTTTGACAATCCATAGAGAGAAAAATAGAGAAATTTCGACAAGAGAGCAAGGGGAGAGAGTTCAATTTCTTCTTCTTTGCTTCCATTAGATTCATGGTTTGGGGATTATTCTTTGTATATCTTTTGAACCCAACCATGAACTAACTTGATTGGTTGGGGTTATTGTGTTTTGTTGTTGTGAGAAACTATTGGATTTTGTTTAGGTCATAAGAGTTTGCACTTTTCTATTTCAAGGTTTATTCATTCTTGGTTCTTATTCTTGTTTGCGAGTGAATTGGGAGAGGATCTCGTAACTTCATCTATTTATCTAATATTGGGAGAGTTAGATTCAAGAAACGAATGAATATGATCTTTATTCAATCTATTGATGGTGAAGATTAATCCGGCTTAGGAATAAGTTAAGGATTTCAACGGCTAAGAGGAGCGCAAGATTGGTTGTTGTTCACCCTTGATTCACGCAGGGATGTATTATCAAGGCATGCACAAGTAGCTAGAGTTTCGACTTAGGGATAAGAAGAAACCATTGAAGAACGCTCCGCCGAACCTTGAAGTTGCTGCCCAGACGCCCAAGTAGTTGCCCAGCTAGTTGCCCACGCAACCATCAATTAGTTGCCAAGGCAACCCCGCTGTGCAAGTTGCCACGGCAACTGAGTTGCCCGTGCACTCTTTTACCAAGACGATCCAACCAGCTATCACACCTCAATTCATGATAACCTGGCCTATCTCTCTCTCATTCGATCTCATCTTTTCTTTTACTTTATTGCTTTATAGTTTAGTTATTAGTTAAACTCCTATAATCCTTTAATTGTGTTTTTACTTTTCACAGTGCAGTAACTTAAGCAAAGTGGCCCAAACCAATCCCTGTGGAGACGATACTCGATACTCATATCACTTTATTACTTGCGACGTGTATACTTGCACAATTGCGTAGCACTTATCACACGCAACAAGTTTTTGGCGCCGTTGCCGGGGATTGGCAATTGGTGTTAGTTGTTTTTTTATTGCATTTTTTTTCTATTAGTTTTACTAACTTTTCTTTTTGTTTGTTTTATCAAAAAAAAAATTAGGTGCGATACAAGTTAAGGAACATCAACATGTCGGGAAATAAAAGCCAATCTATTCGAGAGATGATGTTGGAAGATATGAATCAATCCAATCAAGAGTTCCTTGCACCCTTTGATGATTACCTATACCAACCGAGAAGAGCCCAAAGAACTTATACCGTGGAAAAATCTTGTGCTATGTGTGGAGAACATCATGTGTTTGAAAATTGCCCTCACATTTTTGGTGCATATAACTACATGGAGGACCATAGAGGGAACCAGCAACAAAATTCTTCATGGTATGGTCAAAAAGCTCAAAAAAAATTTTACCATAACAATTTTGCCGTGACAACAGATATGCCATGGCAATGTAATCCTTTTCAAGAGCATTCCAATTCCTTGGAGGAAACGTTACTAGCTTCCTTGGCTAGACTTGACGGATCAATTGAAGAGATTCGAGAACTATCAAAATCTATGGATACGAGGATAGCTCAGTGGGATGCAACCTTAGGGGATTCAGAAGATCAATTGGGGAGATCCACATATGTCATGGATAACATGCACCAACAATTCATTCCTAGGGATACTGACGTCCCAAGGCAAGAGGATAAGGAGCAATACAAAGAAATCTCTCCGATGTGTGAGGAACAACTAGAACCTCAAAGTCAAGAGGATGCCAATGAGAGAGACTGCCCAACACATGATGAGCTTGAACAACAAATTGCCTCAGCAATGATTGAGGAGCCTGAACAGAGCAATGCCGCGACAACACTCGATGAAGCTGAGAACAACAATACTACAGTAAATTCTGAGGAACCTGATGCCCAGAAAGTTATAACGTTGATGTTGAAGCAGGAATGTACATATTGCTCTCATCTACAATTGCCACGGTAATTACACGACCACATGCAAGATCAACGAGATGATAATGCTTTGCCACTGGAATATGAGCAGGTAATAGTTGAACCTTTTGAATTCTTTAAAAACTCACCTCATCCATTGCAGGTAAGTCTTGAGGAACCGAGGTTGGTAGATTTGAAGCCATCGAAATCTCTACTGATGGAGATGTTTGAGAGGCCAAAAGAAAAATGTGTTTGGATTCATAAAGCTCTTCAGAAAATTGATTCTTCCCTTGACTTAAAGCAAAATTTGACAACTGATTGCCACGGCAATTGGCTTGAGCAGCAATTGCCACGACAACAAAGGCTACATCCAACCATGATAGAAGTCGACAAGAATGAGGTAATTGAATGGTTGAGAATGGATATAATTTTTCCTATTAATATATTTGTGCCTTCAGGAATAGTAGCAAGGTGGAGAGTATACATGGACTACAAGCGAACAAAGAAGAAAGACATCTCCATCATGGTAACGCAAAAGGGAGTAGTGGCAAGCACATTGGCCAAACTCTTTTTGGGCAATATTATCACCCGATGGAGGGTGCGGATGGACTATAAGAAGTATCGAAAACGGCAACCTTCAACACCGCAGCAACTCTTGATACGCACGCCTCGGCAACCATGGACGCGCACGCCTCGGCAACCCCTGACGCCTCGGCAACCATGGATGTGCATGCCTCGGCAACCCTCGACGCTACGGCAACTACTGATACATTTATTTTTATTTTTATTTTTTGAACTATTTTGTTCTATTATTTTTGGTTATTTTTTCTCTTTATTTTTTAGGATATATTTTATTTTTCTTCATTATCTTTAGTTTCCAGGTTTTCTTTTCCACAACAAGACTCACAACCACCATGCTAAGGAAATTAACTACCGACTACTTGCCACAGCAACCACAACAGAAACTGGCGATGCCCAGGCAACAACTATGGCTTCGGGAACTACTGATGCCCATGCAAGTGAACCTGCATCGGCAAACATGGATCAAATCAAAGCAATGCTATTCACACGGCACCAGCATTCAACCACCGACTGAAAAATGAATCAAGCAAACGGCGCGAAGAAAACTCATCACTCGAGGTGACGACCTCTCTGACTAACTCATTTCATTTAGTTTCTTTTAAATTTTGTTACACTTTTACGTGCATTGAGGACAATGATTCTCTCGAGTTTGGGGGGTGTTGGTTTCTAGTTAGTTTCATGTTTAGTTGCATTCATCTTTAGCAATCACATATAGGTTGCATATGTTACTTGCCATGCCTTTAATTGGATTTAATTGCTTAAGACTTGTTGAATATCCAATGATGAATTTTTGCCACTGCACTTAAT
Source organism: Hibiscus mutabilis (assembly GCA_019671005.1). NCBI lineage: Eukaryota > Viridiplantae > Streptophyta > Magnoliopsida > Malvales > Malvaceae > Hibiscus > Hibiscus mutabilis. The sequence continues at coordinate 48,783,082 of CM033736.1, forward strand.
TGAAATAACCTTTAATTTTAGGATTGCATGAAAAGAACTTAGAATTTTACTATGATGCTGAATTTTTTTTACACGGTTGTGGCTTGTTGATTGAAAGAAACTTAGTGAAGTTTGGTTGCTTAAAATTTGGGTAAATTTAAAATTGAAAATTAAAAGTTAATTTCTTGCTAGAGGTGCCCAAAAACTGGCTCTAGTAGTAAATGCACTTTATTGCTAGAGGTGCCCGAAACTGGCTCTAGTAGTTAATGCACATTAAAGAATCGCTAGAGGTGCCCAAAATTGGCTCTAGTCGACTAAAATAAAATGAGAAATTGCTTACTTTGCTAGAGGTGCCCGAAATTGGCTCTAGTGAAAATAAAAATAAATGCCTCGATAATTAAATTGATAAAAGCCTATTGTTCACATAGAATCTTGAAAATCAACTTGTACACAACTACGCACACACATTGTCACGAGCATTATAGTTTTGTTCCGGGTAATTTTTGTGCTATCCGAAAAATTAAAAGGTGATCATTCTTTGTGCCACGGTTCCGAGGTTTGAATTCAAGTTTGAAGCATGTCTTTGATGATTAAAGTCTTGGCAGGTAATTGTTAGTTTGCATTGCTTGAGGACAAGCAATAGTTCGAGTTTGGGGGCGTGATAAGTGTTCAAAAGTACTATTTTTATTACCTTTTTTACTCATATTATTGTTAGACTTAAGCTCATATTAGTTGCATAATTAGTTATTCATGCATTAATTCATGTTTCTTTCCACTGTTGAGCTTGATTACATAACTTGGTGATTTTTGTGGAAAAAGATGTTGTTTTGGTGTGTTTTTGTGTGTGTATGTGCAGGATCACTTGCCAAAGCAATGCCGAGCTAGTTGCCAGGGCAATGCATGAAGGATATGCCGAGCTAGTTGCCAGGGCAATGCATGAAGGAGACGCCGAGCCAGTTGCCATGGCAATTGTCGACAAAGAGAAGATGCAATAGGGATGTCGAAATTGATGACTAGACAAGCCCAAGATGACGTGGAGCAAAGCCCAAACCCAAAGGAATTTGATTTCCATGCAGAGATTAAAGAAGAATTAAATTCCAAGAAGATAGGAGAAGTTCTAGTAGGAATACAATTATAATAAAGAATTATATTCTTTAAAGATAATTTAATTCCAACTCAAACTCCTCCTCAAAGAAGGACTTTGGCCTAGCCCTATAAATAGCAAGGAGATTTCGACAATCCATAGAGAGAAAAATAGAGAAATTTCGACAAGAGAGCAAGGGGGAGAGAGTTCGATTTCTTCTTCTTCTTCTTTGCTTCCATTAGATTCATGGTTTGGGGATTAGTCTTTGTATATCTTTTGAACCCAACCATGAACTAACTTGATTGGTTGGGGTTATTGTGTTTTGTTGTTGTGAGAAACTATTGGATTTTGTTTAGGTAATAAGAGTTTGCACTTTTCTATTTCAAGGTTTATTCATTCTTGGTTCTTATTCTTGTTTGCGAGTGGATTGGGAGAGGATCTCGTAACTTCATCTATTTATCTAATATCGGGAGAGTTAGATTCAAGAAACGAATGAATATGATCTTTATTCAATCTATTGATGGTGAAGATTAATCCGGCTTAGGAATAAGTTAAGGATTTCAACGGCTAAGAAGAGCGCAAGATTGGTTGTTGTTCACCCTTGATTCACGCAGGATGTATTATCAAGGCATGCACAAGTAGCTAGAGTTTCGACTTAGGGATAAGAAGAAACCATTGAAGAACGCTCCGCCGAACCTTGAAGTTGCTGCCCAGACGCCCAAGTAGTTGCCCGAGGCAACCATCGATTAGTTGCCAAGGCAACCCCTGTGCAAGTTGCCACGAGAATCTGAGTTGCCGATGCACTCTTTTACCAAGACGATCCAACCGGCTATCACACCTCAATTCACGATAACCTGGCCTATCTCTCTCTCATTCGATCTCATCTTTTCTTTTACTTTATTGCTTTATAGTTTAGTTATTAGTTAAACTCCTATAATCCTTTAATTGTGTTTTTACTTTTCACGGTCAAAGATAACTTAAGCAAAGTGGCCCAAACCAATCCCTGTGGAGACGATACTCGATACTCATATCACTTTATTACTTGCGACGTGTATACTTGCACAATTGCGTAGCACTTATCACACGCAACATGCGTTTTCCACTTGATTTAATGCCCAAACGAACGTTCCGCCACATCTGATTTTCCCAATTTCTCTAAAAACGGTTGTTCGGCAGGGAATTTACATTCAAAAATCCCTGCTGAACGGGCCCTAATATATATATAACCATGTTACACATTATTCAACAAATAAATTTTTATTTTATATGATTTTTTGGATGTCATGATTTTTAGATTTTTAATCTCACAATTAAAATTATCTTGTTCAATCCCTAATTTGAAGTTATATGTTTTATCCTCTATTAAAAACTGAAATATTTTAAAATATACAAAAATAAAATACGTCAATTTTTCGATATCTATTCCGAGAATTTTTTATGTTCCAAAATTATTTAGTATTAAGCATGTTCAAGTAAAAAAGAAATCAGTGTAGTGATTAATTGATATTATGTACGTAGATTTTTGTCAACAAACTATAACAAAATAGTTTGAATTATCAGGTGACTAAGGATATTTATATTATTTCGCCTTGTATGGATTTGAATCTCGACATAAAAATACAATACTCTTTATCTAATAAAAAAACCATCTCATTCCAAAAAAAATATTTTGAATTAACAACACATCCATTTAAAAATAAACAAAGTACCATTACAAGTTATTTAATTTAAAATTTATAAAATTATTAGAAAATACCATCATGCCGTGTGATCCGCCTGTTTGATTTTACTTCTAATTATTTATTAATATATTGGTTGTTATAACTACATTTGCAAGACTTTGTTTTGTCTACAAGACTAAATATTTCAATATTAGCTTCTGGCATCTATGATCCACATGTTGGTTTTACTTTAATTATTTAATATGTGGTTGTTATAACTAATTTGCTCTTTTTACTACATAAAAAACTAAAATATTTGGGTAAACTACCCTATTAATCATTAGATTAAGAGGTTGATTCTATTTTGACCATTGAACAATTTTTTTTATTAATTAGGTTACTAAATTTTCAATTTGGTTTCAATCATGTCACGAGCTATTAATTGATAACAAAATAAGGCAACACTTAAATGTTCTGTTAACAATTAACAGTCGGTGGCTTGATTAAAATCAAATTGAAAGTTTAGTGACTTAATTGAAAAAGTATTTTGTTCAGTGGTCAAAATAAAATCAGCCCCATAATTTAGTTACCAATAGAGTAGTTTACCCTAAATATTTTTTATGCACTTTGTCTCATGTGTGATATATGTTAGGGGTGTTCAAGGTAGGTTAACCGTACCGTTTAACTTAAACGGTTGGTTAATCGTTATAGTGGTTATTAACCATAACCTAATCGTTAAAGAAATGGTTAAACGTTAATTTCTTATATGTTTAACCATTATAATGGTTAACCGTTAATAAACGGTTCGGTTAAAGGTTAACCTATTACAATTTTATTTTCAAATGTTCGTTATTTATTTTTACAATAATAAATTTATCTCTCCGATAAATATTGTATTAATTTTTTTTATTAAAATACTTAAATAGAGAGATTTTAAATACAAACTTCATACTTAGTTTAAAAAAAGGTACATATAGTATATGTTAACCATTAACCATCTTTTTTAGCAATTCGGTTAACCGAAACCGTTTAACTTTTAATGCTTAGGTTTATTAACTAATAAAATGAACGGTAATACCGGTTAATGGTTATAGTTTATTTTGCACACCCCTCATATTTGTTATCGAACTCCCAAGTTCTACTGCATAGATTGGTTGCAAGTACCAGTGTCCTTGTGAGGTAAATGAGGTTCTACTCCTTGAATTATATTTTGAGAATATGTGTGTTTTTATGTGATCATGTTTACTTATGCGAATTTTATGGTAAGGTATGGCTACACTATTAGAAAACAAGGAATAAAATAAACAAATATAATTGAGTATAGTCGAAATTATAATTTACCGTAAAAAATTAACTGTAAATTAATTTGAAAATAAACAGAAATTTTACACTGCACTTCTGGACGAAGATGAATTGGAAGCAGCATTTTGTTGAAGCATATGTAAATGATCTCCTTAAGACAAATTCATCATCTCTCTGGTGCTAGAGAATTGTTGGACGTCTATCTCTCATGATACATTAACAACCGTTCATAGAAAGTAACACAACTTTAGTGAACGGAGTGAATTCAACTGAACCTTCTTTTATCACAAGAGTTGGACGTATTTGAGAGAGAAATAACTAGAAAAGTTGAATGTCTCAAATGACCAGAGCTGCACTCTATTTATAGTAAAAAAATGAGAGAAATTGATAGGGTAGTAGTTGAAAGCTTTAGGAAAAATAAGGTTCATAATAGACATTAAATGGCTGAAAAATAAAGAGATTTTAGTTGGAACTAATTCACATCCCCTTGTGCAAGAGAGATATGGTTTAAATATTCAATAACTAACAAGTGGTTTTTAGCTTATAAACACATTTCCAGACCTCACACCATTTCAACGTGGGATGAAAGTGTTTTAAGCACTCATTTTTCCTCGACAACATTTTCATGTAGCTTATTTTAAACATCAATTTCTCATTCATCACTCAATCATTTTGAGCTTATTATATATTGTTTAAAAGGCCTCATGAAATAAAATATAAACCATAAATTTTAGGGTAAATTACACCACATACCACTCAACTATGGCAGTTGATTCGAAAATGCCACCGAAATTTAAAAAATTCAAAAATAACATTAAACTTTAGTTTGTGACTCGAAAATATCACTCATCCGTTAACTCTTAACACTCTCATTAAGTCAAAACGGCGTTGTTTCGCTAGAGGAAAAAATATTAAAATCATATGCTTAGAGGGGTTTAAACCCAGGACCTTCAAATATGAGTGTTCAACCTTAACCACTAAACCAACATAATATTATATAATGTCTTACCAGAAATATTATATATCTCAAACTATTTGAGATTAATTCAAATTATTTTATAAAATAAAAATTCTATAAATGATATTAATATATAAAAATATAAAATATATTATTTTTATATTTTTATATATTATTAATAATATAAATGTATTACTTTAATAATATATTTATATAATATATAAAAAACCCTAAACCCTAAACTATTAACCCACAAATCCCCAACCCTCAAACTTAAACCCTAAACCTTAGAGTTTAGGATTTAAGGTTTAAGGGGTTTTTTATATATTAATGTTATGAATATTTTGGGTTTTTCAAAAATAATATATTTATATTATAAATAACATATAAAAATAATATATTTTTATTTAAATTATATACTTATCCATTTGGTTCAACCAAATTATTTTATGAAAAAATAATACTATACATAATATTAATATATAAATAATATAATATATGTTATTTACATATATATTAATAAAAATATATTATTTTATGTTTTTTTATTATTTATAATATAAATATATTATTTTTTTAAAATATTCATTAAAATAATATATTTATTAAAATAATATATTTATATTATAAATAATATATAAAAAACCATAAAACCTAAACCTCAAACTATAAGGTTGATGGTTTGAGCTTTGAGCTTTGTAGTTTAAGATTTTTTATTTAGGGTTTAGAGATTTTATATATTATTTATAATATAAATATATTATATATATATATTTAAATTTTGATTTTTTTAAAATAATATATTTATATTATAAATATTATATAAAAATAAAAACAATACACTTTTAATTATATATATTGATATATATACAAATAATATATTTTATATTATTTATATATTAATATTATTTATAGTGTTATTTATTTCATAAAATAATTTGAATTAATCTTAAGTAGTTTGAGATATATAATATTTGTGGTGAAACATTACATAATTTCAAGTTGGTTTAGTGGTTAAGGTTTAGTCTTTTAATTTGAAAGTTTTGAGTTCAAACCCCTCCAAGCACATGGTTTTAATATTTTTCCTCCAGCAAAACGACGTCGTTTTGGGCTAAATTAGGTTTCAAAACAGCCGCACTAAAACGATGTTGTTTTGTCTTAACGGGGGTGTTAAGAGTTAACGGCGGAGTGGTATTTTCGAGTCACAAAATAAAGTTCAGTGTTAGTTTTGAACTTTTTTAAAGTTCGATGGTATTTTTGAATCAACAACCATAGTTGAGTGGTATGTGGTGTAGTTTACCCTAATTTTTATTATCAAATCTCCGAGTTTACCAATAAATAATATGCACCAAAGTCAGTAGTTATCTATTATTTTTCCAACATCCACAAGTAAAGAACTGTGTTGCTTGTGTGTTAAGGTAAAGTACATTATATGCTAAGCATAAGCATAAGCTTAGCCATTTGATGTTTAGATGTTTACATGCTGCAGTTAGGTGGTCATAAGCATGTGCAATAGGAGCAACCACACAAGCTCCCTAACAAAAAGAATAGTCTAAAGTGAGTTAAGTTAAATATTTGCAATGAAAAAACAAAAGAATAAATTTGAATCAGTGATAAAAAAATATGAGAAAGCAAAATGATGGTGTACTTTATGGATTTGGAGTTCTATTAGACTCATTTTTATTCAAAAGTCAGTGTCGCATTCATTTTTGAAATTGTGTGTAAAAATAGCCTGACGATTGATTTTTGTGAAATTAGGGTTTTGACCCTTTTTAATTCATTTGATTTTTGAACCATTTTTATTTTAACTTTGGAAAATCAATTAATTCATTTTTAAATCAAATTTACCTTTTATTTCCTTTTGAAAAACAATTGGAGTCACCACCGATCACTTTGAGGTAGACCGGACACCGTCAAACCAATCAAGATTCGTTTCTTAAAAAATTGGGTTCGTGAGTAGGTTACGTGTGGGGAAGGATTAGCACCCCCACGAATGCCTGTTATCGGTACCTCAATTTTACGTGGCATTTTGGCATTTTGAATAATTATTTGAATTTAATTTGACCCTTAATTATTAAATGAATTTAAATTCCAAATGGATATATCGTTTTATAAGGAAATTCATTTTATCCGAATATGAGATTAAAAGCACCCCGTTAAGTGGCACCCCTATTCATATTCGAAAATGAATTTCCAACATAAAAGGTTTGAATGCATGATTTATTATTGCCTTGTTCATTTTAAGTACAAACTTAAATGGGCTCTAATTAATTAAGATTATTTAGACTATGAATATTGTTAAATTTAAAGGCCTTTATGAGACAATATCAATTATTGGAATACCATCCATCTAGGAACCCCTAAATTCCTACATAATATTCACTAATTAATTGTTATTCTAATTATTTAAAGTTATAGTCCTAATTAAGGCTCTAGGTCAATTAATAATTTTTAAAGTCTAATGGGTATTAAGTATTCCACTTAAAAGCCCATGTTGGATAACACCTCATTGCAAGCAATGAAACACCATCCAAATTTAGAACTTAAAAGTTTCCCTCTTACTACATATTAATTTACTACAATTATCTTACCTAATTTAATTATTAAATCATAGTTAAAGAACCTAAAAATGTAAAGGCTCTAATAATTTATAAAAAAACTAAATGATTAAATTGTCTAACAATTAATCCTATATGCAACTTAAAAGCATGCACCAATCATATATAACTTAAGAAATTAAATTAATTAAACACAAGACTAAATTAAAGAAATTTGGAATTAAAGCTGATTTTATTAAAATGGTGACTAAATTGAACATAATACAAACTTCTTAGCCCAATTACAAAAGAACCATTGACCAAATTGAAATAAATCGCAAACTTCATGGTCAATTTAAAAGGAAATAGGGACCAAATTGAGAGAAGTGTAAAGACAGGGGACAAAACCCTAAGGATCCTAAATTAGGGCGCGAATCTAAGGACCCGGCCCGACCAAAAGGCGCAGATCCTCCTTGACCCGATGCCAAAACGGCACCGTTTCGTTTGGCCTATAAAAGGCCCAATCCGAGTATAACTAGGTCATTTGGCCATGTTACTCTCTCTCAACCCTTTCTCACTCCCAAAATCCTTTGAACGCAAACACATCCCAAACCCAGATTTCCCTTAAAAATGGATTGAAACCCTCGTTTTAGGATGAATGTTCATCCGTGTTCATCAAGAACAAGATGAACATCATCAACTCTGGCCACGAACCTCCATGCCAACCACTGCCAAATCTTCAACTGCCACTCTCTCTCCATGCTCAACATTTCGTTGACCACCGTGCCTAAACTCCGGCCATCGCCTCATTTCGGCCGGCTGCCATAATGCGATTTTCGACCACCGTACCTCTACCATACCTAAACCCTAGAACTCTCAAAAATTCTATTCCCACCTCTCGAAACCTAAAAAACTACCCGATCTGATAGGATCTCCCGACTTCAATCACCTAAATCTAGATATACCCACTTGATCCCTCTTCAACTCCGTCGTACCGATCTATCCAGTCGCCACAAGGTAAAACTCTTATATTCATTTTCATTTTATATTTCGATGTTCTTAGGTTTTTACATTTTAAATCCCTCATCTATTTACTTTGTAGGTAAATGCAAAGGAGATCGAAAATATACTTCTCAACGACGATGTAATCACAGCGATGACATGTGGCGAATGGGCTCCCGACAACGTTCTGACTCCAACTCCAAATGGTTCGACTTCTAAAAATGGTAAAATTCCCCAAATTACCCTTTCTCTCTCTCTCTTTTATATTTATTATTATTATTTAATAAAGTAATTATGATTATCATTAATGATCCTGATAATTTCTCTCTCTTTGTATTTATAGGGTCTGACTCGTTGATGTCATAGTTGATGACGTTAGTGCCAATTGGTGCCAACTAAGAAAGGAGAAAGCACAATCCGCACGACGTTGGTTCAAACCAATGAGGAGCTGTCACATGGACTCCTTTGGGCAGGAAAATGGATTTCTAATGTAATTTTGGTTTTTTTGGGCTGGCAGTGGGTTATAAGACTGATATAATGAGCTGTAAAGATTGGGATTGGGCCTTGTAGTTTAAAATGGCTTTTAATATGTATAATGGATATATGTATGTAAATAGACATTATTGTATAGACTATATTTGGACTGAATTTTAAACTGTTTATTTATTTTTATTATTTATTTTAGCCTTATTTATTTAATATATTATAGACCCCGGACAAAATACGGTTTTACTGTTGCCCCTCTTTGCTCATTGATGTGAAACATGAAGTAGGCAGAGATTGAAAAGACACAGATTTTGTTCGAATCCACTAGCCATCCTCTAAACTACTAAAGCTTGAAGCTGTTCTTCTCATTTCAAAATTCTTCAAACTTTTGCCAAACTGTAGAATCTGAAGTTGTTCTTCTTATTATGAAATTCTTCATCTTCTAAGGTTCGAAAATGCTCTTGACATTCTTCCTCTCTTGAGATTTGAAACTGTTCATTCCTCTAGCAAGGCGTCTGCACTATCAATTACAACTAAAAATAATCCACCTCTCTACCAAGGCGTCTGCACTGTCAATTATGAATGATTTATCTTTCTGAAAGTCACCGAAATTTGAAGTTGTTATTTTTATTACGAAATTCTTCAATTTTCTGCGAAAGTCTTCATCTTCTGAGGTTTGAAGTTGTTCTTCTTATTATGAAATTCTTCATCCTTCTATCAAACAATCCACATTTCTACAAAGGTGTCGAACAAGTAAGTTCTCCTTATTATGAACTCCATATTCTTCTGGAAATGTCAACTCCACCCCTCTATAAAGGCGTTGACGGTCAAACTCTTCTTATTATGAGTTCTTTATTTTTTTTGCATGTCTACCTCTCTGTAAAGGTACGAGCAAGTGAGCTCTTCAACTCCCCATTCCTCAGCAAGCAAACTCTTCTCATTAGAAGTTTTTGAATTTCGCTGATCCACCTCTCTGTAAAGGCACGAACAAGTGAGCTCTTCTCATCAGGAACTCTCCCCATTCTTCAGCAAACGAACTCTTCTCATTAGGAGCTCTTCATTTTTTCTTGGCGAGTTATTCTTATTATGAACTCTAAATTCTTTGATGGACGAGTTCTTCTCATTTGGAACTTTGGATTCTTTACTAAAAATGCCGATTCACCTCTCCTCTGGGGAACAATTAATCTTGCAAAAAGAAACATCATCAATTAATTTGAATTTAATCTGAAATAACATGAAATATTTTCAATTTGTCGCCTGAAGTACTAAGTTCTTTAATGTCATTACTTTTCTGCCTAAGGCATCTTGATCTCTCTATCTGAAGCTCATATGGGATCTCATCTCTTATTTCTCTTTCTCTGTTGATCAATTTCTTCTGTGCTTGGAATGTGTGTGACTGATTAAACCGAGCACCTTTCTCATCTGCCCTTTGTTGATCTATCTGGCCTTTCGATCAAGTAACATAAATTTCTTTCTTTTTCTTTTTCCTTTTTTCCTTTCTTTTTCTTTTTCTTTCTTTTTTCATCCTTCATTTTTTTTCATTTTTCTTCTTTCTTTTCCTTTTTTCTTTCTTCTTTTTTTTCTTTTTGCTTTTTTTTTCATTTCTTTCTTGAACTGTTGGCCCAAAAGCTTGATGTCTTCCAATAACATGCCCCACCATCTTATTTTAGCAACCCTCGAAAAGTTCCCATCATTTCCAAAGGTGTTAACCCAAAGGACTTAACATCAAGCCCGAATGACTTATTGAAGACCCGATGGATTTAGGGTCGTAATGTACTTCTTTTCCTGTGCAAACAATCAAATATTTTTGCTAAAGTCCGCCTCTGTAAACTGAGATTTTGCTAAAATCTGCCCCTTTAGATGGAACATCTTGCTGAAATCTGCCTCTATAAATAGAATGTCTTACTGAAATATGCCTCTGTAAATAGAATATTTATTGAAATCTGCCTCTGCAAACGAAATATCTTAAGATCTGCCTCTGTAAATAGAATATTTTAGAGAAATTTGCCTCTATAAACAGAATGTCTTTGCTAATCTGCATCTGCAAATGGAAAATCATGAATTAATATATAAAATGGCTTTTCACAAACAGGCCTAAAATCTTTGTTAGATCTATTTCTCTAAGAGCTATGCTCTCTCTTTGTTGAATTTTCTTCTCTAAGATTCATGTTCATTCCTTATTGGATCTTTCTCTTCAAAATCTTTATTCTTTCTTAACTGGATCTTTTCTTCGAGATCTCTGCTCGTTCCTTCTTGGATCTACTTTTTAAAAACTTAAAGATATAAATTGGTTTTCACATTTCCTTGATTGAATTTGCAAATTCCTGCCAAAATATGCAAAAATGCTTTGAATGTATGAATTAGCATGCTCCTACTTATGGATGCCTAACTATATGATGTATGAATGTTGTCAATTGATGTCCACTTGGGAAAACTTTCATCTTCAAGGAAGCTCCAAATTTCTTCAGTTCGTCATTCATTAAAACTTCTTCTACTGACATCGTAACCCATCTCACACCCAGGTTCAATCTTCAGGATCTCTGTATCTTTTGCTCCAAAGCGCCTTTTTAGGTTTTCACTTTGGTTGTTTTTCTATTTTTTTTCTTTTTCTTTTTCCTTCTTTCCTCCTTTTCTTTTTTATTTTTTTTTCTTTCTTTTCTTTTCTTTTTCCTTTTTTTCTTTATTTTTTTCTTTTTTTAAGTGCCCTAGCGAGTTTTCACCTTATTTGTCTCATTTCTTCTTTCTTTGCAATGTGTTTCTCATTTGCTTCAAATAAACCGATTTCAATCCTGATGGAACTCATACTTGTCTTTCCATGGATTTATCACATAAATCTGTCTCTTGTCATATCTCACCATGTATTTCTCAAAACTTGAGTACTAGTGATAGCTCATTTCTTAGAAAGCCCTTCTTGCTATGTCTTCATTCAGCTTCTTTGACAACATTTTTTCATGGTTCGAAAAGAGATCATGATTTCCTGTTTTTCTAGCTTGCAGACTTTGTTTGCCAGCATATGACATATTATTATGTGATGTTCTTTGTAGCATTGCCCCACTCAGGCTTGTGTTCGATTATCATCTTCGCTCACATTCACCTTGTTTTCTTGCTTTTGAATAGCAAAAACCATCAACGGATTGATCTTGCTACATCTCATATACCTCAAAGATAGCCTATGCTCTCTCTCTTTGCCCCAGAATTTCTTGTGTCACTTTCTTGCAGCTTTTGTTTGAATGTTACTGACACTCGGAGTTGTGTCTTTTCCTCATCATACTTTTCATCATTAAACAAGTATCGAGGCCACCTCCTATTCTACCTGCACTTAAAGGATTAGTACATCATAGTAATACCCACGAAATCCTTTGCTTTTCTTATATCTAATCAATTTATCTGCAAGATGCTTGTTGAAAAGATAAGTGAATGGCTCAAATATTATTTTACTAGATTTGAGAAATTGGAATAATTTGATAAGTCACGACAAACATGAGAAAATAAAATTAGGCCCCCAAGTACCAAGTGCAATAGAGCCTTCAAACCAAACTACAAAGATCAACTCCAATGAGACCCCTTCTAAATTATTAAACATTTGGGAGAAACATTCCCCATATACCAAATTCTATCATAGTTAAGGTGGCACTCTTTACCTCACTAACTCACCATGCCCCATTTTCCCTCTTTTCTGATCTCGATCAAGCATTAGAAGTCTATAAGTCATTGAAGAAAGGTTAACCCTAATATACGAGATGTATTATGAAGACAAACTCACCTTGCTCCAATACCCGCATATGGTCAAAATGGTCTTTTGAGGCTTGTAATATAGGCTATGGCTCACGGTTACCAAAGAAATGATATATAGGCTCAAATAAATACTTAAGGGTGATAGAACCAATGATCATTTCTTCCAAGTGAAATATCATTTTTGCACTGATCTGAATATGTTCAGATGAAATGCTTTTTTATTCTTTTTCTTTTTCTTTTTTTATGGATCGCTCTTGACTGTCCATTTCTGGGTTTTCACTCTAGAGTTCATTTCCCTTCCTTGAAATCAACCTTCCACTGCTCCTTTAGATAGAGAATTGTTTGAATGAAAGATCTCACATATATGTATTGTTTTTCTTTTGCACTTTTTAACTTTAGTTCTTTCTTCAGTTGCTTTGACTTGATTTCGCTGACTTTTTGAACATAAACTTCCACTATTTCTTTTTCTTTTTTTTGTTTTTTTAAACTTGATTTAAAATATTCTTCTTCATTCATCATGCCTTTCTGACTTTTGTGCTTGATATATTCACTTTCGTTTCTTTTGTCCCTAATTCACAAGGCATTATTATCATGGCATAATCAAAATCGAACATCTTTCACTTGCAAACAAACTTTCATCCTTTTTGCCCCTAGCGTAGGGGTGATCCTTAGTTTGGGTTGAATCCAAAGAAAATCATCAGGCTCAAAGGGGACAACAAATGATACTTTTCTTATTTTCTTTCTTTGTGAATGGACATGAAGGAATGCCAAATGTCCTCCCATACTTGGATATCTTCGAAGAAAAGCAGTCTTCAGGTGGAAGATGTTTTAGGTTATCACTTCATTCAAAGACCTTAGCCAGCAATGCTTGAGAGTAAAATTCACTCAAAGTTTGCATTTGGGACTTTCCCGTAATTCCTGAACACTTATTAATGTTTTCCAGTTAATCCAAATAAATTCGAAGAAAGTCATATTTTTTGAAGTTGAACTCTTAATTTGATTAAAGGTTACTCTTACAATTAATATCCCTGGACCTAGGAAAATATTAGTGAAGATATATACATATACGTATGGGAGAACAAAAACTAACCTATAACAAAGAATGAATGAAATATTAAAAGAATCAAAGAATACAAAGTATTTGCCATTTGAGAAATATATAAGAAACAAGCATCATAAGTAAATAAACCGAAATAGCCTCCCTTACAATGGGCAAAAGCGAATGGGATAATTCAGGGTATTACTCTGCAACAGTCTTAAAACTGCAAACAGATCCCCTATGGTTTAATTGTCAGCCGTTAATCAAGGAAAACCATAGTGAATTTCGTACACTCTAATTCTACCAGGAATTCTTCATTTATCTCTTTTACCAGTACAAATACATGTCCATTTCTCTCTCATGCCCTGATGCTCTCGTTTAATCTTGAATTGAAACTATCATGTATGTGAATTTTCCTGTGTCTTTGATCATTTCTTTGATCTATGTAACATCTTATGACCATTGTCTACATGAACTCTGATGTGTTAAGATGTCGACTAGATGTGTTGAAAATTTTGATAGGCATGTCTATTTGAGCTTTCTTCCTTGAAAATTGCTGGCCTTTAATTCATTTCACTTGGCTTTTCACTTTCTGTCTTTGCTTGACGCATTTTGCACTTAAATTCCTGGCAATCTCATTGCATTGACTCCAATCATGGGACTACATATCTTAATAGTTGATCTTCAGTGTCAACTTCCAAAATCTCTTGGTTTAGAAAGTTTTGAATTTGCAGCTTGAAAATGTAACAATCTTCAATGTCTCAATCATAATTCACAATAATCTTGATATTGTAACAACTTAATTAATGGGGCTCTGATAATTTCTCATGATACGACAAAGCTTCGAGCAATTTGAAATATATCTCATAATAGAAAACATGAATAAGATCCAGTTTAGATTTTGACTTTCCACTGACAGGAGCATCTTGAGCATCTGATCTTGTAGTATTCTTCGGTAAAGAAAATATTACAGAAAATATGCCAAAATATTACTCAGACTCTAATAAACCCCAGACTGCAACGAGTTATTCACAAAAGTTTGTCATAGCTTATGTCATTTTCCTTTTATCTCAATTTCTTTAGCAAATGATAGTCTTTGATTAAACCGGACTCCTTAGTTTCAGAACATAAATACCTAGCCCTGATGAGACCAAAAACTTCAGTGGGACCATTATCAGAAAATGATTTTGGATAGGGTAGAGCCAAAAATCTGAACATGACATTGGATAGGGATAATTGTCTCCCTTTTCTGAATAAACTCTTTAGTCTCTTTGTCGTGTATCTGTATTCTGCTCCTCTTGCAATCAATTCCTTTGTGAGCAAACTAAAATCTTCAATTGACCTTGGCATTCATCACTTTAGATAAAAAAACTCTTCTACCCCTCGTCTCTGTTAGGATCATTATGTCCTCTGACTGTTGTTGAACCATTGATTCAATAAGACATTTGGCCGAATTCCAGAATTTGACTTTATTCAATCTTTCTATATATGTCCACTGGTCCTTCATTTTAGCGTTTTCAAAATCCACCAGTGCCTCTAAGTCAAGCATTCCACTATTATCTTCATAACCCAAACTCGGATCTTCTAGATTCTTTACAAATGCCCCTAGCTATATTGATCTGAACTTACTCATCCTTTTTTTCTTTTTATTTTCATCCCTTTTTCTTGACTTCTTTTTTTGACTTTTTTTGCATGAAGAGTTCTTTTAGACTGAACCCTTATGTGATATGAATTTCTATCTTGATCACCCATGTTGGTACTTCATCTAGAATCTTTCCTTTCTTGACCTTTCTGATTCCAAACAAAGTGATAGCTCGTATTCAATCTCGTTCTTGGACTGATCAGTCTTTTACTTCATTCGATCCAAGTAGCCCTCAACAACCTTTGTGACTGCTTAACCTTAATAAGCCTATTACACATGCATTTTAGAACATGAACTTTAACTAATGCAATGTTACTTTTTTTAAAAATGTAACATTTTAAACAAAAGTGCAATATTGTTTTATTTTATATAATGTTTAAATAATTTAATGCATGAATACAAGAGGTATCGATTTCAAGAACTAGTCATTAGAACAACACCCATCTAACCAAAAGGTTGAATACAAGGAGAAGCCAATATGTTCACTAGCTCTAGCTCTTTTGGTTGATCACTTTGTTTAGCCTCTGAGTTAACATCTGTCCTAGATCGGTGTTAATATCAGAATGTTGTTGCAGGTTCACGACTTCATCGAACAAAGTCTGCACATGCCAGGCTACTTCCTACACTTGGCTCTTAAAGTTAATCATTTCACAACTCTGTTCTTGGATAACGTGGATCACTGCCTTGACTTGACTTTTAGTGTTTTATCCTTCATTGTGGCACCTCTTCAAAAATTACGAGTTGGTCTTTCAAATGTTGTATTGTGTTTTCTAATTCTGTTATTTTATCTAGCTCTTCATTTTATTAGAAATCAGCATTTTCCTTAATTATGGTATCCTTCGGTAAATTTCATCATTTGTGAAATTTGAATATCGCCTCTGAGTTCAAAGCTTTCTATTCTTCATTAGGTTTAGAAACAATCCTTGAATTCCCCTTCAATTTATTCATCCTCTATCCTTCCTCTGGTTATCACCTTTTCTTGGATATTGCATCTTGTTTATCTCTGTAACTGTCGCTGGCTCTATCTTGAAACTTGAACTGTTATTGAGCCTTTTATAAATCTTGTCCTTTTGACCCCTAGAGTAGAGTAACAAAGTCTCATATTTCTCTATTGTTGGTATCACATGTATCCTCTCGAAAAGCGAACAATTATACCTAGCTTCATAAACGGGTCATGGCCCTAAACAACTATTGATCCATTTGATTGTCTAACAGCAACGCTATAATCCAGAAATCTTATTGAAAATGACTCTTCATATCCCTATCATATGGTTCTCAAATTAAACTTGGTTCTGACAAACCTTTATTATGCTCAGAAATTTCTGGTACAACCTTGCATTAATGACATCTGACCTCCACGAATATTGTCTTCGTTTTTGTATTGAGTATTTTCGAATCAGGTCCAAAGTGACATATTATCCTCCAGTTGTCTATCAGATCCTTCATCTTATGACCACTACTTACTAGACTAATCCTCAAACAGATGCCTCTCATGAATGCAATGTGATGTAACATATATAAAACACAGAAAAAAACAAAATAAACAATTTGTGTCAGTGTGGTGAAATAATACTATAAGCAAAAATAGTTGCTATAAAAGAAAACAATTTATACTACGTAAAAAAATAACTAGAGAAAATTTTATATTGTGCACAAAAAATAACCAAAGAAGTGTATTTAAATCAGCAACACCCTGTCCTAGGTCTCTGTCTGGCTCTAATGGGGTAGGTTTCTAGATTACAGCATGTTGTTTTCATTCTAGACTCTGGGTACCCGAACTGTCGTTACTGTCTACTACGACAGCAAGACATCGATTCGGGAGTAAACGGCCCCTTATAACAGAGGCGTAACCTCACGATATATAAGGTTGGTATACTGGAAGGAGGACAAAATTCCGATCACGGAGCTGGATACCTCACGTAGGATCATGCCTCACTCCCACTTAAGGGTGGAAAGCCCGGGTACAAGGCTTATGCATGAATAACAGTTTATATCACACAAGAAAAAGCTATCTCCATTCTTTCTAAAAATTCATCCAATAATTATTGAAAAAAATTAAATTCAAATTGCCTTCCTAGAATGCCAAAATGCCACGTAAAATTAATTAGGCCTAACTCTCAGTTTTTTTAAAACAGTTCCCTAGCGGAGTCACCAAGCTGTCGCGACCATTTTTGAAATCATGTGTAAAAATAGCCTACGATTGATTTTTGTGAAATTAAGGTTTTGACCCTTTTTAATTCATTTGACTTTTGAACCATTTTTATTTTAAATTTTGGAAAATCAATTAATTCATTTTTTAAATCAAATGTACCTTTTATTTCCTTTTGAAAAACAATTGGAGTCGCCACCGATCACTTTGAGGTAGACCGGGCACTTCAAACCAACCAAAGATTCATTTCTTAAAAAATTGGGTTCGGGAGTCGGTTACGTGTGGGGAAGGATTAGCACCACCACGAACGCCCGTTATCGGTACCTTAATTTTAAGTGGCATTTTGGCATTTCAAATAATTATTTGAATTTAATTTGACCCTTGATTATTAAATGAATTTAAATTCCAAATGGAGATATCTTTTTATAAGGAAATTCATTTTATCCGAATATGAGATTAAAAGCACCCCGTTAAGTGGCACCCCTATTCATATTCGAAAATGAATTTCCAACATAAAAGGTTTGAATGCATGATTTATTATTGTCTTGTTCATTTTAAGTACAAACTTAAAGAGGCTCTAATTAATTAAGACTATTTAGACTATGAATATTATTAAATTTAAAGGCCTTTATGAGACAGTGTCAATTGCTTGAATACCATCCATCTCGGAACCCCTAAATTCCTACATAATATTCACTAATTAATTGTTATTCTAATTATTTAAAGTTATAGTCCTAATTAAGGCTCTAGGTCAATTAATAATTTTTAAAGTCTATTGGGTATTAAGTATTCCACTTGAAAGCCCATTTTGGATAACAACTCATTACAAGCAATGAAACACCATCCAAATTTAGAACTAAAAAGTTTCCCTCTTAATACACATTAATTTACTAAAATTATCTTACCTAATTTAATTATTAAATCCTAATTAAAGAGCCTAAAAATGTAAAGGCTCTAATAATTTATAAAAAAACTAAATGATTAAATTGTCTAACAATTAATCCTATATGCAACTTAAAATCATGCATCAATCATATATAAATTAAGAAATTAAATTAATTAAACATAGGACTAAATTAAAGGAAAATGGAATTAAAGCTAATTTTATTAAAATGGTGACTAAATTGAACAGAATACAAACTTCTTAGCCCAATTACAAAAGAACCAATGACCAAATTGAAATAAATCGCAAACTTCAAGATCAATTTAAAAGGAAATAGGGACCAAATTGAGAGAAGTGTAAAGAGAGGGGACAAAACCCTAAGGATCGTAAAGTAGGGCGTGGATCTAAGGACCCGACTGGCCAAAAGGCACGGATCCTCCTTGACCCGGTGCCAAAATGGCACCGTTTTGTTCGGCCTATAAAAGGCCCAAATCGAGTATAACTCTGTCATTTGGATGAGTCACTCTCTCTCTCTACCCTTTCACTCCCAAAATCCTCTGAACGCAAACACACCCCAAACCCAGATTTCCCTTGAAAATGGATCGAAACCCCCATTTTAGGATGAATGTTCATCCATGTTCGTCAAGAGTAGGATGAACATAATCAACTCCAGCCACGAACCGCCATGCCAACCACCGCCAAATCCTCAACCGCCACTCTCCGTCCATGCTCAACCATTCGTCAACCATCGTGCCTAAACTTCGGCCATCGCCTCATTTTGGCTGGTCGCCGCAAGGCGATTTTCGGCCGCCGTAAGACGAATTTCAGCCACCGTACCTAAACCCTAAAACTCCCAAAAATTTTATTTCCACCTCCCGAAACCTAAAAAACTATCTGATCCGATAGGATCTCCCAACTTCAACCACCTAAATCTAGATCTACCCACCCGATCCCTCTTCAACTCCGCCATATCGATCTATTCTGGCCGCCACAAGATAAAACTCCTATCTTCATTTTCATTTTATATTTCTATGTTCTTTAGGTTTTTTATTTTAAATCCCTCATATATTTACTTTGTAGGTAAACGCAAAGGAGATAAAAAAAAATAAACCTCTCAATGGCGATGTAATCACGGTGATGATCGACGGCGAATGGGCTCCTGGCGACGTTCCAGCTCCAACTCCAAACGGTTCGGCTTCCAAAAATGGTGAAATTCCCCAAATTGCCCTTTCTCTCTCTTCCTTTATATTTATTATTATTATTATTATTTTAATAAAGTAATTATGATTATCATTAATGATCCTGACAATTTCTCTCTCTTGGTATGTATAGGGTCTAACTCGCTGATGTCATAGTTGATGACGTCATCACCAACTGGTGCCAACTAAGAAAGGAGAAAGCACAATCCGCGTGACGTTGGTTTGGACCAATGAGGAGCTGCCACATGGACTCTTTTGGGTAGGAAAATGGATTTCTAATGTAATTTTGGTTTTGTTGGGCTGGCAGTGGGTTATAAGACTGATATAATGAGCTGTAAAGATTGGGATTGGGCCTTGTAGTTTAAAATAGCTTTTAATATGTATAATGGATATATCTATGTAAATAGACATTATTGTATGGACTATATTTGGATTGAATTTTGGACTGTTTATTTATTTTATTTTGGCCTTATTTATTTAATATAGTATAGACCCCGAACAAAATACAAGTATTACAGTTAGTCTATCACGTACACAATAAGTCAACAAATATTTAATATTTTTTAAATTGAAAATTTTATTTTAATAAATTGTACACGACAATATCTGACAGTCCCTGACTATGGTATATATAATTTGGCGTTGGGAACTCTAATTTGGCGTGCATGTAATCTTCGAAAACAAGTGATTAATGAGCTTGTACATAGTAGTTGATGTGTTCTAAATGAGTTTGGGCAAGGTGGTCTTTTTTCTACTATAAAAGTTGAATCGATACCATAACTGATTTATTTATGTTATTGGAGTATGAAACATGTTTTGATCAGTTTCACATGGTCTAGTCGAATAAAATCATTAAAAAGTAACACATGGTATGCTGATTAGAAGAGAGAAATGATGTGAAAATTTAAAAATAATTAAAAAAACCACGTCAGTTTTGTCGTTATTTTTTAGGGTACTAAATAGAAAATAAATACTCTCCCCGTCCCATTTATTTTGTTCATTGTTGACTTTTTACACACTTTTCAAATAAAAATTTATTTATTTTCAAATTAAACCATGTTCTAAATTTATAATATTTCTTTAGGATAGAATATTTTTAAAAAAATAATTAAATAATTATTTTTATAATATTATATTAGAGGGTTTAGAAATTAAAATAAAAAATCTAAATGTAAATCTAAATCATTATTTTTAAATAATTTAATATTTATATTTTATGCTAGATAAATATTATAAATTTAATTTTAGATTTTTAATACTAATTTTATAAAACTTATAGGAATTTGTATGCAGTAAAATAACCAAAGCGAGGTCAACATAAAAGAAGGCACACAAGAGATATGAGATTTACGTGGTTCGACCTTGCCTACTTCCACGGATGTGAGAAGTGAATAATCCACTATCAACGTAGAGAACAAGAAGAGTACAAATAAATGATATCTCATGTAATCACATAATTCAGTATGTGTATCTCAGAACCCGGTGTAACCAAAACATTCTTCCTAACGTCTCTACAATACTCATCTCTACAACATAGCCTCTATAGTTGCAGAGATCCTAAAATTGGTTACATCTCTCCAAAATTAATTTTGTCTCATCTAGGCTTTGTTTGGTAGAGAGGAAACAAAATTGGAAAGATAAAAAAATTGAAGTGATGGAAAAATGGAATGATGAAAAAATATATATTTTTTCTTTTCATCGGTGTGCTTGGTTGAGAGGATAGAAAACTAGAAAGAAAATAAGTTTCTTTCCTCTCTATTGCTTAGTACACTAGAAAAATGAGAGGAAAGAAAATTAAGCTTTAAAAACTATAATTTACTTTTAATTTTTGTAATTTAGTTTAATTTTTTTAGTATGATTATTTTTATTCAATTCTGTCCCTAAAAATTTTATTTAATCTAAAATTGACCCCTATTTATTTCTAATTTTTATAATTTAATCTAATATTTTGAATATAGTTTTGTTTTTGTTCAATTTAATCCCTAAATTTTTTTCTTTAATTCAAAATTGACTTGTATGTATTTTTATTTTTTTTTATAATTGAGTCTTGTATCTTTAATATGATTTTATTTTTGTCCAGTTTAGTCCTATAATCACTAATTTTTTCTGGTGGTATTATTATTATATTATTTTAATAATATTATTATTATTTAGTATTATTAAAATTATTATTAATATTTAATATTATTATTATTATTAATTTTGTTATTATTATATAAAATAGATCAATATAATATAATAAAAAGCTCAATTAAATTAAATGTGTTCAGTCCATCTACAATTATAAGAAAATCCATATAATACATAGGCTTGTTTGGCCCAAATACAAGAAACCCTATCCCTAATCTATTTTTTTTTCTCTCTACACAACCAAGATCTGGTTGTTGCATCAGATCTGATCTAACGGTTCATATCAAGCATGAGTGACCTCCCATCTCCCTCCACGCTCACGTAAAGCCACCACCCGAGACCGTTGGTATTCCCAAGGGCCCATGTGCCAAGACTGTAGATTGTGAGGTTGTTTTTTTTTTACATTCGAATTGATATGATCATGCATCCATGAATTAGGGATTAGCTATTAAATTAGATCAAATTTTAATTTTTTTAGTAAATATGATACAAAACCTTTAGGTACTGATTTTCGGGCGTGGTGGGGGTGCGAACCCTTCCCCAGACGTAACTAACTCCCGAACCCAAACTGTTTTCTATCTCTGGTTTACTTTTTGGTGTCCAATCTACCATATCTAAGTGACCGGTGGTGACTCCATAGTTTTATTTTAAAAATCAAGCTTTTTCAAAAAAAAAAACCCCCGAAATCATTTTTTTTTCAAAGTAAGGGAACATGACGAATTTTTGTCACTACAAGACCATAAAATTTTTATTTAATCTAAATTTGATATTTATTATTTCTAATTTTTATAATTTAGTCTATTATTTTTATAATTTAATCTCAATAGTTTCACTATCAATGCAACACCTAATATCCGATACAAACGAATCCAACCTGAATATCAAATGCTACAAATGGCCCATTTGTGGCCTAAAAACATATTTTAAAAAATAAGCATATTCGATTACATGGAAGTAAACAACCAAAATGAATATAAAGAGGAAACAATTAACTAAAGTCACCCGAGAAAATAAACTTTTAAAAACTTTCAAAAAAATAAACGATTTAACAAAAATGCATGTTGGTAATTTTACAAGATTTAAACCCAAAAAACATTCAAAACTTAAGTACACGTTTAATATAAGTAGAAACATCTTATACCTCTGTTTTTCTAATAGAAAGGAGTTCAAATCGAAGTAAATTTAACCGAATTGAGCTTTAGGGACTAAAATATAAATAATTCATAAGTTGAATTTTAAGTTAAAAATTTTGTTTCAGGTCTGTTTTAGACTCATTAATTCCATTTAGACTTAATGGTAAATTCTTGTTGAAATCGAATTTGAAATAGAGTGTTAATTGCAAAAATAAGTAGTTTACAAGCCATTTTGAAAACATCATAAAATACAGGAGGCACTTTTTCGAAAAGTGAAATTAAACCTTCTTTTATGAAATCAATATCATCATTAACATATAGACCAAGTTTCAGGTTAATCTAATGAGTCCTTAATTGCAACTATAAAATTAGTGACTAAAATGTAAAGTTTGAAGTTATAAGATATTGGATTAAATTATAAAATAGAAATAAATAGAGGTCAATTCCAAATTAAATAAAATTTGAGAGATTAAATTGAACAAAAATAAAACTATAGTAAAAATTTAGATAAATTATAAAAATTAGAAACAAATATGAGTCAATTTTGGATTAAATAAATATTTTATGGGCTAAACAAAATGTTATTATATTAATGATATTGACTTTAATAGTAAAATTTAAAACAAATAAGGGTAAATTTTAGATTAAATAAAATTTTTAGGGACTAAATTGAACAAAAATAAAATCATATTAAAAATATTGGATGAAATTATTTTAAATATAATTTGATAATTTTATTACTAAAATATCATAGCTTTCACTTTTCTTTCCTATTTTCACCCAATTTCGAAGAGAAAACTATTTGTAAAGGAGCAAGGAAAACTACTTCTCCTCCCATTTTATTTCCTTCCAATTTTTCACTCTACCTAGCAACCATTAAATTCATTTTCTTTCCAATTTTCTCCCCTCTTTATTCTCTTCCCCGTTTCCACCCAACCAAACAAAGCCTTAATTCTTCTCTCATAATTCTAAATGTTAAGACCAACTCTATATTTATAGAGCTAAATTCTTGACCACCAAGATATCTTAGCTCATGAGACTTTTTGCCTAATATAAATACTTAGATATTAAATAAACCTAATTATCAATTATTCTTCCAACACTAGAATTACAATTGATAATTTCAAATAGAACCTTGAGTTTGGAAACTACAAGGAAAGGGCGTGGAGTTAAAGAGAAAGGAAAGGAAAGGGTAGTTTACTAACTTGAAAACAATTTTCTTTGAAGCTAATTAATTTTAGTAATAAAACAATATATTTATTTTGGAAAGTGCAAAGAAAGTAAAGGTTACTTTAATTTGTATGTTTTTTTTGCCGTTTTGGTTTTTCAGGACTTTATTTAAATTAATTCGGACCGACCCACGTCGCATACTTGGTTTTGGTGGGTGTGTCTTTCAGTGATAACTTTTAGCATACACAATGCCTCGAACTCGAGACCCGCTTAAGAGGTATCAAGCTACTTACCACTTGGATCAACCCCGTTGGTTTTAATTTATATGTTAATAATATATTTTATAATTATTTAAAAAAATAAAAGTTTATTAAATGAATAATAAATTAAACTAAATCAAGTTGTCCTAGATTATAAAATATCATGTCATACGGGGTGGTTAGGGAGATAGGCTTTGAATTTTTGTGTTTTCATATGTGCTTCCCATAAGGTTGATCTTTTGACAAGTTTGTATGGTATTCTATGGGTATTCTTTTCTCCTATTTAGGTTTAAGAGGGTTTTTAATGAGACCCGTAGAATATTTCTTTTCCTGTCAAAAAAATATATCATATGTCATATTCCAACCCTATCCAATTTGGGATGTACCTTGTTCCTTAGGGCTTAGATTAAATGCCAAACTCGTTGCTTCAATGATAAACTCAAATCATTATAATTTTAAATAAATTCCTAAGTTTATAAATTTTATTTTTGGTATTTTTTGTTTATTTTCTATATATGTTTAGGGTTTTGGGTTGTTTCTTCTGAAAATGTTGTCTCCTATGTGATAATTCGAATTCTTTGTTTGAGAGTATAATGTATCTTATCACTACATCAAATGGAATTTTCATTTTTCAATCCACATAAGGTGTTGTTTTGTAAATTACAGGCTTATATCACAAATAAATATCTAAAGTATATCAACATTTTCATTTAGGTACCGAAATAGTACATAATGTATTTTTAAATCAATGTCACATGTTAACTTTTATGAACCTAGATAATATATATATATATACACACACTTTAGGTACTTATTTTGACCAAAAAATATTTTAGGTATTTATTTTGACCAAAAAGTATACTTTAGGTATTTATTTTGACCAAAAAAGACTTTAGGTTCCTAAATGAAAAAAATTGGTATACTTTAGGTACTTATTTGTAATATAAGCATAAATGGAAAAATCAAGTGTTGAAAATTAAGTATTAATGTATTACCTAAAATTATGTATTGGATATAATTAAAATGTTTGGTAAATAAAAATTTAAAAGGATAATATAGTTAGGGACGGACTAAGATTTTATGTTAGGGGGCGAACTTATAAAATTTTAAGGGGTGAAAAAAGATTTTCAATAAAACACGGAAAATTTCTAAAAATTTTATAAACTATATACGAATTTCAAATTTCTAGGAGGCGACCTCCCCCACCAGCCCCTTCAGTCCATCCCTGAATATAGTGTTAAAAAGTAATAAAATAAAATATCTTGAGAAATTCCCCATTAAGTAATAAATAAGTTCTTATCGTTTAAAATATTATTTTTTCAGTTGTTTGAATTTTTTTAAATGGAATATATAAGACCTAAGTTTGGAAGTTACAAGGAAAAAAGCATGGAATTAAAGAGAGGGAAAAGGGTAGAGTTCCTTTCATTTGTTTGTGTTTGAAAGCTACAAGGAAATTGAGTGGAACTAAAGAGAGGGAAAAGGGTAAGGTTCCTTTCATTTGTTTGGTAGCATGGAGAAGATAGGGAGGAAGGAAAGGAATGGAGAGGGTACTTACCAAGTTATAAAATTTTCTTTAAAGAAAATTGATTTTAATTTCAAGAATTCAAAACTTGTATTTCTTTGGGAAAACACAAGGAAAAAAGGGTTCCCTTAATTTGTTTTGGTAGCTTAAAGAAAGGACAAGAAGGAAAATAAATGGTAATTTACTTTGCATAATTAATTTGACTAGGCATAAAAATAAATTTGAAAAGCTACTGAATTGTTAGTGTAACAACTCAAATCCGACCGACCAAACATGCAACATTAGTATTTTCATGTTATAATAACCCTTTGCAAGACTTTGACTTGGCAAGCTTATAAATATGCAAGCTTTGCCTCATAGCTCTCTAATCACATCCCTTGATATACATTGAAATGGAAACATGGGTGGAGTTCTTTCCTTGCTAATGCTTTATTCTTTTCATGTTTCTTTCTCCCCTCTTTTATTTTTTGAAACCCTTTCCCGATTTATGTTGTTTTTTATAACCATTGATATTCGATCTATGGGTTAACTAATCCAGATTGATTATTGTAGAGGTTTAATATGATGATGATCTTTCCGACTCAGTTTACTTCGTTCATAACACCAAAATTAAAATCACTGATCTTATTTAAGGGATTTAACGTTTTATCCCATTAGATTAGCTGATTATTGATGAACTGATGTTATTTGTGAACGAATAAATCAAATTTCGTTAGTGCTTAACTCTCAAATGGCACTTTATTGGGTTATGAGTCTAGTTTCCCCCTTCGATCGTGCTCGGTCGGGCTTTCAGACTTGTGTGCACGATATGCAAATTTGGCTCCGGCTGAGTATAAGCGAAACGAAGGGAGAGCTAGACTCATAGACCTGCAAAGTCCACGCTCAATGGTAAGCCAACATATTCTCTTAGAAATCAACTTGCTTTATATGGGTTGATGCTTTCTGCGTTCATTATTTGGTTTCAACCGGAATTAATCGATTAAATTTTAAATTTTAATAATAAATAGACTAGACAATTCAGTTGATCTTGTCGTGGTTTTCTTGTATTTATATTTTATAATAGTATTTGAAGTGTTTTACATCTCTTTATAATTATTTATATGTTAATATTTTGTCTTATTAAGTTTTAAGATATTTGTAAGTTTATGTTGCTTAGAGGTGTCGTTCAGGTCGAGTTCGGTCCGAGTAATTTCAAGTATGATTTTATTCGGTTTAAGTTCAGATCTATAGTAATTTGAGTTAGTATTAAACCAGGTCACGTCAATATCTGATCAAGTTGTGTCGGGTCAATATCGGGCTGGTAGATTTCATTATCATGCATCTCATGGTATTTTTTGTGTTTAAATGATATTACAATTAGTACATATCCAAATATAATAAAATCAATATTAATTGTTATTAGAATTTACAACATTCAAAGTGAAAAATATTTTATATAAAAAATATGTTTATGAAATTTTACTTAACAAATAGAATTATGCGAAAATATCTATGTTTCGAATTTAAATTTATTAGTTTCGAATTTAATCTTTAAAATGTGTCTTTTAATTTATAAAATATCATTAAACTAATATGTATTATGCTCTTAAAATAGAATATTTAATAATTTTTAACCAAATTCATATTTAATTAATCCAAATAAAATATAAATTTAAAATAGGGTAAAACTTTGATACACAGACTGTGTAAAATTAATTTTACACAAGCATGTGTATTTACACTATAAAAACTCAAATCTTAAATTCCTAATCCTAACCCTAAAAAACTAAACCCTAAACCTTAAGTCTTATATACTAAATTCTAAACACTAACCTTAAATTCTAAACCCTACAACCTAAACCTCTAAACCTTAAACTTTAAACTAAAATTCTAAGTGCTATGTGTATCAAAGTTTTTTTTCCTTTAAAATATGCTAATAACTGAAATATATATGGAAAAACTTATAAATTCTAAAATTTAAACCAAAAACACTGATCTCTGTCATTTTACCCTCTTCCATCTTTTCGCTTCCAAGATCAATGGTTCAACCGCCGTCAACACCACCGCTCGACCCCAACAGATCCAACAATTCCTCTCCTCCGTCCTCTCCCAACGCGGCCCTTCCTCCCTCCCCTACGCCGAAGACACCAAATGGCTAATCCGCCAGCACCTCCTCTCCCTCACCTCCCACTACCCTTCTCTCCAACCCAAAACCGCCACTTTCACCCACAACGACGGTCGCTCTGTCAATCTCCTCCAAGCCGACGGCACCATCCCCATGCCTTTCCTAGGCATCACCTACAACATCCCCGTCATAATTGGCTCGTCGAATCTTACCCCGTTACCCTCCCGTTGTCTACGTGAATCCCACGCGCGACATGATCATCAAACGTCCCCACCCCCACGTTTCCCCCTCCGGCTTAGTTTCGATCCCTTATTTGCAGAACTGGATTTACCCAAGTTCTAATCTTGTTGATTTGATCGCTAATTTAAGCTCTGCTTTTTCTCTTGATCCTCCGCTTTATTCCCAACGTCGCTCCAATCCTAACCCGCCTGGTTACGGATAGCAGCAGCATCCGCCGCAGAGGGTGGCTGCCGCTGCTTCAGTATATCCGCCTTATGGGAGGGTACAGCCGCCGCACACGGAGGAAGCCGCGGTGGTTTACAAGAGGAATGCGGTGAATAAGTTGTTGGAGATGGTTCACGGGGATATAATTAAGATAGGAAAAGAAAGGGAAGCCGAAATGGAAGGTTCGTTTTTGGCTCAAGCCGTGTTGAGAAGACGAGAGGAAGAGATTAACAAAGAGTTGAAAGAAATGCAAGACGAAAAAGAAGCTTTAGAACAGAAACTGCAGGTTGTTTTGATGAGCACCGATGTGTTGGACATTTGGGTTAGAAACAACGAAGGGAAAACCAAGAACTTAGGGAAGGTCGTCGACATCGACGAGGTGTTTCATTGCGCCGACGTGCTTTCGGAGCAAATGTTGGATTGCACGGCGGCGGATTTAGCCATCGAGGTGTAACGAGTCTAAATTGTAGTTAAATAAAAAATACGTCGTTTTAATGTTAGGGGAAGAGTTTAAACGTCTTAATGTTGTTAAGGTTGGTGTTTAAGTTTTGTTAAAACGCTGCCTTTGAGTCTGTAAAGTTAAAATAGCGTGTTTTCCTCTTTTCTTCCTTATCTGAGAAATCAATGGAAATGTTCTAAAATCTAGCCATTCTTCTTGGCTATTCTGCTTCTTTTCTCATCTTTAACTCTTCCATTCTTCTCATCTATTCCTTTAATTCTGATTATTCGATTCGGACTCTTACAAAGGCATCAGAGCCCAGGTTCTTGCTTCGTTCATTAAAAATGAAAGAATTTACTGACGAATTTGGGAAGGAACTGCTGGAGCAATTTGCTATTATATGGGATAAAGCGTTTGATCAAGCCTTTGGGCCTTCGAAAAGAAAAGCGAAACAAGATTTCCAGCCTGAGTTAGTAAATCCAGAAATCTTAGACTCTATGATAGCTGTGGAATCGGATGAATCGTCTTTGGTGACCGGTTTCGCAGAACCGAATGTTCAAGTCTCGACAACTGAAATCTTAGCTGCAGTGGAGTTTAGTGACCGTTTGTTGGAACCACCACTGGTTCAAGGTGAAGTGCCGATAGAGTTGGCTGACACAGAACAGGAACCGTTGGTAACATGCTCTATTGACTTCAAGGTGTTCGACAAATTGTCCGTGACAACATACAAAGAAGTTACAAGTCAAAGAATCCTGGTTCCAGAAGAAACTGATGGCTGTGTGATCGAACAACCATTATTGGTTCCCGTGTCCACGGTGTTTGATCACATGTCTAATGGAATACAAGCAGGGGCAACAATGAAAGAAATTAGTGAAGCAGTGGAAATCGACTTCGTTGGTATTCGAGGTAACAATTTGGATGAGTTTTTGCTTAATAATTATATTTTCACTGTGAAGGAGTATTTGAAGTTGGAGCCATTGCAATTGATACAATTTAAATTTTTTGATCCTGGTATCTTCATTAGCAATGCTATAACATTAATTGAGTGTAAATTTTATACGGTTGCACTGTTAAAATATTGTGAGCAAATGGAAGTGCCTAAAGAATTAATAGTCCCACAACAGTTGCAAGAGCTGAAGATGCAGGGGTCTTATTTTACTTCTTTTAGTCCAGCAAAAAGGAGTTACAAAATTGTAAGACAAGAAACTCGTACTAGAGTTAGGGGAGGTGTAATGCAGCTCATAGTTGGTGGGGAGAGAGATGCTGAATTTTCTGATTCAAAAGGAGCTGAAAAAATAGGTGCCCGGCCTCTTAATGAGGATGATCGAGTTGATAACTTCTCAGGGGAACACTTGCTTCATAGGGTGCTCAAGCATAGCGTCTGGTTGGAGGATGCAACTGATAGAGTTAGACAATTGTATTTGTCTTACTATTGGTCTATTTTGAAGAGTTTGGTACATTCAACGGCTCACAAGCTCATATTAGCTATGATGAATGGGGAATTTTCAGAAGAAGAGTTGGAGTTTTGTATTCTTGATCGACTGGGAACAATTATAGCAACTAGAAACTCTGGAAGTGAGCATGAATTTAGTCCAATCTTGTTTCGAACTTCTTCATTTGACTTGCAATTTGAACAAGTACTCTTGAAGGGCACTGATAACAGGGGATGTGCATATATCATAGGCCCTGCACCTAACCAATGGGGTTTTACAATGGAAGGGAAAGATCTATGGGATTCAGTTGTTGATATTGTAGTTGCGGATGAAGCGCAACTCCATTCCAATGAGGGAAATGACGTCCATAAAGATCTGCAAAAGAAACTTTGCAGCCCTCCACTTCTCTATGGCAGAACAATATGGCTACTAGATGTGGTTATAAATTCTAGTACAGTTCGAGATTCTTTTGGATTAACATATGATGTATCATTTGAGTTGAGCTTGGTTGTTCGACTTAAGTTTGGATTGTTGGCTTACCTGCAAGCTCCTTCTGTTTTGTTGAAAGTTTTAATCAGATGTTTATTAACTTGGATTGACAAAATATGTGACTTGATTGTTGCTGAGTGGGGTATGAGTACACTTCTACAGTCTATTAATGCTAGTGGAAAACAACACAACAAAACAGTCTCCAACACTTGTGATTCATTGTTATTCAATTTGACAGGAAGTGACTTAATTAAGGGTGTCATAGTTGAGCAAAGAGGGCATACTGGAAAGCTAGATACTGATTTTAATTTCTTTCAAGAAACAAGGAATATATGTGATTTCAATTTTTCGGGATTAACAGATTTTGAAGTTGCGGTATTTAGTGCAAACAAACTGCAATGCCAACTTACACTGGTTTTGGTTAAAAAAGAAATGAAAATCAGCAAGACTCAAGAATCAATTGTGAAAACAATTGAGGAAAATCTAAGTGGTGAACAACGCTGTGGTGATGCAGAAGAAATTCAACCGGTTCAGAACAGACTACTTCAACCAATTCAGGGATTTTCCAACAGATCATTTCAATTCATGTTGAGTCATGAGTGATAAGTGTTCAAAAGTACTATTTTTATTAACCTTTTTACTCATATTATTGTTAGACTTAAGCTCATATTAATTGCATAATTAGTTATTCATGCATTAATTCATGTTTCTTTCCACTGTTGAGCTTGATTACATAACTTGGTGATTTTTGTGGAAAAAGATGCTGTTTTGGTGTGTTTTTGTGTGTGTATGTGCAGGATCACTTGCCAAAGCAATGCCGAGCTAGTTGCCAGGGCAATGCATGAAGGATATGCCGAGCTAGTTGCCAGGGCAATGCATGAAGGAGACGTCGAGCCAGTTGCCATGGCAATTGTCGACAAAGAGAAGATGCAATAGGGATGTCGAAATTAATGACTAGACAAGCCCAAGATGACGTGGAGCAAAGCCCAAACCCAAAGGAATTTGATTGCCATGCAGAGATTAAAGAAGAATTAAATTCCAAGAAGATAGGAGAAGTTCTAGTAGGAATACAATTATAATAAAGAATTATATTCTTTAAAGATAATTTAATTCCAACTTAAACTCCTCTCCAAAGAATGACTTTGGACTAGCCCTATAAATAGCAAGGAGATTTCGACAATCCATATAGAGAAAAATAGAGAAATTTCGACAAGATAGCAAGGAGGGAGAGAGTTCGATTTCTTCTTCTTCTTTGCTTCCATTAGATTCATGGTTTGGGGATTAATCTTTGTATATCTTTTGAACCCAACCATGAACTAACTTGATTGGTTGGAGTTTTGTGTTTTGTTGTTGTGAGAAACAATTGGATTTTGTTTAGGTAATAAGAGTTTGCACTTTCGATTCAAGGTTTACTCATTTTTGGTTCTTATTCTTGTTTGCGAGTGAATTGGGAGAGGATCTCGTAACTTCATCTATTTATCTAATATCGGGAGAGTTAGATTCAAGAAACGAATGAGTATGGTCTTTATTCAATCTATTGATGGTGAAGATTAATCCGGCTTATGAATAAGTTAAGGATTTCAACGGCTAAGAGGAGCGCAAGATTGGTTGTTCACCCTTGATTCACGCAGGGATGTATTATCAAGGCATGCACAAGTAGCTAGAGTTTCGACTTAGGGATAAGAAGAAACCATTGAAGAACGCTCTGCCGAACCTTGAAGTTGCTGCCCAGACGCCCAAGTAGTTGCCCAACTAGTTGCCCAGGCAACCATCGATTAGTTGCCAAGGCAACCCCGTTGTGCAAGTTGCCACGGCAACTGAGTTGCCCGTGCACTCTTTTACCAAAACGATCCAATCGGCTATCACACCTCAACTCATGATAACCTGGCTTATCTCTCTCTTTTTCTTTCATCTATTCTTTTAGTTTATTGCTTTTACTTTTCTCGTTAATTGAAACTTCTATTATCAATTGTGTTTTTACTTTTTACAGTGCAGTAACTTAAGCAAAGTGGCCCAAACCAATCCCTGTGGAGACGATACTCGATACTCGTATCACTTTATTACTTGCGACGTGTATACTTGCACAATTGCGTAGCACTTATCACACGCAACAAGTTTTTGGCGCCGTTGCCGGGGATTGGCAATTGGTGTTAGTTGTTTTTGTTATTGCATTTTTTTCTCTTAGTTTTACTAACTTTTCTTTTTGTTTGTTTTATCAAAAAAAATTATTAGGTGCGCTACAAGTTAAGGGACATTAACATGTCGGGAAATAAAAGCCGATCTATTCGAGAGATGATGTTGGAAGATATGAATCAATCCAATCAAGAGTTTCTTGCACCCTTTGATGATTACCTATACCAACCGAGAAAAGCCCAAAGAACTTATACCGTGGAAAAATCTTGTGCTATGTGTGGAGAACATCATGTGTTTGAAAATTGCCCTCACATTTTCGGTGCATATAACTACATGGAGGACCATAGAGGGAACCAGCAGCAAAATTCTTCATGGTATGGTCAAAAAGCTCAAAATTTTTTTTACCATAACAATTTTGCCGCAGCAATAGATATGCCATGACAATGTAGTCATTTTCAAGAGCATTCCAATTCCTTGGAGGAAACGTTACTAGCTTCCTTGGCTAGACTTGACGGATCAATTGAAGAGATTCGAGAGCTATCAAAATCTATGTATACGGGGATAACTCAGTGGGATGCAACCTTAGGGGATTCAGAAGATCAATTGGGGAGATCCACATATGTCATGGATAACATGCACCAACAATTCACTCCTAGGGATACTGACGTCCCAAGGCAAGAGGATAAGGAGCAATGCAAAGAAAGCTCTCCGATGTGTGGGGAACAACTAGAACCTCAAAGTCAAGAGGATGCCAATGAAAGAGACTGCCCAACACATGATGAGCCTGAACAACAAATTGTCTCGGCAATGATTGAGGAGCACGAGCGAGCAATGCCGCGACAACACTCGGTGGTGAGAACAACAATACTACACAGCAAATTCGAGGAACCCGATGCCCGTAAAGTTATAACGTTGATGTTGAAGCGAGGAATGTGTAGATTGCTCTCATCTACAATTGCCACGGCAATTACACGACCACATGCAAGATCAACGAGATGATAATACTTTGCCAATGGAATATGAGCAGGTAATAGTTGAACCTTTTGAATTCTTTAAAAACTCACCTCTTCCATTGCAGGTATGTCTTGAGGAACCTAGGTTGGTAGATTTGAAGCCATCGAAATCTCTACTGATGGAGATGTTTGAGAGGCCAAAAGAAAAAGGTGTTTGGATTCATAAAGCTCTTCAGAAAATTGATTCTTCCCTTGACTTAAAGCAAAATTTGACAACTGATTGCCACGGCAATTGGCTTGAGCAGCAATTGCCACGACAACAAAGGCTACATCCAACCATGATAGAAGTCGACAATAATGAGGTAATTGAATGGTTGAGAATGAATATAATTTTTCCTATTAATATATTTGTGCCTTTAGGAATAGTAGCAAGGTGGAGAGTATACATGGACTACAAGCGAACAAAGAAGAAAGACACCTCCACCATGGTAATGCAAAAGGGAGTAGCTGGGAGCACATTGGCCCAACTCTTTTTGGGCAATATTGTCACCCGATGGAGGGTACGGATAGACTATAAGAAGTATCGGAAACGACTCTCCTCAAGTTTTCTCAGATATGCAGTAACATTAGAAGTGGTCACTTTAGAAGATGCCTGAGCATGCTCTCCTTTCAATATTTTCTTTTTCTTTTTATTTTCATTTTTATTTTTAGGAGATGTTTTATTTTTCTTCATTATCTTTAGTTTCTAGGTTTCTTTATTTTCTTTTCCACAACAAGACTCACAACCACCATGCTAAGGAAATTCACTACCGACTACTTGCCACAGCAACCACAACAGAAACTGGTGATGCCCAGGCAACAACTATGGCTTCGGGAACTACTGATGCCCATGCAAGTGAACCTGCATCGGCAAACATGGATCAAATCAAAGCAATGCTATTCACACGGCACTAGCATTCAACCACCGACTGAAAAATGAATCAAGCAAACGGCACGAAGGAAACTTATCACTCGAGGTGACGACCTCTTCGACTAACTCATTTCATTTAGTTTCTTTTAAATTTTGTTTCACTCTTACATGCATTGAGGACAATGCTTCTCTCGAGTTTGGGGGGGTGTTGGTTTCTAGTTAGTTTCATGTTTAGTTGCATTCATCTTTAGCAATCACATATAGGTTGCATATGTTACTTGCCATGCCTTTAATTGGATTTAATTGCTTAAGACTTGTTGAATATCCAATGATGAATTTTTGCCACTGCACTTAATTGAAATAACCTTTAATTTTAGGATTGCATGAAAAGAACTTAGAATTTTACTATGATGCTGATTTTTTTTTATGGTTTTGGCTTGTTGATTGAAAGAAACTTAGTGAACTTAGGTTGCTTAAAATTTGGGTAAATTTAAAATTGAAAATTAAAAGTTAATTTCTTGCTAGAGGTGCCCAAAAACTGGCTCTAGTAGTAAATGCACTTTCTTGCTAGAGGTGCCCGAAACTGGCTCTAGTAGTTAATGCACATTAAAGAATCGCTAGAGGTGCCCGAAATTGGCTCTAGTCGACTAAAATAAAATGAGGAATTGCTTACTTTGCTAGAGGTGCCCGAAATTGGCTCTAGTGAAAATAAAAATAAATGCCCCGATAATTAAATTAATAAAAGCCTGTATATCACATAGAATCTTGAAAATCAACTTGTTCACAACTACGCACACACATTGTCACGAGCACTATAGTTTGGTTCCGGGTAATTTTTGTGCTATCCAAAAAAATTAAAAGGTGATCATACTTTGTGACACGGTTCCGAGGTTTGAATTCAAGTTTGAAGCATGTCTTTGATGATTAAAGTCTTAAGGTGTAATTGTTAGTTTGCATTGCTTGAGGACAAGCAATAGTTCGAGTTTGGGGGCGTGATAAATGTTCAAAAGTACTATTTTTATTACCCTTTTTACTCATATTATTGTTAGACTTAAGCTCATATTAGTTGCATAATTAGTTATTCATGCATTAATTCATGTTTCTTTTCCTTTGTTGAGCTTGATTACATAACTTGGTGATTTTTGTGGAAAAAGATGCTGCTTTGGTGTGTTTTTGTGTGTGTATGTGCAGGATCACTTGCCAAAGCAATGCCGAGCTAGTTTCCAGGGCAATGCATGAAGGATATGCCGAGCTAGTTGCCAGGGCAATGCATGAAGGAGACGCCGAGCCAGTTGCCATGGCAATTTTTGACAAAGAGAGGATGCAATAGGGATGTCGAAATTAATGACTAGACAAGCCCAAGATGACGTGGAGCAAAGCCCAAACCCAAAGAAATTTGATTGCCATGCAGAGATTAAAGAAGAATTAAATTCCAAGAAGATAGGAGAAGTTCTAGTAGGAATACAATTATAATAAAGAATTATATTCTTTAAAGATAATTTAATTCCAACTTAAACTCCTCTTCAAAGAATGACTTTGGCCTAGCCCTATAAATAGCAAGGAGATTTCGACAATCCATATAGAGAAAAATAGAGAAATTTCGACAAGATAACAAGGAGTGAGAGAGTTCGATTTCTTCTTCTTCTTTGCTTCCATTAGATTCATGGTTTGGGGATTAATCTTTGTATATCTTTTGAACCCAACCATGAACTAACTTGATTGGTTGGGGTTTTGTGTTTTGTTGTTGTGAGAAACAATTGGATTTTGTTTAGGTAATAAGAGTTTGCACTTTCAATTCAAGGTTTACTCATTCTTGGTTCTTATTCTTGTTTGCGAGTGAATTGGGAGAGGATCTCGTAACTTCATTTATTTATCTAATATCGGGAGAGTTAGATTCAAGAAACGAATGAGTATGGTCTTTATTCAATCTATTGATGGTGAAGATTAATCCGGCTTATGAATAAGTTAAGGATTTCAACGGCTAAGAGGAGCGCAAGATTGGTTGTTGTTCACCCTTGATTCACGCAGGGATGTATTATCAAGGCATGCACAAGTAGCTAGAGTTTCGACTTAGGGATAAGAAGAAACCATTGAAGAACGCTCTGCCAAACCTTGAAGTTGCTGCCCAGACGCCCAAGTAGTTGCCCAACTAGTTGCCCAGGCAACCATTGATTAGTTGCCAAGGCAACCCCATTGTGCAAGTTGCCACAGCAACTGAGTTGCCCGTGCACTCTTTTACCAAAACGATCCAATCGGCTATCACACCTCAACTCACGATAACCTGGCTTATCTCTCTCTTTTTCTTTCATCTATTCTTTTAGTTTATTGCTTTTACTTTTCTCGTTAATTGAAACTTCTATTATCAATTGTGTTTTTACTTTTTACAGTGCAGTAACTTAAGCAAAGTGGCCCAAACCAATCCCTGTGGAGACGATACTCGATACTCATATCACTTTATTACTTGTGACGTGTATACTTGCACAATTGCGTAGCACTTATCACACGCAACAAGTTTTTGGCGCCGTTGCTGGGGATTGGCAATTGGTGTTAGTTGTTTTTGTTATTGCATTTTTTTCTCTTAGTTTTACTAACTTATCTCAGGTAAGCTTATTCCTTCAGTTTATTCTAGTTTTAAAGCGTTGAGACTTTAATATTGACATTGTTGTTTGGTGTTTACTGTTAAAACATTAATATTAGTTGGTGTGAAAATGAATAAAGTGTTCGTATAACGTTCGTTTATATTCGTTTATTAAGCTAAATAAATGAGTATGAACAAAATTTTTATGTTGGTTTAATAAACGAACGAACACGAACAGAGGTGTGTTCGGTTTGTTTATAGGCTCTTTTATAGAACGAAAATGTTTGTGGATGTATCTAAATACTATTTTTTGTTGTTGCTAAGGATGTATAAGTTCATGTTCAAATGTAAGTTTTATTTTGTTGCTTTTGTTTTATTTATTTATTTATTGTTAATTTAGTTAACATTTATGAACATATAAACGAACATGTTCGCGAACGTGTAATACACCGAAAATATTTTTCAAGTTAGTTATGGGTTCATATGAAGTTTGATCTGAATTTGAAAAGAATAAGACCTAGTGACCAAAATGACACTTTAGTAAAAATTTGGGGATTAAAGTGAAATATTAAGTGATTTCATTTGGTATAAGGGTGAATCTGATCAAAATAAGAATTTTGACATCAGATTTGGGAATTAAGATGCAGTGAAGGTGTCAATTTTGGATCAAATAAAATTGTTAAGCGTGCTCAGGTCAAAGTAGCACTAGGATGGGTGACCTTTGGGAAGGTCCTATATTCGTGTTTTTGATCGATATAAATGACTCAGAAAAATTAAGAATAATTCGTATGAATATTTGTTAAAGGATTTTTAAGAAAATTTTATCCGATAGAGATTTTAGGTAATTATCAGTATTTTAGACCGAGTCAAAGTTTCGGAGTATGACTTCATAAATATGGGAGATTTATTATGACAATATTATTATTTATGGAATTTAAAGATATGGGATTTTTGGATTAGATTCGAAAGTTCGATCAATGAAAAATCGTATTTGGTGATTATCGGGTGATTGGATTGAATAAAAATCATAAAATAAAATTTTATGATTTCTTTGGGAATGGCCGATTATGAAGGAATCAATTTGGTTCAAATGTAATGGAATGGCAATTTTAAAGAAGACTTGTAAATATGAGTTTGGTTAAGGGACAATTTAGTAAAATAGATTAAAATGAATTTAAAATTCTTTTTAATTATACAAGTGGCAATATTAGATTAAAACAAGTATATTAGTTTACAAAATGAACAAAAAAATGTGTTCATCTATTCCTACATATGTCGTGGGGGAGAAGAAGGGAGAAAAAGAATACATCAAATTTTAAGCTTGATTTGGAAGGGTTACAAGTAAAATCAAGGTATGATGCTTTGAAAAAAATTATCTATGCTTAATTCTCTTCCTTTTGGTAGTAGTTTTACATAGCAAAGTGAAGTATAGATTATGTTCTTGAAGAGAAAGAAAATTGAATTCATAAATACATGATGGAATTAAAGTTTGATTTGAGTAGATTTGATGTTGTAGGTATGATAATAAGCTTGATTTAGAATTAATTTTATGTTTAAATAAATAAACCCTAACCTTAAGTTTTGGGAATTTGGTTAGGGAATTGAATCAAGGATGAAAATGAATGAATTATGAAACTAGAAGCCTTGTTTTGATGCTAGGATGATTAAATTCCATTTGTTATGTCAAGTGATCAATTCGGCTAGAATTGAAAATATAGGGGAATTATTGTGAAATTTATTCTAGTATTAGAATTGAACTTAGGAAGTAAAGGATTGAAATGACAAGAAAAGAAATGGTGAAGGACCATTTCGAAAATGGGAGTTTTTGTAAGGGACCAATTTGGTCAAAGCTTGGAATTCAAGGGAAATTTTATAGAAAAGTTAGAAATAAATAATTAGTTGGTTTGTACATGAATTCAAGTACAATAGTGAAATTAGTGACTAAAGTGTCACTTAAGTAAAGATTAATGGTTGAAAGGAAAGGAATGAAAGTTAGTGAATAACAAAGGAATTATGGAATAATTGTTATTCAAGCATGAATAAATTATTTGATGTCCAAAATGGTCATTAAGTACCTTAGGAATAAATCGGCAATCACATGGAAATTGGGGGAAAATTTCAGAAATATTTTATATTCGAATAATTTGTATTTTGTAAATTAAGTTAGCAATGTTAGATTTGAATCTAACAAATGTATGGTAATGTATGTATTTGATTGGTCTTCTACAGTTCCGAGGGAGACTAAGGGAGACACAAGTATTAGAGGAAAAGAAAAGATTACCGAATAAACTTAGTGAGGCTATTTTTGCATTGCTACAGGTGAGTGCATTATTTATGTATATGTTATTTTTGAAAAAAAAAAGACTTGTGATAAGTCGACCTTAATATAGAAATGATTTATATTGCTTTGAAGCATATGAATTTGATGTATAAAATAGCAAAGGCAAGTGGCATATGTTATATATATATGAAGGAAGTTAGGGTACAAATTGCCCACTTTGATTTCTTGATGATATATGATTATGATGAAATATGGGATGTGAATTGCCCGTTTACAAGAATGATGATGATTGACTTATAATGAAATGAACTGCCCAAGTATTATGTTATGAGAGTCCATAGTATAGTTGGATATCCATAGAGTCTTTAACAGCTGCATCACTCAAGTTATAATATGATTACATGTTTTGTGACTACTACAGTGTCACATACACCTTGGGGACCCAAGCCTTTGGTGTGCACCCTGGGGATCCAAGCCCATAGTGCTAATGACACTAACGATGTGCTTTAATGAGGAGCAAAGAGTGTCCTCGAGTACGTACTCATTTACAAGTTCACGTTAGACACTCGGGTATCTTATTCATGTGACTGGAGTACCTTGATCTCATATTATTTACTTTGGGCTATCTTTAAAAGAATGTTATACTGTAAATGATTACATGATGATTGAGAAATACTGATAACATGATATTTATATTTGTTTTATGATATGATATAAATTGTACTGGGATCGCTTGCCATTTTCAGGAACTGTATTGCATTTCCATATAATATAATGTACTATATTATTGCATGTTTTAATTAAGTTTATTCGCCTCACTAAGTCGTTACTTAGCTTGTGTTTTATTTCACACGTAGGTTCTCTGAATTAGACTAGCGAGGATGAGCTATTCTTTTGGAGTCAAGTTATTACAGTAAGTTACAGTATGTACATCCTTATCGTAATTTGATAAACTAGTGGGCATGTAAATATTTTTAAAGCAAATTGTTTTGTATAACTAAGTTTTAACCTATATGTATGATAATATAGATGTATTGTCTTGAAATTATGGACTAAGGATATTAGTAGTAAAAGTACCTTGATTATTATTTACTGCGTAACAGTTTCAAAATAAAAAAAAGGTCTAGGCAACACATATAGTTTTCATCATGAATTGTATTTTCATTTTAATAACCAACTTATAAGTTTTACAAACCAATTCAGGGTCGAAACTAGATACAACTGGATGACCCAATTTTAATTGATAACCAAAAAGGGATTAATTACCGAACTAGTTTTGTGAAATGGTTTATTTAAAAAAATGAAGTCCAAATTTCTGAAATACGACTTCGTGTCATCTTTAATGTATATTCGGCCCATGAGTATACGTTAAGGGTGTCACAGAGCGAATAAACGAACACGTTCGTGCCTATCTCATTGAGCTTTCGGCTCTCATAAGCAACCGAATGTCCTTTTTGTATAAGGACCCCAGCAATGGCTACATCGGATGCATCAGTGTGAACTTTGAAAGGCTTAGTATAATTTGGCAACACCAACACTGGCTCACTCACCTTATCAACCTCCTTCTCGTCATCAACCTCCTTCTTTGAAGGCAATTTCTTTGGTAACTCGGTAGGCACCCATCCCTAAATTCCGCCTAAAGATGGCAGACGAGTACAATTTTACAAATTTCGCACCGCACCTGCTCCAATTGGGAGGATGGGTATGAATTTGGTGGGTAGTGGGCGGGTGTGGATGTAAAAAGTCATACCCGCCATGGGTAGTGGGTAGGTGATGGATTTGAGACCTTAGCCGCACCGTATCCGCCCGCCTTGCCCACTAACTACCCACCATATGAATTTTAGACTATTATGAATTTAGAAATAAGTTAATAACTTATTCTGTAAACCCTAATATTTTAAAGGGCATGCCTTATAATTTAACCAAATCTTAGGGTATAAACATTCTTTACAATTGTCTACCGCCATTAGTTAGTTAGATATAGTTAAGTAAAATTTATATCAACATAAATGTGATTCAGTTAAGTTAACATTAGTTAGTTAGTTAGTTAGTTGTAGTTAAATTTTACATGTGTAAATGTATTATATATATATGCACTTGATCAATCAATAAAATATGTAAAGTTTTACTCTTTTTTACACAAGTCTATAGTTTATTTTTACATAATTTGATATTAGTGGTTTCTTGCCAAGTGGGCACGGACGGGTACATGTTAGGTGGTGGGCACCCCGTTAGGTAGTGGGTGTGGGGGTGGATTTGAGAATGTATCCACTTGGGCGGGTGTGGATTTGAAAAACGGTACCCGCCGTAGGTGGTGGATATAAAAATTTCAAGTGGGTATGGTATAGAGAATGGGGTATCTACACCCTCTCTGCCAAGTTGCCATCCCTAATTCTGCCAACACTCGTCCCAAGTCTTGATGGTAGTGTTCCCACGTTTCACATCATTGCACCTACGTCTCCACCACATGAGTGCAATTTCAGTTAAGTATAAACACTAGCAATACTTACCTTCTTGGCATCTTCCTCGATGCCCATGGCTCAGAAATATTGGTCCAACCCCAAAGGAAATTCTCCACATCCTGGGTGGACCTTGTTCCATTGGACTTCTCAGGTTCAGGGATATCACCCAAGGCTTTAGGCGCACCAATTGCCATGCTATTCCCAAACTTAGCCTTACACACAAGCAGCTCGTTCTTGAGTAGTTCCACTTCTCTCTTCAGATCAACAATCTCGAACTCAAGAACTTTTTTCTTGAGTGTTTCGTAATTTAAGTGCTATGCAAACGATGCACGTATACACATCGCAAGTAATAAAGTGATAAGTATCAAGTATCGTCTCCATAGGGATTGGTTTGGGCCACTTTACTTTAGTTACCGCACTGTAAAAGAAAATACAATTGACGGTGATAAATGGTGATAAATATCAAATAAAATAAACTAAATAAATAGAGTAAATAGAAAAAGGTAATCAATATGAGAGAATATGTTGGGTTATTGTGAGTAGTGGTGTGATTGCCGGATGAATTGCCGTGGCTAGTAATTGTTGTGGCAAGTAAATTGCTGTGGCAAGCAAAATGCTTTGGCAAGTGAAATGCTTTGGCAACTGAATTGTTGTGGCAACTGGTTTTTATTCAATGTTCGGTGGAGTGTTCTTCAATACCTTCGAGTTATCCTTAACCGAAGAACTGATGATTGTGCAAGCCTTGGTGATATATCCCTACGTTAACCTTGGGTGGACAACATTGATCTTTTCACTCTTCTTAGCCACTGAAATCCATTCCTTATTCCTAAGGCGAGTTAGTTCCCACCAACAGTTGTTTAAATGAAAATCGTACTCACTCGTTTTGTAAATCTAGCTCTCTCGAGCCTAAATAAATAAATGCATTTAAGTTTCTTTCCCAAGCTCCCTTGAAGCGAAATTAAAAACCAAGAATGGATAAACACTAAATTTTATAGAAATAAGAACCAAAATAAATCATTCGTCTCTACACACCATAAACATGATAATCTTAAGCCAATTAAACTAGTTCATGGCTGGGTAAAAAGGAAACACGAAAGAATAAAATCGGGCATGGTAGGATCTCACGGTACAAGATAAAAAGAAATGGAGAAGATAAACTCCTCTAGTCTATGCTAAGGGATGTACGTGAATCCCCCTTCTAGATCCGATCTCACTCTCTCAATCGACTCCCCTTGATGTGTTGTTGCGAACTCCTTAAATAGATGAGGGGAGGGAGTTTGAATGCGTGTGAAATCTGTGGCAATCTGATCTCTATCTGTTCCATATTTTGAATTTGAATCTAGGATAATTATCCACTGCGTTCAAATTAATTCCTAGAGATAAGGCTTTATCGCGACTTGCCAGGGCGTCATTCGACAAGTCATCAGCTTGCCAAGACATCCTTCGACAAGTGGTTCGGCAAGTCATCCTACACAAAATAATGCAAAACAACAACGATTATCAAAACATAAGGTCAAGCTTAATAAACAGAGAAACTACGAAACTATGCATGAATGATTAAGAATGCAACTAAATGGGCCTAAGTCTAACAATAATATGAGTAAAAGGGTAGAAAATATAGTACTTTTACACACTTAACATTGAGCTCCTTGACCTCTTACATTATAGCCACCACTGTGGCCTCTATGGCATCACCTCGCTCGGTCATCTTCACGTGCGAAATTTGTAAAATTGTACTCGTCTGCCATCCTTAGGCGGAATTTAGGGATGGGTGCCTACCGAGTTACCAAAGAAATTGCCTTCAAAGAAGGAGGTTGATGACGAGAAGGAGGTTGATAAGGTGAGTGAGCCAGTGTTGGTGTTGCCAAATTATACTAAGCCTTTCAAAGTTCACACTGATGCATCCGATGTAGCCATTGCTGGGGTCCTTATACAAAAAGGACATTCGGTTGCTTATGAGAGCCGAAAGCTCAATGAGATATTATAGTAGAAACCAGCGGGGTTGCTGCAGCCTTCGCCAATTCTTGAGAGACTATGGGAAAGCATTTTCATGGATTTTATCCTCGGTTTGCCAATTGTCGATGGATTATCTAGCATCATGGTAGTTGTTGATATATTTTCCAAGTATGCAACATTTATTCTAGAATCCAAAGTGTGCCCAGCAGAGGAGGAAGCTCGTCTTTTTCTCAAGTACGTGGTGAAGTACTGGGTGTTCCAAAGATGATTATTACTGATCGAGACACGAGGTTTACTAAGAGGTTATGGACAGAGTTGTTCAAGTTGATGGGATCAGACTTGAACTTTTCGACGAGTGTCCATCCGTAGACCAATGGGAAAATCAAGAGAGTGAATGCACTCGTTGAGATCTACTTGAGGCACTATGTGAGTACAACCCAGAGTGACTGGCCAAAGTTGTTGATGTGGCCAATTTTCCTACAATTTGCAGAAGAGCGAGGCAACAAACCAGAGTTCATTTGAGATTGTAACCGGGTAGCAGCCGCTTACACTAGACGCGGTTGTGACCGGGTACCTAGTTCCAAGTCCATCAGCGTTTCAGTTTGCCAAAGAGTGGTATGAACTTCATGACTTAGCTCGTGCTTGTTTGCACAAGGCGAGGAAGCGGACAAGA
Source organism: Hibiscus mutabilis (assembly GCA_019671005.1). NCBI lineage: Eukaryota > Viridiplantae > Streptophyta > Magnoliopsida > Malvales > Malvaceae > Hibiscus > Hibiscus mutabilis. Next base: position 48,827,808 of record CM033736.1, read on the forward strand.
AGTGGGTAGATCAAAAGCGTTGGGACGTGAATTTCAAAGTTGACGATCTAGTCCTTGCCAAGTTGACTGAAATCTTGCGCAACCTAAATCACAAGGGGCTTATGCGACGATATGAAGGGCCATTCAAAGTTGTGAAAAGGGTATGCACCATGGCTACAAATTGGAGTTGTCGTCGACCATCCGAGCTCATCATATATCCCATGTGAGTTTGTTGAAATCGTATCATCAAGATGAGGAGGATCCAGATCTGGGCAAGTCACACCGAGCGTCAGTTGGAGTGAGGGTATCATACGAGAAAGAAGTTGAGCCGTTCATCAAGTGGACATCGACCAAGGTGTGAATACCTTGTTCAGTGGAAAGAACTTCCCGCGAGTGAGGGGAGTTGGGAGCCTGCTGAAGCCTTATGGCAATTTCGAGATCAGATTGACCAGTTTCATTCTAGCCGCGTGACGACGAGGGTGTCGCTAAAACTAGTGGAGGAGAATATCACGGACCGCAAGCCCATGACCGAGTCAAATGCGCTGAAGGCTGCCCAAGCCTATCTTTACCATATTTTTGGCCTGTTGGATGACCCAGGAGAGTTGGCTCATCCACCTTGGAGAATGGATAAGGCATGATAATTATCCTCTAATTATGTGTAGATAAATCTCACATTATCTCTTATTTGAATTTCAAATAGAATTGTAGATAAGATAGGCTCTCATATTTACCGTTGATGTAATATAATCTCAAACGTTTATTGTAGGAGGCTCACCCCCTCTATAAAAGGAGGCTCACCCCCACCTCATTTACTCCACTTAACTTCAGCTTGTAAACACTTCACTTAGATTGAATACAAGTTCCGCACGAGTTTGTTGGCAGCAATCTAACCCCGTTACAATATGTTTGCCTTTTTTCATACTTTAATAATTTTTAATAGAATATATATCAATTGAAAAAATAAAGAATTTTAATATTTAAGAAAATGACTTGTCGTGGCAAAGGATAACTCTTTTTTCATTATACTTCATATTCGATCATAATAATATAAATGTACAGTTGTATTGTTGCAATTGATAAGTATTATCAACTTCATCATTGCATATCTCAAATTAAATAAAATTATTGAGGAAATCAAAATGGCTTCGGGAAGAAATCTCAAAATATTTAAAACCTTATTTTTTTAATAAATAAAACAAATCTTGAACTGATACAGAGAAACAATATTCAGTACAAAGCCAAAAGACAAACTAAAGGATATATTGATCGTATGTTTGATTTATCATGTCATTTAGACATGGGATGCTACTCGTACATGGATAACATTACATATACATGCTACAAGTACATGTTTTCATTTTATTATTTGGTCAGCATGCAACATAATAACCCCAACAGTTGATTCAAAACTAAACCCTGCACCTTTACCGTCCTCCTGGACGAATCACCCGAAACTATCATCATCATTGCCAACCACTACCACTTCCGCTTTCTGTGCCGGCACTACCACCCCAGCCACCAGGGAAAGCTTCCCTACCTGGGGAGTTTTGAACTTTAGCACCTGGGAAATTACCATAACTATCTTCCCCTTTCTTGTTACCTAAATCCCGTTTCGGAGTATCATTGTATGATGAATCCTGCCCCTCGTTATGTCCTCGGGTGCTGTTATATGAACCCCTACCACGTCCACGCCCACCATGGGGCCGGGGTACACCACTTGGATGCCCATCTCGGCTACTGCTATTTCTGTAATCGTTTCGGCCTATAACACCAAACAAACCAGGTAAAGATTAGACAAAAGGAAACAGACAAACAACCCAAACAGGGGGAACACCTGAATGTACAAAATGCATAAAATAAAAGCAGTAGCATCTAAATGTTTGAACTTTTCCTAGTTGTTCAACTCCAAGCTTGTCCAAAGAACAAGCAGAACTTCACAATTATCCATGATTTTCTTAAGAATGAAGTTTTTATTAATATTAAAAATTAATAGTTTAAATAAACTATTTCAAAACAAATAATATTTTTAATATTAACCTCAATATTTCTATTCAGAAAATGAAAAAATAATATTCCAATAATAATTATAATGATTAAATAATATTTACTAATTACTATAATTATTTCGAAAAATAATCTTTAATTTTTTTAATAATATTATACTTGTGTAAATATTTCTATTTGAATTTGTACAAAAAAAGTATTGCTATTTGAATTGATGGAAAAAAGGTTAATTTTCCAAAAAAATAACCAAACAAGAAAAATTTTATCAATTCGTATAATCATCACATACAAAATTGTCATGTCGAAAGATTACCTGCTCTTGACCCTGGGGTGGAAGATTGACCCCTGTCAAAAGATTGGCCTCTCCAACCAACTTCATTGGTTGGACCACCCCAACTACCACCCGTCGATGCTCCTGCAGAGCCTCCAGCAGCAGGGCTCCGCATTGGTACCATCGCTGCAACTGATCTAATTGATGGAGTTGACTCCTGCTGTGGATCATCAATATGCCTCTGGAAATATGCAACTAGACGATCAATGTCCTCAAACATCCTTTTTCTGAACTTGAATCCCTTGGGATATAAGCCGACATACTCATGATGTGGATTTGTACTCCGTATGTAAGTAAGAATGAAAGTGCCTGGGTGTTCATGAGAAATGCCAAAACAGTACACAATCCTCATAGGATACTCTAATTTCTCAATCCTTAAAAGCTCATCGACCTCTGCTTTAGTTCCCCTCCTGAACTTACGATAACTCAGCATTGTCTTCAGATGAGAAACAAGGGGATCAACATACCGATCCATTACCTGCAATTTAAATTCAATCAACACACATATTCATTACATGGATTTTGATGCCACAACAACATATTATATCATATGCTAACCTCTCTTAAGATGATAGTAAAAGTAATAATCCCTGTCCCAATAAATTTGTCACTTCTGTGTTTTTAAATTATCCCATATTGCCTTCAAAGGAAAATTCAACAATTTTTAAAAGTCATATTTCCTTTTTTTACCCTTTTTCTTAGTTTCCCACCAAAAACAAAAATGAGCTTTTCAAGGTTTAAATTGTCCTTTAATTATTTTACTGCACATGTTTTATGAAAACTCTTTCTCCTTAAAACTAGATGAAAAGCCAACATGTGACAATAAAAACGGCTTGGAGAGAGTATCAGTTTATTTTTCAAAGGGGCCAACCATGATTGTTTCCTACTTGAGAATAATAATTAATTCCAAGTTTAGAATCCTCGAATGGAACTCAAGATTTAAAACCTGGAAAAATAGATTTCTTGAATGGTGATACAATAAAATAACAGTTAATTTTTGAGCCCCTGTGGTCAAATTCCAAAGTTCATCCTTCAGTTTATGATCAGTTAGTTTTTCAACTGGAAAAGACTCCCATTCAGCACTATGCTTATGTGGTTATTTCCACTTAATTCACATACCTTCAAAGTTCAAGGGCTATACCAGGAAAACAAGCATTTTAAAGATAGACTTACCTCATCCAAGTCCTCGAAAGTGTCTTCCCCAATTTTTAATGTCTTCCCTATGCGAAGCAGGCTGGTGATGTCCTTGTGTTCTTTTCCACCTTCAACTATATCTTTGTGAGCATAAACACCATCATAAACTTTGAGAGTTAAAGTCAAATAAGAAGGCCCACGGGAACTGGGGCGGACAATACTTTCTCCAGGATCCTTGTCAGATAAATACTGTCCAGCATATTAAAAGCCCAAATAAACATTAGTTTAAAAAGAAAAAAGGAAGTTTTGAGAATGATTCACAAATTGAAGCAATCAAAACTCAAAAGCAGGCTTGAATAATAAATTCATCTAAAGGTGGCCTGATGAGTGATGTGCGACAGAATCACAAAAGATTCAAGTCCTATAGAGATGTGCAATGTTGTCAAGGGTGCAAAGCACACCCTAGGTGCTAGAACATTAATATTACCCGTGGCACAAGCTGCAAAAAGCACTCAGCCGACTTAAGATACATCATGTATATTTGCCTATATTTGTATGTCTCATGTATATACATTATATAATAAAGATATATAATTATGATTTTTACAAAACAAGCAAAACGTCCTTTTCGTATATAGGCCAGTATGTATGATTTCCTTATGATCCCATGTCTATGGTAAAATACACACAAAAAAATAGTAGATTTTGATATTATGCGGATTCTTACTAGTAAAGGTATAATTAACAAAGAAACTTAAAAATAGAATAAATTAAACTTCAGTCGCGCAGGTTTTTTATGCTTATCGTCTAACCAGAAGAGCACCTAAACGCACCTCACGTACGCCTAGTCAATGTGCCTTACCCGAATGGGTTTAGAGATGCTTTTTTTTTGCCTTGCATTAAAGCACAAATACAATGCCTATGCACACACCCATTGACACAACTGGGGGGGGTGATTTTGTATAATCTTCGGCATCTTATTTTCCTTTACATAATAAATTCAACTCAAACTGAATCAACGTTAACTTACAGTTCCATTACTTGTAACATACCTCCATAGCTTCATCAGCAGTGATATTTTGAAAGCGTGGATGGACAATCATCCTGGGCTTAAAATGCTTCTTTGCCAGCTCCTTCTTTTTACGAGCTTTCTCCTGCTCACTTTGTATGCTGCTTTGCTCCTCGTGGTAGTAGGGATCCAGGTTCTGGACATGCAGGTGTCGATTGCTTCTCATCTCACTATCTTTGCAAACCAGGAACACCTGATACCTATTCTTTTGAATTGATTTAATCTTACAGGTCAGTATGTCACCTTCATGCAGCCTGTCAGATAACTCAACTATATCTCTCCAATCATCAGCATAGTCTTCTTTCATAATCATCCCAGTCAACCCAGATTCAAGTGCACATATAGCTCGTCCGCCTTGCACTCTGCGGACTGTAGCTTGCACAATTAAGCCTTCAGCAAGGGTATCCTCAGTTTCACCTGAAATCATGAAGAACTCCTCATCCTGACTTGGCTCCTTATACGGTTTACGCCAATCCTGGAAACCCTGAATTAATTCCCTTCTTATATCATAAAAGGTCTCCCTCTTATTTTGCCGCTCCTTGCTTTTGCTTTTTAGATAGTTTTCAAGGCGTAACCTTTTCAACAAACCAGGCCGGTCCCTAACATGTTCTATTGCCATCTCCAATGCATCCTCGTCGTCATTGTCGCCCTTAAGATCCTCATCATAAACATCTTTGGCCAACTCTTGGGCAACAAGATAAGATTCTGGATGTATTCTAGTGTCATCCAACAAATCAATGAACTGGCTGCTGTTGGCAGCAAGCCCACTTCGCCTGACACGCAGAAAGGCTACCGCGTTGACAAACACCTTCCTATCAAGCCTATCAAGTCCATGGGCAGACAGAAAGTCCTTCCTAGTAAAAATTGTTCCAACTCTTACCAAAGATCTCTGCAGTGATGCAGCCTTTCTAGGCCCAAGACCAGAAATGAATTGCAAAGGTGCAAACAACCATTCATGACTTGCAGCCAAATTAACATCAAGGCCTACCTGGTTTGTGACATCAACCAAAACCTGTTCAATCATACTATACTTCTCATCAGCTGTGAGAAAGTTTTCCAGAGGATTAAGCTTCCAGGAGAGTATCTCCTTCCCTGGTCCACACAAAGTAGCTACCATTGCTAATGGATTTTGGAGATAGCGTCCAAGCGCAACAGCCCGTCTGACAATGCCTGACATCATTCATAATAAAAGATAAAAAACATCTTCAACAGAAAAAGATGGATAAAAACTTTACATAAAAAGTTCCACAAAGATGGTATTATTTTGTGAATATGTGAATCTATTTTACCTGACTGGCCAGGGAGCTGATCTGATGAAATCCTAGAATTTTCATAGAGTCGGGGTAGAGATTCATCCCCATATACAATGCTCAGCTCATCCATTTCATGCCCTACATCTCTAGGATTTTCCTCCACCATCTTAAAAATAATCTGGTAAAGAAGAAATCAACAAAATGAGAAACATTAATAAATTGACCAACTGTATGAGAAATATAGCACATTGATCACCAAACACTTGGTCACTCGGCACAAAATAAAAGGTAATCTACCTCCTCAAGGCTTTAAGAAATTTAAACACACAATCCAACTGAACCACCTTTGGTAAAAAAAAACATATATTCTAAAATGACTCATGCACTTGATTAAGGATAATCTACCTCCTCAAGACTTTAAGAATTTAGACTAATTAGCAACCTTACAAGTAGTAGAGACCAAAAAGAAGAAGTTCTGTCTTTTACCAAGCTAAAAGATAAGGACATGAATCATTTTAGATGCAATGAGAAAATAACTAACATCTCATCAGTGATAAGCGTACCTCATAGATATCATCCTTCAATCGAGTACAAGACAAATTGACAGCTCCAAGCACAACAACATGTGGTTGATGATCAGTCATGAACTTCAAAACACGTTGCTGATCATTTTTCTTGCGTTGCTGGTCATGTACATTTTGAGACCGTAATGTAAGATTAGCAGTATAAAGCACATCGAGCACCTCCCCAGATGAATCTAACATCACAAAAGTGGTTGCAGGCTTTCCAGGGCCCCAACAGCAAGCCATGACTCGTGGAGCAGTTTCCTCATCAGAATTAAGATCATTTTCTTTCCTTTGGTAAGGCCCCACAGAAACTTTATTCCACAAGTCCTTGCCATACTCCAAAAGTAACCAGCTCTTAGCTCGACTAGCCAACAAGGACCTTGCTTCTTTCTCCATTGAGGGCAAAAGAAAACCAAAAAGGGCATCATGCAGTATCAGCTTTCTCTGCTCATTCCATTGTTGAGCAGATTTGCTAACACCATTACTAAGATAATTTTCATTACATTCTTTAATCAACTTATTTAGATTTTTTTCGGGCAGCTTAATAGTTACTTGAAGAAGCTTCTCCTCTTCAGCCTTCTGGATAAGGAGCCATTGAGCATCATCAAATCTTATCAAAGGTTTTTCACGCAACCACTTCACACCGGCAAACTGATGGAAAGAATCAATGGCTATTTTTCCATCAGGAGTAGGGCTGGTTGATACTACAGCATACTCCATAAAGATATTACGAACACATCTCTTGACAGACGGCTCGCAGCTAATCTCAACCCCAGCCTATAAAATTAAAACCACAAATAACTATACATCGTACAACAAGATTTATGATCAAATAGTACAGTATTTGCTATAGAATAACAATGTATACCATATGCCTGGCTCCTTTCAGGACAGTTTGTGGAGTCTCAAACATTGCACATGTAAAATTTGAAGCTATATCTTCAGGTGTCTCTTTCGCATCTTCAAACTCATCATCCTACAATTAAATGAAGCAAGATCAATATATCTCAATACAATATAACAGACACTAAAAATCGTACTCACCATCTTTTCCAGAGATAGATGTGCCCCAAGTTGCTCAGCGCTGTATCCAAACTTGCTCGCAACCTCCCACAGGCCAGCCTTATTGCAAATACTATATTGTGATCTCCTCTTGGGCCTCTTATATTGACCTTCATCAACACCAACCTCCCCGGGTGGGAAATGCAAGTTAAACTTGGCATCAACATCATCAACTTCCCTTTCTGACTCTGCACCCTTGAGATCTTTAAGAATTGACTCAAAGAGCTGTTGGTTCAAGTTAAGTCTTGTTTCATCGTATATCCGACGAGATTCTTCTTCAAAACGCTTATTGTAGTGTGACTGGAGACCGCTCTTTCTCTTTTGAAGAAGCAGCCATTTTCGGTCAAGGTCCTGAATCACCCAAAGTACCTAAATAGAAGCATTGTAGCTGTTATTCACAAAAACAACCTTCTCCTAAATTATGGCTTGATTAGATATACAAGTAGCATATTCATAGTTCCATGACAAGTCTAGTTACCCTGTGCCACTTCATTGTAGGTGCTTTATCAGATTTATCCTGATCAATATCATCAACCTCATGTTGCTGAGGATCTTGTAGCAGACTAAGGCACTGCTCCTTGCGATACATTGCAATAAAGGGAATCTGCAAGCAAGAAAGAATGCAAGAATACTAAGAAAATATAAAGCAGGGTAACAGATTAGTCATTTATCAATCAAGTCAGTAAGTACTAACATCTAACTTCTGCACATGCGTGAGATCCAAAAATCTCATAATGTCATCCTTGTTTATAAAATGATCCTGCCTTTCTTTACCAAATAAAGGTACAGAACCATTTATAAGTTGGTTATATATCCAGGTGCTCTCTTCAATTATGCTGAGCTCATCTATAGGAGGAGGGCCAGTGCTTTCCTCTGAAATCTGGAAAAAGAACGTAAAGCCAATCACGACCTGTATTAGGAGTGATAAAGGAAAATATATATCCAGAACATTTTTAAAACCTTCTCATCAAACCTGCATTCTTTCTGGAATATCAGTCATCCGAATTTGGTCATCCTTTTCTGTCATGTATTTTTCAGAAAGAACAGTCGGTTCAAACTGATCTTCAAGTTTCCCTTCTTTCTGCTCACTAGAATCTAAGCCCTGTTTCCGTAGCAGGAGGAGTTCATCCACATCACCAAAGATATCTATAGCTTCCTTTAAAGCAGATGATGAAACATCTGGTGCATGCCTTGACTTCTTATTCTTCATCTTCCTCCGTCTAGAATACAAATTACTTAATAAAGAGAACTCTGAAGTCCAAAATTAAATATAAAAAGGACAGCATAAGTGCATATCATGCAGTACACAAGTTGTACCTAACAGAAGCTCCATGCTCCTCATCTTCTTCTACAATAAAGTCTGCCATTTCATCTTCTTCACCCATATCTCCATCTTCTTCCTCTTCTATGGGCTCTTCATCTTCAGCAATATCTTCAAGTGGTTGTCCTAAAACATTACAAATATCGACCAATAACGGTTCTTCAAAACTGCATCCAAATAATAATGATCATGGACAATATGCTCAATGAACAAACCATCATCGTCACCAAATAGAGTACGCTTAAGCTTTTCCTCAGCAGTTGCACCACCCTTCATGCTTCCATCAAACTCATCATCGGAAAGTCCAAACTGATCCTCATCAAAATCTCTTCGAGCCTTTTTCAACCGCTTAAATTTCTTGCTTCCCTGGAAAAAAAATACACCAGAAACCTCAAATAAATAGTTAATCAAGCCATGCAAGAAAGCATACTTAATATGATTATGAACCATTATCTCCGGTTTAATTTTCGATTGTATAGCGAATATCAATTCAACAGGGATGAACCAATCGGTACTAACATTATTTCAACAACAACGAAAACAACTTCAATGGTATAAAATTTTCCATTTGAAAACTTAGATGATTAAATAATTTAGATATTCAACAACATCATCATGTTTTCGTTAAGAAAAGGAAACAAACCTTCGGTACATTAACATCATTCTCCCTGAGGAGCTCATAGTCATCTTCATCAAGGTCCTCAGCTTCCCTGAAAACATTGATACAAACATCAGAAATTTGAGATTTCAAGCTGTTGGACCTAAGAACATCATATGAATTTCTTTAAAATAAAAATTAGCAATAAATAACATTCATTCTTTCTTTTGGATAAATGAAGCAGTCACATATCATCATAGAAAGGAAAAAATATTAACTTCTTCTTTCTTTTCTTTTTTTTCTTCCGTCTCTCCTCGTCGCTATCTTCCCTCTCTTCATCTTCATCTACCTCTTCGTCCTCCACATCATCAACTATGAATCCATCATTCTCATACTCATCTTGCCCTTCTTCTGTTCAAACCAAAAATAAAGAAATAACTACAAAGAATTCAAGAAACATCAACAAAAAAAAGCTAAGAAATCTGAATTCAATAACCGTTAGCAAAAACCTTAACCAAAAAAAATAACCAGCTCCGAAACGATAAATTAGATCTACTAAAAACAAAAATAAATAAAATAACTGCAGCGAATTCAATAACCATTAGCAAAAACCTTAACCAAAAAAATCCAGATAGAATACTCATCATGCCATTTGCCCTAATTTTCATTTTCCATTTCATTATTTCTCTTAAAAAATTTAGCTAAAAACTGCAAAACCCAGAATTTAGAAACCATTCTGCAGTTCCGAAACGAGAAATTAGATTAAAAAAGACGAAGTAATACCGTCGTCTTCATCCTCCTCATCAGGGTCGCGTTCATTGAGACCGTCTCCTTCGATTGGCTCTCCTTCCTCATCGACCTCCAACTCATCTGCATGAATTGAACACATATATCAAAAGAGAACTTCGAGAAGAAGTATATAGAATCAACGCAAGAGGGAAAAAAGCTAGGGATATGATATTGGGTCAAAAAATTAAAAAAGAAAAAAGGAACCTTCTTCATCTGAGATGACATTTCTTCCCATGCTTCCGAGAGAATCAACGCAAGAGAACAAGGAAACCTTGAGAATTCCCGACAGAAATTGTAACCAGATACGCTCTCTTCTTCACAAAAACCCTACTAAATTAATTGGGGAAACTCACACTTGCGCTGTTCCCAACTTCGGATTATTTTTCTTAAAAAAATATAATATAACGATGATAAAAAGGGTAAATATTTATTCCATCCCTTAACTTTCCTTTACTCATATTATGGTCATTAATATTTTCAATTTTTCAATTTTTATCTACTGAATTTTGATATTGTTTCTGTTTTAGTCACTCTAATGTAAAATCAGTAACAGTGACATGACGAATTTTATGCTGATGTGGACACATGTTATCCATCTCATTTTTTTTCAATTTTGTTTTCATTTTATCATCTTCCAAACAATTCCATCATCATAATTCATAAGGTCAAGGACAACTTCGTTTTTATGTCAATTTGACTCTTTCGAAATGTTGTTTTGATGGCGGCTACCATGTCATAATGGCTATTTAACGGTTGAGTGACTAAAATAAAAACAATTCAAAAATTATATGATTAAATTAAAGACTTAAAGTTTAATAATAAAAATAGGGATGAAAGTAAAGTTGAGTGATTCAAAAAATAAGATTTATATATTGGTATAATTACAGATTTAGTCATTTTTCTGACAAGTATTATCATCAGATTGGTCGAAAATAAAACGAAGAAAAAATTAGGGAAAAAAAGCTAGATTGAAAATTGAACCCAGACTAACAATGTGAAGGATAATATCTTCTATGAATTTAATATTTTTTTTATTAAGTAGAGATATTTACATTTCTAAAGTAAATGTCGTAATTCAAACACATATAACATAAAACAACATGGACATCTTTGACCACTCAGTCAATTAATAAATCTCAACGAGAATAAATTGTGACCAAGGTATATATACTTTCATGGCTTGGAAAATTTCTGATCTAAAATACAGCAAAAGTTTAACGTAACAACCACACTGCAACTGCCAACTTGGAAAATACATGAATCCATTAACTTCTAATAATGGTTACCGAAGTATCTGGCAAAGCTACAAAATATTTTTTTTGAAAGATAATAATTTTACGATTTTATATATAGGAATCATATAATATGAGGTAGAGATATCGGTCTCGTTAAAAAACCTTCCTAACATAAATGAAGGAAAAAGAGTGCGCCATATCAATGTAGATTAAGTATCAAATAGACCATCTTATCGAAAAAATTACACAGTAGCTACATAACCATTCAAAGACCCACAATGATTATCTAATTTCCAAGAAAAAAACCAGAGCACAGCTTTGATAATTTCAACACCAAGCTACGGGATAGCCACCCCAGACATGATCAACCGAAGCCTGCACAAAGCGCTAACCACGAACCCGAGAACTAAACTGGAACGATCGCAATAAAATCCTTCGATCTCAATATCTTTTTTTAGCCAAATGATCCGCCAACACATTACATTCCCTAGGAACATCGGCAAACTCCCACGAGAACCCCTTGCACATATTAAAACAGGACAAGATGAGAGACTTAAAACTAACTGGAGACTTTTGGGGTCTCAATAGCCATTCCACGACCATTTTACAATCGTTTTCGAAGATCACATTAGATTGTTGATCCAAGGAGATTGAGAAAAAAGAAAAAGGGCCTCTTTAATAGCTAATATCTCAGCGGTAGTAGTATCCACACACCCTACTGATTTAGAAAAAGAAATCAACAATCTAAACACTTCATTCCTCAAGCAAAGCTACAAAATGTTGATATAACACACACTGATATATTCTTATTGATTAGTCAAAAAAACACTTGAACTGCAGTAAAAAATAATAGGGAAATTATATATTTAGTACCCCAACTATGCATGTGTTATTATTTTGGTACCTCAACTATTATTTTTGGCAAAATGATACTTAATGTAACACGATAACCTGAATGTCACATTTGGGCCTTAAGTCCAACCTGTTACCATAAAATTTCTCAATTTGGTTTAGCCTAACAAGGTATTTTCCAAAAACATTTAAATCAATTAGTTGAAAATATAGATAAATAGACAAACGTTACAAAGGAGCTCCCTTTTAATTTAAAACATTTGAACACCCTTTTTTATTAATACAATTCAAAATAAGAATTACAAACTCCACCACGTAAGCACAGACCACTAAACACAAGTATCGTACTTCAAAAATCACCACAACTAGAACATAGCACTGATGGTGCTCCTCGATCCCACGATTCGACGATCAACCTACGCACGGAAACAACTAGTACGAGCAAAAAGGAGAGATAAATAAACATGTGGCGCTACCGCTAGTCACCTAAACACATGCTCTCATCATAGCAATCATCATACGTGACACACAAGGCCCAACCATACTCATAACATAGCAACATAACATCATATAAATGTGGCGCTACCTCTAGCCGCCTAACTATATAGCATAGCAAGAAAGCATAAGCTTCTCATAGCATATAAGCATTATACCACAATATAAGAGTGGGGCCCAGTCCCATTAAGCATCAGGATCATACACTCTAAGTGAGGCATGGTTGCACTAAGCATCGGGATCATACACTCTTTGGGGTGAGGTCTGGTACCACTAAGCGTTGGGATCATACACCCATGCTCGGAATCTCTCATCGAGCACCTTCGAATAAGACTAGATTCCACTAAGCATCGGGATCATACATTCAGGAAACTTCAACCATGGTGTTGCAACACATCTTTCTTTCACTGGGTATCCAGATCCCATCAATCAAAAATGGCTCAACTATCTAGGTGTCCATATCAGCACATAGCAAGGACACGTCTATCACACAGCACACAGCATCACACGATCCACCAAGGATCCCTACGATTGCTATAACCATCAAGTCATCCAACATTTACCGAGTTATTAAATATTATGAAAGTGTACATTAATCATCCTCATTAATTATCTCTATTAATCCATATTACCTTATTAATATTCAACGCCAATTTCCATCTTTTTATTAGCATTTAGATTATCTCGTTCAGTGGGTACCGGCACTCAAACACAAGTATCGCTACAGTACATTTGGGTACCGATATGCGATACTGAGAAATCCTTAATTTCCACAAGTACCGATACAGGTCGACTCGTACTGATACAACCCTTAATCGTGTACTGGTACAATAGAATCTCGTACTGATACCCTATACACGGGGTTGCATCATTTTCTTGAATTACGGTTTTACAACACTTTATTCGATCCTTAAAGCTTATGAAAGTCATTGGGGTTTGTTTACTAACGCATTCAATCAATTAATATTAATTACCAGTGTAACACTCTTAAAAAGGTTAAAAAATAGGGAAAAGAAAGGAATTGTAGCCAAGGGGGTTTGAAACTATGACCTTGGCTGCATAGTTAAGGGAGGTAACCATTGAACCAAGGCTCTATTTCTAATAAGAGTTTATAAAAAAAATTTAAACTATATCCTAATCGGTTATCAAGCAAAAGATTAAGCTGAGTAAATGGCTCTTCATCTTTCATTCGAATCAAATAACCAAAAAATTTTCCCCAAGGTTCTCTATCTCCTTCTCTCCCTTGCCAACGTCTGATCTCCCTCACCATCGCACCGTGGCTGCCACCGCCATCACCAGATTGTTCCCCGTCGTGCCCTGACCAAAACCCCTCATACCACTCTCGCAACCGACTCCCCGTTCATCGAGAATTTGCGTTGAAGGTTCGATGAACCTAGAATTACCTCTTTTTGGTCCGTCGTCGATTTAGGCCGCCGGAGCCGTCCGATCGTGAAACTTGGGCAGCCATTCTTCTTCTCATGCTAAGATGGTCTTTTTGCAATCGTCCGATTGTTGCCTAACTCCCGGTAGTGGCCTCGTCGAAGCAACGCTTGATTCGGTCAGATCAGGTAAATCTGGGTAAGATACCCAGTTTAAAATTGTTTAGGTTTGTAATTGACTCAAATAGGTTGTTGTGGTTGAAAATCCGATAAGAAAAATGCATTTTTGGGCATTTTATCGGTCGTGTAAGGCCGCGCGTGGTGTACACGCACCGCCCAAGCGATTTTCAGCCGACTAGGACGGTAGCTGGTCGAATTTGGCCTAAACCAGTTCTACCTTGAACCGGTTTTGTTTCAAACCGTTTTTGAACCGATCCAACCCGACCTAACTTGTTTGACCCAACCCGTTCGACCTGACCCGTCTGACCCAACCTGACCGAGTCAACTCAGTGAGTCACCCTGATCGAGTCAACTCAGTAAGTCAACTCGTCCGAGTCAAACCTTTGACCACTGATGTTGGCGTTCAATGCTGACCATTGACTGTTGACCAATGATGTCAGCATGACGTCAGCGTTGAGTTTGACTGCTGATGTCAGCGTTGACTTTGACCAAAAGTTAAATTTTCTGAAAATCCATATTTTATGTTTTTCGACATCTTGAGTACGTTTTTGAAGTTGATTTTGTGAAATTCAAACCCGAAAGCCTCCGAATCTGACCTTGAGCCCAAATCTGTATAGGTGATTGATTTTCAGTTTAAAGAGCAATAGACTTGAGAATAAGGACTAATTAATGACTATGTTTGATTGAAGGATTTCACGACCACATATCCGAGTTTAGTGGACTTCGAATTCGGGTTTGAGAGTGATGGAAGGAAGTTTTAAAGTTCGACTGAAGTAACGTCGAATCAAGGTAATACTTTACTACATCTTGCATGTTCTACGAAACATAATGGTATTTGGTTAATTCATGTGCCTTTCTGATTAAGCTATAGTTATCTTGGTTAAGTCAAATCATTGGCGAAATATAAGAAGGGTAATCTAAACAAGATTGGATAATCGAATAAAAAGTTTGATAGTCAAAAGGACTTCTGAGTTTAGTGATTAATTAACAATCATTAAATAACCAAATTTGATTTCATATTAATGAAACTGATGTCTTGAATAATTGGACGCTAAATGACGAAATTTCCCTTGAGATGTTCGAATGACTTTTATACCCCCAACTAAGGGAATGATCTAGAATCTGCACTTTTTGTGATAAAACAATTACGTTGTCTGAAATCCTTAAAATTATTGGGAAAGATCTCGGTATCATGATACTAGTAAGTGAGAAAATAAAATACTTGAATTTATCTGGAATTCTGGATAAAACTTTGAAGATAAAGTTTCTGGAAGTACTTTAGAATTGATGAGTTGGACTAAATGATAGAAAGACTGAATTGTTTTGGATGATTGTAATGATTAAAATATTTTCAAGCATCAAGTTCAATAAATTAATCGAATGGAAGATACGCACTCGGGTTCTGAAATGAATAAATTGTTTGGAAGGACTAGAATGACTAAAATGACCAAAATGATCAAAATTTATTCGAGCGGCAAAACTTCTAAAATGGCTAAGACATCCTGGACCTCTAGAATGATTAAGTTACCGACATGAATCGACATAAGAGAATATCCTCGAGAAATCTTAACCCAGAATAAAATCTTAATAATCATATTATTTGTAAGGGTCGATAAGCATAACCCAGATATGATGGTTATCTCAGATACTGCTTTGTATTTGGTTTATTAAAATGCAAAGACATGTTAAATTACGCTGTGAAAGATCAATAATGGTTACAAGGGTGATCAGTTTAAATATATAAGGCTACCAGAAATAAGGAATGAATATCTGTAAGGCGTATTTGTCTGGATACTGAAAACCGCAACAATATTGTCATATGGCGAAAGCGATCAGTTTAGAAGTTTGATTAGCCGTTTAAAAGCCACGATTTTTTGCGAGTTTTAAATATTCCCCTTTTTGGGCTGTATTTACTAAATTTCCCTTGGGAATCAATAGGACCCAAAATGCATTATGAGCAAATTGTCTAGTACTCTCCAAGTATAATTATTTTCTTGAATAATCAGGATATATCAGAATTTGTGGCTGGCCCTTAGATAAAAATTTTGTATACTTGGATGAAGTCGATGCTTATTTAACTCTTTCGAATAAGGTCCCTAATCCTGAAATAAATTTAAAAATGGATTGAAGAATAATGTTTTCTGTCAGTAATCATTAAGGATTCTTAAGAGCCGATCAAACCGTTTAGTGTGTTCATTGCACATGCATATTCTTTATGGTCTGAAACTAAGACTATATCTCTCTGATCTGAATCATAAATTCTATATGTCTAAAAATATATCTCCGGGTCTTATTTGAAAATTTTACTCAATAATTTCTGATATTCTAAAAATATATGTTTTAATTCAGTTTTTCTTATTTCATATGTCTACGCTAAAAAAATTCTCTGGGGTACTTCTGGGATATGATTGTAGACCTACAGGCTCAGCGCTGGTAAATCCTTCTGGACCTAAGGCATCCCCTTAGGTAAGCTCCTAGGCTCAATGAGCCTAGGGTAAGCCTTTCTGTAAGCTCTTACGTCTAATGAGCCTAGGGTAAGTCTTTCTGGATATTGTTCTGGAATATTTCATGTCGGTGTATGGTTGGAGGGTAGTCAGGTAATTAACATAAAACTATATGTTCCTTTCTATAATTCTACCTACTGAATTAATTTACCAAAGTCTGAAACTCTTTATGCTCCGAATCTGATATCATTGAAACACATTACTTTTTGCAGTTTGACTTTCGTAATTTAGACCTCTTCTGATTCTTCGGATTATAGGTATCTTGTCTGGTACTTAGGTGATCAGATAAAGAACAATTATATACCTAAGTATATCGATGTTTCAAATATCAATATCTTAAATGAAATATGTTGTTGCTTGGATCATCATATTAGTATTGTTTGCCATTCACATGCTTGTGCCTATAACATCAGTTGGTAGTTCTGTATTACTGAGCTTTTCGAAGCTCACGTTGTTTTTACCATTGCAGGATAGAAGAAATCTATCTTGGTATAGTGATCGACACAAGTGGTTAGAGTTCCATCGCGTTGCTTTTGGAGTACGGTACCTGTGTATTAGTGGGCATGTATGTCACATTTTATTTTATGATTGTGTTTGTAATACGTTTTCTAGATTTCAGTTTGTGTAATAAAATTTTAAAATGGTTTTAGTAGAAGCTTTATTTTATACTTTACAATGTATGTTTAAGAGTTTTCTTCTGTTTTTACTATGGGTCGCTCTTGTGACCCTAATGTAACCTTCTAGAATCAGGTGTAACGCATAGCCTGGTCTAGGAGGTTACATATAGTGGTATTAGAGCTTAGAGTTGTGTCATTGTGGGTAGATCATCTGATCGTCTGTCATAGGGTATCTGGTCTGTGCATGCCCCTAGATCATAACCGTACTCCTCTGTGCCGAAACTCTGATATCGAATCCTTCCTAAAATAAGTATACATAACTTCCTGTCATTTATAGCCTAATTTGTTCTGACAAAGAATACCCATGGCTTTTGTTTGTGTTCCAAATTCATGTTATGGATCTGAATTTGGTAAGAGTCTAAAATGGTTAATGTTTGGAAATTTTAAATGATTTGGTTCAGAATATGAATGAATGAGCAAATCTGTGAAGTGAAGAAGTATGCTAGATTCTGGTAAGATTTAAGGTTGAATATTATTTGATTATGGAATTCATAATCAGAAATCGATGTGTGTGCCAAGCTTGTGCTACAATGACTTGATCATAATGGGAACATCGTCACTCGTCTGTTCTGTTATGGTTTGAGATGACACCCCGATGAAAGTAAGGGTGAACCATTTCTAACTCTGTTATTGATCTATCTATGACTCCTTATAGAAAGGGTTATGTTTGGTTAACTGTTGAACGTCCTAATAAGTTGACCAGATATGTAATTCTGAGAATTGACAGGCTGTACAGAGTATTATTATATCATATTTATGACTGAGATTTAGGGTCTATTCCTTGTTCCGAAATGCCTTGTAAGAGATTTTGAGTACTTTTTCGAACTCCTGTATAATTTTTTGTTGCAGATTGATGGCTAGTTTGACAGAGTAATTCAGATTTTGGAGGATACTTTGGAGTGTATAAGTGATATATATGGTCTCATATGAAGAATTGTATTCTGATTAGTTGGCCCGAGATTACTTAGTGGAAGACTTTGAGTTCTGAGTTAGTTTAAGAGATTGAGGATTTTGTGACCATCTGAAGAAGTCTCGAGAAACAAGCATGCTTCAATAGTTAAGTTTTAGATGAAGAATGGATGGAAGAATAGTCTCTGCATTCCTTCGACTCTGATAAATTTTGAGGACGAAATTTTCTTTAAGGGGGTAAAATTGTAACACCCTTAAAAAGGTTTTAAAATGGGGGAAAAAGAAGGGAATTGCAGCCAAGGGGGTTTGAACCCATGACCTTGAGTGCATAGTTAAGGGAGGTAACCATTGAGCCAAGGCTCTATTTCTAATAAGAGTTTATAAAAAAATTTAAACTATATCCTAATCGGTTATCAAGCAAAAGATTAAGCTGAGTAAATGGCTCTTCATCTTCCATTCGAATCAAATAACCAAAAAAATTTCCCCAAGGTTCTCTCTCATTATCTCCCCTGCCACCGTCCGATCTCCCTTACCACCGCACCGTGGTCGCCACCGTCATCACCAGATTATTCCCCGTCGTGCCCCGACCAAAACCCTTTAAACCACTCTCGCAATTGACTCCTCGTTCGTCGGGAATTTGCGTTTGAAGGTTCGATGAACCTATAATTACCTCTTTTTGGTTCGTCATCGATTTAAGCTACTACAACCATCCGATCGTGAAACTTGGGCCGACATTCTTCTTCCCATGCAAAGACGGTCTTTTTGCAACCGTTCGACCGTTACCTCAACCCCGGCAGTGGCCTCATCGGAGCAACGCTTGATTCAATCAGATCAGGTAAATTTGGGTAAGATATCCAATTTTTTTATTGTTTAGGTTTGTAATTGACTCAAATATGTTGTTGTGGTTGAAAATACGGTAAGAAAATTGCATTTTTGGGTATTTTATCAGCCGTGTAAGGCCGCATGTGGTGTACGCGCGCCGCCTAGACTATCTCCAGCTGCCTGGGACGGGAGCTGGTCAAATCAGGCCTGAACCGGTTCTGCCTTGAACCGGTTCTGTTTCGAACCATTTTTGAACCGATTTGACCTGATTGACCCAACCCGACCGAGTCAACTCAGTGAGTTAACTCGCCTGAGTCAAACCTTTGACCACTGACGTCAGCGTTGAATGTTGACATCAACATTGACCGTTGACTGTTGACCAATGATGTCACCATGACGTCAGCGTTAACTTTGACTGCCGATGTCAATGTTGACTGTTGCGTGTGATAAGTGCTACGCAATTGTGCAAGTATACACGTCGCAAGTAATAAAGTGATATGAGTATCAGTATCGTCTCCACGAGGGGATTGGTTTGGGCCACTTTGCTTAAGTTACTGCACTGTGAAAAGTAAAAACACAATTAAAGGAGTTTAACTAATAACTAAACTAGAAAGCAATAAAGTAAAAGAAAAGATGAGATCGATTGAGAGAGATAGGCTAGGTTATCGTGAGTTGAGGTGTGATAGCGATTGGATTGTCTTGGTAAAAGAGTGCGGGCAACTCGATTTTGCCGTGGCGACTTTACTGGGGTTGCCTTGGCAACTAATTGATGGTTGCCTGGGCGACTAGTTGGGCAACTACTTGGGCGTCGGGCAGCAACTTCAAGGTTGGCGGAGCGTTCTTCAATGGTTTCTTCTTATCCCTAAGTGAAACTCTAGCTACTTGTGCATGCCTTGATAATACATCCTGCGTGAATCAAGGGTGAACAACAACCAATCTTGCACTCCTCTTAGCCGTTGAAATCCTTAACTTATTCCTAAGCGGATTAATCTTCACCATCATTGGATTGAATAAAGATCATATTCATTCGTTTCTTGAATCTAACTCTCCCGATATTAGATAAATGGATGAAATCACGAGATCCTCTCCCAATTCACTTCATAAACAATACTAAGAATCAAGAATGAATAAACCTTGAAATAGAAAAGTACAAACTCTTATTACCTAAACAAAAACCAATAGTTTCTCACAACCACAAAACACACAATAACCATAGCCGATCAAGTTAGTTCATGGTTGGGTTCAAAAGATATACAAAGAATAATCCCCAAACCATGAATCTAATAGAAGCAAAGAAGAAGAAGAAGTGAAATTCCCTAATGCTCTCTTGTCGAAATTTCCCCCTTGCTCTCTCTTTTTGGATTGTCGAAATCTCCTTGCTATTTATAGGGCTAGGCCAAAGTCCTTCTTTGAGGAGGAGTTTGAGTTGGAATTAAATTATCTTTAAAGAATATAATTCTTTATTATAATTTTATTCCTATTAGAACTTCTCCTATCTTCTTGGAATTTAATTCTTCTTTAATCTCTGCATGGCAATCAAATTCCTTTGGGCTTGGGCCTTGCTCCATGTCATCTTGGGCTTGTAAAGTCATTAATTTCGACATCCCTATTGCATTTTTTCTTTGTCGACAAATGCCATGGCAACTGGCTCGGCGTCTCCTTCATGCATTACCCTGGCAACTAGCTCAACATTGCTTTGGCAAGTGATCCTGCACATACACACACAAAAACACACCAAAGCAGCATCTTTTTCCACAAAAATCACCAAGTTATGTAATCAAGCTCAACGGTGGAAAGAAACATGAATTAATGCATGAATGACTAATTATGCAACTATTATGAGCTTAAGTCTAACAATAATATGAGTAAAAAGGGTAATAAAAATAGTACTTTTGAACACTTATCATTGACTTTGACCAAAAGTCAAATTTTCTGAAAATCTATATTTTATGTTTTTCGATGTCCTGAGTACGTTTTTGAAGTCAGTTTTGTGAAATTTAAACCCGAAAGCCTCCGAATCTGACCTTGAACCCGAATCTGTATCGGTGATTGATTTTTAGTTTAAAGAGCAATGGACTTGAGAATAAGGACTAATTAATGGCTATGTTTGATTGAAGGATTTCACGACCACGTAACCGAGTTTAGTGGACTTCGAATTCGGGTTCGAGAGTGATGGAATGAAGTTTTAAAGTTCGACTGAAGTAACGCCAAATCAAGGTAATACGTTACTACCTCTTGCATGTTCTACGAAACATAATGGTATTTGGTTAATTCATGTGCCTTTCTGATTAAGCTACAGTTATCTTGGTTAAGTCAAATCATTGGCGAAATATAAGAAGGACAATCTGAACAAGATTGGATAAACGAATAAAAAGTTTGATAGTCGAAAGGACTTCTGACTTTAGTGATTAATTAACAATCATTAAATAACCAATTTTGATTTCATGTTAATGAAACTGATGTCTTGAATAATTGGATGCTAAATGATGAAATTGCCCTAGAGATGTTCGAATGACTTTTATACCCCCAACTAAGGGAATGATCTGGAATCTGCACTTTTTGTGATAAAACAATTACGTTGTCTGAAATCCTTAAAATTATTGGGAAAGATCTCGGTATCATGATACTAGTGAGTGAAAAAATAAAATACTTGAATTTATCTAGAATTCTGGATAAAACTTTGAAGATAAAGTTTCTGGAAGTACTTTAGAATTGACGAGTTGGACTAAATGATAGAAAGACTGAATTGTTTTGGATGATTGTAATGATTAAAATATTTTCAAGCGACGAGTTCAATAAATTAATCGAATGTCAGATACGCACTCGGGTTCTGAAATGAATAAATTGTTTGGAAAGACCAGAATGATCGAAATTTATTCGAGCGGCAAAATTTCTAAAATGGATAAGACATGGACCTCTGAAATGATTAAGTTACCGACATGAATCGACATAAGAGAATATCCTCGAGAAATCTTAACCTAGAATAAAATCTTAATAATCATATTGTTTGTAAGGGTCGAGAAGCATAACCTAGATATGATGGTTATCTCAGATACTGCTTTGTATTTGGTTTATTAAAATGCAAAAACATGTTAAATTATTCTGTGAAAGATCAATAATGGTTACAAGGGTGATCAGTTTAAATATATAAGGCTACCAGAACTAAGGAATGAATATCCGTAAGGCGTATTTGTCTAGATACTGAAAACCGCAACAATATTGTCATATGGCGAAAGCGATCAGTTTGGAAGTTTGATTAGCCATTTAAAAGCCACGAATTTTTGCAAGTTTTAAATGTTCCCCTTTTGGGCTGTATTTACTAAATTGCCATTGGGAATCAATAGGACCTAAAATGTCTTTTGAGCAAATTGTCTGGTACTCTCCAAGTATAATTATTTTTCTTGAATAATCAGGATATATGAGAATTTGTGACTGACCCTTAGATAAAATTTTTGTATACTTGGATAAAGTCGATGATTAATTAACTCTTTCGAATAAGGTCCTTAATCCTGAAATTAGTTTAGAAGGGGATTGAAGAATAGTGTTTTCTTTCAGAAATCATTAAGGATTCTTCAGAGCCGATCAAATCGTTTAGTGCGTTCCTTGCACATGCATATTCTTTCTAGTTTGAAACTAAAACTATATCTCTCTGATCTGAATCATAAATTCTATCTGTCTAAAAATATATCTTCGGGCCTAATATGAAAAATTTACTCTATGATTTTTGATATTCTAAAAATCATTTCACCTTAATTATTCTAAAAATTTTAGCTCGATTCTATTATCCAAATATTTTTAATTATTTCTGTCTAAAAATATATCTTCGGGCCTAATCTGAATCATTTCGTCTGTCCACGCTAAAAAAATTTCTCTGGGGTACTTCTGGGATATGTTTGTAGATCTGTAGGCTCGGCGCTGGTAAGTCCTTATGGACCTAAGGCATCCCCTTAGGTAAGCTCATAGGCTCAATGAGCCTAGGGTAAGTCTTTCTAGATACTGTTCTGGAATATTTTATGTCGATGTATGGTTGGAGGGTATTCAGGTAATTAACATAAAACTATCTGTTCATTTCTATAATTCTACCTACTAAATTAATTTACCAAAGTTTGAAACTCTTTATGCTCTGAATCTGATGTCATTGAAACAAATTAATTTTTACAGTTCGACTTTCGTAATCTAGACCTCTTTTGATTCTTCGGATTATAGATATTTGGTCTGGTACTCAAGTGATCAGATAAAGAACAATTCTATACCTAAGTATATCGATGTTTCGAATATCAATATCTTAAATGAAATATGTTGTTGCTTGGATTATCATATTAGAATTGTTTACCCATTTATCTGCTTGTGCCTATAACATCAGTTGGTAGTTCTATATTACTGAGCTTTCCGAAGCTCACGTTGTTTTTACCATTGCAGGATAGAAGAAATCTATCTTTGTATAGTGATCGACACAAGTGGTTGGAGTTCCATCGGCGTTGCTTTCTGAGTACGGTACTTGTGTATTAGTGGGCATGTATGTCACATTTTATTTTATGATTGTGTCTGTAATACGTTTTCTGGATTTCAGTTTGTGTAATAAAATTTTAAAATGGTTTTAATAGAAGTTTTATTTTATACTTTACAATGTATGTTTAAGAGTTTTCTTTTGTTTTTACTATGGGTCGCTCTTGTGACCCTAATGTGACCTTTTAGAATCAGGTGTAACGCATAGCCTGGTCTAGGGGGTTACAACTGGCTTCATAATCATTTAATCGAGTATTTAACCCTTATGCATAATTCCTGTCAAATCACATCAATCTATTCGAATAAACATACAAGGTATCACAATTATATTAATCATTCAAACAATAATCAAATAATCATACGAGCGTCTCAAGTGACCCTACATAGTCTCAAAAGCCTCCATGAATCTCATCATACCCGTACGTCATCATGCATCTCATAAATATCAACTCTCATAATATTGATCTCTATTCATGTTTATTCATCGTCTACCTATTTTGTAGATACTAACACCCAAAGCAATTACAGTTATGATGCTTATGAAGCAATAGGAGTTTGAGGTGTACTAACCTTAAGCGATTGTCGATAAATCCTCACTCGAACCCCTCAAACGCTCTTTTTGATCTAGTATTCGAGCCTGAACAATCCTCATAAATATACGAATGCTACAATTAATAATTAGTCTCATTCACTAACTAATCCACAAGGTCAAACACATAAAAATAGCTTACCGAGTTTAAATTTAGCGAAACGGGTTGTGCCAATGGACTCAAAACGTCAGAAAACTCTCAGGTATCCTAAAAAAGTTAACAGCTCGATCAACAGCTACGAGGATCAGCTCAGTCAATGCGGCTCAGCTCCGTGTCAACAGCTCGGTCAACGTAGCTCGGATCGGGGTCAACGTGGCTCGGCTTTACTTAGATGGCTTCAACCACCCATGATGAAGCCCACTCGCTGTCAGCGGCGCTAATGGAGCGCGTGACGGCCTCCAGCATTGGACGGCGACCAAACTTCACCGGCTGACTGTTCTCAAGCTGGTGAATAGATGGTGGCTTCCGTTCTTCGTTTTGAGCACTTTAACCCCTTCAATTCAATAACTCAGAAACTTTCTCTCTCTCACCCCCTCCGATGGCAACTTAAATAGTGGTGCCCCTGGTACTGGTGAACTCATCTCGATGAGATGAACACAATGGCGGTGGAGTTGTCGATAACGGTCGGCTGGATCTCTGTAGATCGAATATAGAAGTTTAAAGAGGGAGAGAGAGAAAATAAGAGAAAAAGAAAGATGAAAAATGGGAGAGAGAAAATGATATAAAATCTAATTTTCCTTTCTCCCTTTCTCACCACTTTAATTCAAATATCCTGTTAGGATGATCAATCAATGTAGATGTTGGCCAAGATGGGGTGAATTGGCTATTTTAAAAGTTTGGAAGCAAATCGGAAAAGATAGACAATGAGACACAATGATTTATAGTGGTTTGAGCTTCTAACAAGCTCTACGTCCACTACCTTAGCTTTCTACTAAGGATTTTCAACCAATTTCACTATGAAATTCTTCCCCTTTTCTAGGCTTAGGAGGCAACCCTTACAAGTTCAAGCTTTCTACCCAAAGCTTTGAACAATTCACTCTTGAATACAAAGAAAAAATGGCAAATGAATAAAAACCCTCACAAGGTAAATATTTGTCCAATTTACAAGAACACTCCACCCTAAACTTGAAATAAAAATATTACAAAGGATTACACAAGTTGGGTACAAGGATTTGACTTTTTGAGCACAAGGGTTGGATTTTGTTTGAGTACTTGAGTGTTGTTCAATAGAGTTTCATTAGTTGTTGCTGCTGCATTGGAGACTTGTATTTATACCCTTTTATTGAATTTTAGCCGTTTAGGTCGTTGAAGTCATCAATAGAGCCATTGGGGACCAACTTTCCCGCAATAAATGCAGTTTGGTGAACAATCGTAATCGGTACACGAAGGCCCGTATCGATACCTGTTTCAACAAAAATATAGTCGTTGTAGAAAGCTTATCGATACGCGTAAGGGCGTATCGAAACGATCATAGTGCAAAATGGGGGCGTATTGAAACGACAATGTCGTATCCATACGAGTTTTGCTCACTGGAATCTTGGATGAAAAAATACATCGGTACGCCTAGGGGTATATCGATACGGGTTCAACGGTATTTTAAAAATTGGGGATTCCAATAACTGACAAGTAACGGTCGAAAAATTTAATGCAAAGATCTTTGAAGATCTTGACAAACCGTATCGGTACGGGATTAACCGTATCGGTACGTTTTGAAATTTCTTAAACCCAGATTTCAAACCGTATCGAAACGAGTATGAGATGTATCGAAACGATAAGCTTAAAACGCTTGCCCAGTTGAATGTCGTATCGAGACGGGCTAAGCCGTATTGGTACGCTTTGCAAAAACAAATTCCAGTAGCCAATTTTCGTATCGAAACACCAAGGGGTGCATCGATACGCTTGGGCGTATTTGTGTAGTTTGACTTGAAAACACTTAGAAAATTTTGGGTTTAAGTTTTGGACTTCAAAGAAAATTTTCTTGTCATTTTGTGAGACTTTTGAATGCTTAAAAATTTATTTTCTTTTTCAATTTAGTCCTTAGATAATTTGTTATATCAAAAACAAACATAGGTTTTACATATCCTCTTCAAAAATATCACGGTAAAATTGCATCTTAAGCCCCCCCAACCTCCCATCTTTTCACAAAATAATCATTACTCCTCTTTAAATTAAATCCTTAACTTTAAAATACCAAACCCAAATTTTAGATCTGAAACCCAACTCAATTTTCGGGTCGTTACACTTAACCTTATGTTTTTGTTCTGTTTTGGTATCTCGGTCGTTAAAAACTAATGGAGATGATGATGTGGCTTGGTATAATCACAACTTTAGTCCAAAACACTTATACATATTATTAATTTAGTCCAAAATCCATCAATTTAAAACGTCATCTTAATTTTGGGTAAAATATTATCTTAATTTTAATTGAATTTTGTCCATCCCTTTCCCACCCCTCGTATTCTCATCGGTATCCCGATCATGGAGTTTGGGACCTCCAATAGACCCCACATTAGCCCCCATTGATCTGTAAATTCTAAAGTTTTGATTGTACCTAGCATGTTTTTTAAACTTCAAAACCCAAAAAAGTGTTCAATTGGAAGAAAAAATGAGAAATTTACAATTTTAATATAAAAATTAAAATAATGTTTAAATTGATAAAATTTTAGACTAAATTGATAGATTGTATAAGTTTTTGGACTAAAAATGTTATTAACCCAAGCCACGTCACCATTTCTGTTAATTTTAAACGACGGAGGTACCAAAACAGAACAAAAACGTAACGTTAGGTACTATTTTACCAAAAATAATAGTTTGGGTAATAAAATAATAACGCGGGCGTAGTTAGGATACTAAATATGTAGTTTTCCCTAAATAATATTATAAAACAACATGATCTTAAAAAATGAACACTATTAAAAGTTCAATAATAAAAGGAATAAAAAGAAGGAAACGATGATCAAATGAAGGCATGCAGAACCGTATCTAAAATTTTCAATATAAAAACAACAGATAAAAGAACAAAATTCTTTAGGAAAAAAATCCAGAATTAGGAAGTTCAACTTCAGACAACATGATCCACAAACCAAAACCATATTCTCTTAATTTTATAATTATGAAACATGGTTTTAGGAAAACAAAGGTTTAGCAAAAGATTTTGGTTTGAAGACTCACAACCACATAATATACTAGATAGGGAGTGTTATACCCATTATGGTCTCCCACACGACCCCTCCGCACTATGTTTCTTCGCTCACCATGCTGTCTGGAGATACCCTTTCAGAGTTACTTATCTGACTATACTCGATCAGTATCAACCAAGTAAGCCTCTGGAATAACGTACCGAAGTCCTTTGGGACACCTTATTCAGAAACTACACTAATCTCGACAAGACACATGTCAAGTTCATTTAACCCGCGAACTAAGCATATCGACTAACCAACAAAGTTACTTTACCTAATTTATCATATCTTATGAGGTCTAGACTTGACACTGTCGCCGGACCTTCCACTATATACAATAAAAAAGGATAACAACTTCCCTAAGTTGAATCATGCGTAGAAGTTGTCTCAGACTCATCTCTCTCATTCTGCCTCATCTTCTTGTTTTCATTAGCCGCGACTTTCCGTCCACACCAGCCTGAGTGAATCAGTTGAGGGCCCTAACCTCCATCATCCCATTCAATTCATCAACAAATAGAAATACTTACATGTGTCAGATGTTTTTCCCCAGTATATTTTTGTAGGGATGGCAACGGGACGGGGCGGATTTTCGGATATAAATATTAAATTACCCATCGGACCTGATCTATCAACTTATAAACATGACCCGACCTGAAAATTTAAAAAAATATATATTAATCTTCGTCGACGATAAATGTTAGATCCGACCAAATTACTGTCACAAAATATAGGTTTCAAGGGACTTTAAACCTATATAAAAAATAAAACAAAACCAATTAAACATACATATTTAAAAGAATAATCTCGAACCATTAACTGTTAGAATCAAATTCGTTGAAATTCGATCATGTAACAAAAATTTACGATAAGCACAAACTTAAAAAAATAGCTTTAAACCCCTAATAGTGGTATTTTCGTAAATATGATAAAAATATAAAAATATAATTAAAAATATACCAGGGCGGGAAATTTCTATCTTATACCTGCCCTCACCCCATCCCACCCCGCCCCTGCCCCGACTCAATGCTTTTCATAACCCGTCCCTCTCCGATCCCCAAAATTAAAAAAAAAAATTGATCAGATCGAATCGGGATACACCGAATTGAATAGGAGTCGAGTAATTTTGACATCCCTAATTTTTTTCCACATAAACGTTCCTAGAATGAAAGTGTCATATAATATATTCTGCAGCTGCTGTCGAGTAATCTTTGCCTATGCATGTCCCAGTCTTTGAGATGTATGTCTTTTGCACGCTGAAAATGGTAAAATGAAGAACATCTCACCACCATTACAGTAAACATCCCACTTTTCAATGACAAATAACGAATCATTAGTTCAAACCTGATTACCACCGTTCTGAAGAGTATAGTTGTCTCGTATATTTTTGAGATCTTGAACGAAAATTAAAAAATAAACTCTTTATATAACAAAATTATATATAATTATTTTAAACAATTAATCTAATATTTCATTAATAAATCATTGAAACATTATTAAACTTTGTCAAACACATTGTTTTTATTGTTTTAATAAAAAAATATTCAATACAATTAAAAAATAAGATACAACTACTAATTTATAAGATTTTCACTTGAAAGATAAATGTCCAACTGAAATGTATTTAATAGCAGAATGGCCAAAATAGGAGCAAATCGAAAGTTTATTGATTAAATTTGTCTTTAATTTTAATAATCAAAATAAGAATAAAAAGAAAATCGGGCGATAATATTTTATTATTTACCCTTAGATTAATCGGTTTAACCCATGTTGAAGATAGCTTTGCATTGATGAATTGTACTCGAAGATGGTTAATAACCCTCCCTGAAGTACATGACATAATCCACTGCAACATATAGCAACACAACAAACCAACACTTATCCGTGTAGAAGTTGGACGAATAAAATGAATGGATTCGTATCACCTAAGTAAAATCGGGATAGAGTTAGAAATTAAAAGCGGTGCGAAAAGTATAATTAACCATAAAAATAAGAATATTGTCAAAAAAACTATAAAAATAGAAAAATAAAATTTAAATGAATTGAAAATTAAAATTCTAAATAGGTAAAAAAAAAGGACCATATAAATCCTCATAAAAAAATAGAGATGCGTCTTCCAAGGGATCATGTAGATCACCCCTAAATAAAGTGAATATAGTATTTTTATGCATTTAAACTAAAAAATACTCAACTTCAAACTCATATTTTATGCTTTTGTGACACGTTTTTCTACTCTTGTAGTATTTTTTCAGGGTTAGATTTGAAGTCGCTTATCCAGTTGATAATTATTTTATTATCATGCCGATCTATCTTTGGTTTGGACCCTCTGATTGATTTTTTTATATTGATAAGTGCTTGCAATCACTAAAGATATATAGTGGTTGAGTTGTAGTAAAGTCTGTTTTATCAATATGCTATCATTATTAGATGTATTTTTGTATTATTATTTATGATGTTTATTCTTTACCAATGAGGATGATATTGATTTATCTACCATTTTATGTTACTCTTCAATATTATTTTACTATATGTATATGTATTCTCATGATTGGATAGTTGAAATGAATTTAAAGATTATTTTTGTCAATGCAAGAATTATAAATAAGATTTTTTATAATTTATTTTGAATTCATATATATATTATTGGTTTTTTAAAGTATTTATTAGAGCGAGTTTAATAACTAATTCTTCTTGTTTTATTGACTCAGATAAATAGTCAATGCTGACCATATATTTTAAAACTGTCATATGCCTAAAACAATAATCGAACCCTTTCTTCTATTGACATGTGACGAAAAAAATAATCTATCCCTTGCGTTACAATATTTGTAGTTTCATAAAACAAGCCATTCTTCATGTAGCAAAATATATTTTTCTTAAATAATAAAATCTCAAAAATAATCTTTTTTTTTTAAATTGACTCAAAAACCATCTTTAATTTTTGCCCTAAAACAGTCGATGGTTTTAAGGAAGGTACTTGGCTTATATCAAGCCAGATGAATCGAGTCGTTAAGGTTGGCCAAATTCAATACAAAAATAAAGGGTAGCTTTCTTTTTTCCTTCTAAGATATTTACCGAAACGAGTCCAATGATCAATTTATTGATTAATTCTTTATGTTTTATTAAGGTTTTATTATAAAATAAGTGTCTAAATTATACATTTTTTATTTTAAGTGCCTAAAGTTTATTTTGGTCATAATAGGTGCCCAAAGTTTTATTTTGTTTGTTTTAGATGTCTTTAGTATAAAAAAACATCCAATCATTATTTGATAAGTAACTTATTTTATGCACCTATCTTAACCTAAAAAATAACTTTAGACACCTATTTTAATCAAAATAAACTTTAGGCACTTATTTTTACCCAAAAAACTTCTTTTAACGTGCTAAAAAAAACCTCAGGCACCTATTCTAGCCAAACTAAATTTTAGGCACCTAAAATAAAAAAAGTATAGTTTAGACACTTATTTTATATTAAAGCCTTCTATTATTTATAAATTATAGGATATTGAATATTTAATTATTTTGATCCATATCCTAATGTATATTTTATCAATAGCATACCAATCGAACTAAATTCAATATATTGTTAGTCCATAATTACATAAAATGAATGTTAGGAATTAATTATTTTAATTAAAATATTAGCCAGTCTGTAAAAAATGGTAGCCGAAAATTATAAATAAAATAATTTGAAACACAATGTCAGAACTAGCTTCACATATGGACTTCGCAGTAGGACAGGCGCTATAGGAACGACGGTATAGGGTTATTAAGGGAGAAGGGCCCAAAAGTAAAGAACATAAATTATTAAAAATAAGCAAAAAAATGTTTAAGAGCTAAAATGATTGTTTACAAAATTTGAGGACCAAAATTGTCATTAGATCATTTTTAAAGTATGATCCAAATTTTGAATTGGTCCCTTAATCTCATAATATTCTAATTGGACCCTCATAATATCAATATCGTATGAATCAACATTTTTCATTAGCCTAACATAAGCTTTAGCCTCGAATGCCAATAAGTATCTAATATGTAACAGAGCAACAAATTGCAAAATTACCTACAAGGGCCTTTCCCCCAAAAAAATGGTAAAATTGTGAATTTAGTCACTTCAAATTTTGAAGTTTTAAGATAAGACAATGGTTAAATTATGTTGTCTCTCAAAACCATAAATTTTTAGTCTAATCATTTTAAAAATTATAAAATCATATGTTAAAGCACTTATAAATTATGTTCTAGTCCTTTAAAAATTATAATTTTTAACATTGAGAGCTATTTTTTTAAATGCGGCAAATCTTAACTGTTAATACAATAAATATAGACGTCGAAATTTAATCCACATAAAGAAAAGAATATGATTGATACAATAATAATACTTGAAGGATTTAACAATAATATTTTAAATTGGGATTAATTTAAAACATGAATTATAATTAAGGATGTCTAGTGCAATTAGCCCTAAACCCTTTTATCTTCATGCAAGATATATATATATATATATATATATATTGAAAAATCCAGATATCATAATCAACCTTGAAATTAAATTATAAAAACCAGAAATTAATCTCATGGAGTGGAATCTCCAAGAGAGCTTTGATTTAATCTATGAACGTTAAATCTCTTGAAAAAGTTAGCATTTTGTAATATGAAGAAAACATAGTTTTCGTCATTGAATTAGCAAAGCCCGAAGCTATAATATTCTGTGAATACAACCAGAAGGAAACACCCAGGAGCCATCTTGGATTCACCACCCATCTCCTTTTAAATCATTGTCTTCAAATTCAAGGAACCCATTTCCTAGTTTCTTCTCTAATCTTCGTTTCTTTCTTTCTTTTTTTGCGGAAAATTGGAAAAAAATCCAGATTTTGATACATGCATACCATCTGTTTGTGAATATTTCTGAGTGAAAATTTGAGCTTGAATTGTTTGTTTGAAACAAGAAAGGGAAGATGGCAACAGGAGAAGCGGGCGAGAGAGTGGCGGTGATCCTGGATGGGTCGAGGGAGCTGAATCCAAGCGTAATAAAATGGCCGTTCGTAGGGTTATCACTCAAATCTGGAGACAAGCTTTTTATGGTTGGAATTCTTCACATCGTTATTAATCCTAGTACGTTCTCTTTCATTGGAGCTCAAAAAACTCAGTAAGAATTCATGTTTGCTTTCTTTGCTGCCATGAAAAGAAAAACCTAAAGGAGCTCGAATTTAATTTGATTGATTTCATTTAATCACCCTCGCAAGAGGCCACTGGGTTCTGCCCCATAATTTCAAAAATTAATATTTATTCTTTAAATTTTTTAATCTAATCTCTTTAAAAGAATTAAAATTCATATTATGTTATGAGGCGAAATTAAGAAAATATTCTTTTTTAAGAAAATAATTGAAAAATTATCTCTCGTTAATGATTATGTAGAAAATTATATCTCTTTTAGTTCATGCAAGATAAATTCGCGTTTAGTCAAAAGCGAGTCTCAAACTTTCGTTTAGTTAAAAGCGAGTTTTGTGTAAAAAAATTAGTAAATTATTTTTTTATTTCTTACCTACCAACTCAACACATAACTAACGTTTAACCAAAAGCAAGTTTCATACTTGCTTTTAGCTAAACATGAGTTTACCTTACGTGGACTGGAAGGGGATATTTTTCTACTTAATCATTAATGAGGTAATTTTTCAATTATTTCCCTAAAAGGGAATATTTCCTCAATTTTACTATGTTTTAAATTGTTGATTATTTTTAATAAAATTTTATTTTAGAACTTTTAAAAAATTTTGACATAGTGAATTCAATGAGTGGTCTTAGCAAAAAAGATAATGGCGTTTATTTTAAGATATCTGTGCTCGAATTGTAAGGCGTGTCTTATAAAAAAGTCAAAAAGAAATATGAATATGTATTACTTTATAATCATCTTAAAACTTTTTTTAAAAAAAGTATAGTCTTATTTAAAAAAATTGTTAGCCCCTCATTTAAAAAAACCTTTAAATTGAACTCTTAAAAGAATTAAAATTTTAATTTAAATGTTCAAAATAAAAAAAATCTTAAATTTATTGTTAAATTCACCACCATTGCATGCATCACATAAATGATAATCATAGCATGTTGTCTTTCATGAGAGCAGGGTGGCGGATCTATAGCACTTTGGAGGGGCACAATTGCACTTATATTTTTTTTTAAATAGTGTTATTTAAAAAAAATTGATTTAACATATAGAGAGAAAATATAAAAATTTGTATATTCATTTTTTTAAAAAATTATTTTAAATCTCTATTATTATATTTCTAAATGTATCACCGATAAGAGCTAAAAACTTTGATAAGGATTCATGTCACCGTTAAGAGTTGCATCAATAATTTTTTTCTTAAATTCCGACATTTATGTTTAACATCTAGAAAATAACATTTATAGATAATAGAGCAAACACATTTAGCCGGTTGGCCAAGTTGGTCATATTTATTTCTCACATTCTCTTAAGTCATGTGTTCTAGACCCACAAGGAACATCCCCTTCTTTCTCCCTAGAGTCTTCCCTTCCGCTCCCCTCTAGTTAAGATTAAGATTAAAATTATGATTTGTAAAAAAAAACATTTATAAATAATAATCTTAGTATGTCGTCTTTCATAAGAGCTACTAAACTCGATAATTAATGTTTTTTTTTTTGAGAAAATAAAAAAATAACCCACTGATTAATCTAATTACTTTATTCAATCACCCTTCACATGATTGCGTCTTACAAATAATAGAAATCTATAATTTTGGACTTATTTCAACATCTTCATGCATCTACCCATCTCCATTAACATTTTCTTGTGCCCTTATTTCAGTGGGGAAGAAGTTAGAAGAATACAAAAAGAATGATGAGATTGGGAGAATTTCCAAACAATGCGGAAAGGACCAGATAGAGAATCCTAGTACGGTAATTTTCGTTGTGAATAAAATAAATTTTATATATTAATCAGTTAATAAATTGAATACTAGTAAATTAATGCACGTATAATCAAGTAAAAAATTAAGGGTAAAATATAATTTCATTATTGTTTTGACTTATGATTTTATAATTTAAAAAAAATTAAATTAGATATTTATCATTCAAAACTTAAAAGTACAATTTTACTATTATCTTAATATTTTAAAATATAAGGGACTATACTTGTAATTTTATGATTTAGGTGGGCCAAGCCCATGCCTACCCTAGTTTCGCCCATAAATTATAAATTCGAGCTACGTTTTAGTACAATTGATTCATATTCTTAATATCTAGTAGACTCGCATGCTAAACAAATTAATGAGTACACTTAAATTCGGCTCACTTGAGCTACATGAGCTTGACTCGATAAAATTTGATTTTTCGAGTCGAATTTAAGTTCGTACCCATAACCCTAAACTATACTTCAACTATTGATCTACCCATAAGTAGGCCATATACGAATAATATAACTCAATCACATGTTATATATTGTTGAATGTTTTTAGTAAATTAATTATTAGTGGTTTAGCATGATGAGAAGTCAGGTCTCTTAAGTAAGATCAGATATTTAAATGAAATAAATTAAATTGCGAGGATTGTACCATAATAAAACTTTGTAGTAATTGATCTAAATTAATCGAATAATCAGTTGGATACCGATGATTTTTTTTTTTAAAAAATGTTTAATTTAGCAATTATGGCATTTTTAATGTAGTTTTTTTTTCAGATACAATTTCGGATAGTGATGTTTGCAAGTTATCCATTAAAGGAGGTTGCTGCAAGATTTGTGAAAAAAATTGGTGCAACATGGTTAGTACTCGACAGGTATGTGTCTTAAACTCGAGAAATTAGATGGAAAATGTAAATTCAGATATTTATTGATATTTGATTTAATTTTTTCTTGGTTGTAATAATACTTAAATGATATAAATCAATTATTTATAGAAATAATTTAGAATTATTTCAGATATTAACACTTGAATATTCATTATTCGATTCAGTTTTTCTTGAAAAAAAAAGTCAAATATTCGAATATGCTTTACTTTTCAAAACTTTTATTTAATTATTTTTTGTACTTTTAAAATTAAGACATCTTTGAGACAGGCACATGAAGAATGA
Source organism: Hibiscus mutabilis (assembly GCA_019671005.1). Classification (NCBI taxonomy): domain Eukaryota; kingdom Viridiplantae; phylum Streptophyta; class Magnoliopsida; order Malvales; family Malvaceae; genus Hibiscus; species Hibiscus mutabilis. Next base: position 48,863,318 of record CM033736.1, read on the forward strand.
CCAAAATTACTTTATAGAGAACCTATCGTGTAATGTTGTAAGATTGAAGGAAGATGGCAATGCTGTAAAGTTAAGAGGACCAAATGTAAGGGATAACTTCAGACTTCCGAATGCGCGGCGAAGTAGCGTCGAAATGATTCCGGCCGATGGACAGTCTCCTCGGAGTAAGTTATTCGGAGTGCAATGTAATAGATACTATGTTCATGTCAAGAGATCGTAATGTCGTTTCTTGTTGCAGAACATGGAGGGGAAGGCGTTAGTAAATCCGTATCACCTTCATCTTCAGCTTCAACTTCGAGTATTGCCGGTAACGGAACATCGGTTTCGTGTTGTAACGAACCAAAGTCCTCGCCCTTGCATGTTCATGATGAAGAACATGGTACAACTACAGGACCAGAAAGGGGGGAGAACATGCCCAGGTATCCATCAATGAAAGCGGAGACCAAAAAGACCGGCATAGTCCGGATGAAAATTCGAAGCAACACGACCAAAAGTATGATTGGATGGGGGGAAATCCGGGGGATAAAGTGTTCAAAAATTCCCTTTGCTCGATATGCAAAAATCAAAGGCCGATGATCGGATGGATGAGAGACTTCACTTGCGCAGAGATCGCAGCTGCTACCGAAAGGTTCAATGATAAGAACTTCCTATCATCAGGAGGATTCGGATCCGTCTATAAAGGAGAGTTCATTGGGTTGAAGATTGCTGTAAAACAACACAAGTACAATGCAAGTCTCCAAGGTGAGAAAGAATTCAAATCCGAAGTTAATGTGCTTCGGAAGGCGAGACACGAGAATTTGGTCATGCTGGTTGGTTCCTGCTACGGAGGAAATCAGATGCTACTCGTCTATGAATACGTCTGCAACGGTTCCCTTGACCTTCATTTATTGAGTAACGATTCATTCTACATGACACCTCGGTTTTTTACCTCTCTTTTGCAATGATTTATCGACATCTGATCGATGTAGTGTATGTTGTTTCTTGTTGAATTGATTGCAGAGCACTCAGGAAGACCTCTTAGTTGGGAAAATAGGGTTAAGATAGCACTGGGAGCTGCAAGGGGCCTGCAATATTTGCACGAAAACAATATCATCCATCGAGACGTGAGACCAAACAACATCCTCGTAACCCACGATTTCGAACCACTGGTACTAATCAGACTAAATTCATGTCTTCTGCAAGTACATTCATTTATTTACCTCGACTTTTCGAAGTCCATAACCGGTTCACTATTTCAGCTAGGAGATTTTGGCTTGGCAAGAACACAACATGAAGATTCAGATAAGTCATCGGAGACACTATCAGTTGTCGGAACTTTAGGATACTTGGCACCCGAATACGCTGAATGTGGAAAAGTGTCAACCAAGACAGATGTTTATTCCTTTGGAGTGGTGCTATTGCAGCTCATCACCGGAATGAAGACCACGGACGAAAGACTTGGAGGGAAAAGCCTTGTTGGATGGGTAAAACTCAGGATACCTGAATAAATCCTTAACTAGGTTGAAAGATATATACTCGTATTTGACACTGATCCGGATCCGAATAACATAAACAAAGTCCAACTATTACCAGCTGAAGAGTAACAAGGTTATTCCATTACTGAAAATTTTGATCTTCATGCAGGCAAGACCACTGCTGAAGGACAGAAACTACCCGGATCTGATCGACCCGAGGATCCTCAATTCGCACGATGTTCATCAACTCTTTTGGATGGTTCGAGTAGCCAAGAAGTGTCTCACCAAGGATCCTCAGAAGAGATTATCAATGGATAAGGCAAGTTTTGAAGAAGTTTCTTTAAATCGAAATCGAGCTTATCTCACAAGTTCATAGCACTGAAGATATCAACATACACCGTATCCATGTATCAAACGAATGTCTGACATAGATACTTCAAGAAAAATGGAGAGTCTGAACAAAATAGAAAACAAATAAACAGTGCTAACAGTTCAATCTCTTTACTATCCTTTTTGAACATAGATCGAAACAACTAAAACCGCTTTGAACATTTTGAGATTAAATTTGTTAAAAAACAATCTGAAATTTGCAGGTTGTTTTGCTTTGAGCTACATAACGGATCGTGAAAGCACTTACAGCAACAAAGATTCGTCACCTGCACAATCAGATACTGTGAGCAAGGACTCATGTGATTCACAATCGCAGTCACAATCTCCCGAGGATGAAGACTCAGTCTTCACCATAGAAGCCCCTGCAAGTAACCTTGGTCATTTCAATGCATCACCGCCGATTTGGAAAACATCAAACGCTTCCACCTTTTTCGCTAAATATGCATCCAGCCGTGGGCTCGATCATGAAAGATATCCGCAATGATGATCCAATGTTTTAAACAACCAGCTGTTTATCTTGAACCAAATTTGTTTCGGTTACTTTGAAAAGTTCAATAAGCAATGTTGCACTCATGTTTTAGCTTTGGGTATATGTTGAAATAGTAACATAATGAATTGCAGAGAAACAATGATATTCATATGAAATTGCTTCATAAACTGCTTCATTTACCCACTATAATCTCAGCAGACCTATCAATGGGTAAAGTTTTTGTATTCTTATCAAGCCAAGTGTTTGGCTCAACCTGAATTACAAAATATCTTATCCAAAGTCTAAACCGAGCAGGTTGTCGGTCCCTTGAACAAGTAAAATGAAGAATTTGAGCAACATCGTTGTTCGGGATTCCATGCTAGAAGTGCACAGTTATTCTAAAATTATAACAACAGCTTGAATACATTTGTATGCCTCAAAGTTCCTGACTGGCATACAAGCATCCAACAGTTCAAGGAAAAAAAGCTCACAAAAACAGTAAACCAACATCCATGACACGCCATATTAGTCTCATCTCAAATGAAATTTGGTATATCAGGTTCGCTCGACTACTCAAATAAAAAAAATTACGGAATGGATGAAACAAAACAAAAAAAGGGTTTCATAGAAGTTCAAATCGGTGAGAAAGCAGATCTCAAGGGAGTTCAGATATTTGACTGACAAAAGGCATATTATTCCATGCACATGAACCAAGGCCCCATTCTGGACTTGAAATAGATGTTCCGGCCGCCATATTCTTGTATTCGCTACTCAAATCATCACCAAGAAGGGTTGCTATGGTATCAGCCATGAATGTTTGGTCTGGATCGTAATAAGAACCTTGTTCGAGCCAATCAGAAGCAAGTAATGTATCAGAGTGACCGGTCTCCAACTGAATACGAGCCTCTTTTTGTATCTCTGTGGTAAAAATATTGTCAGCTGGTTCAGATTTTCGATGAGACTCTTGAAAAAAAATCCAAATTCAAGTTAGAAAAACAATTGAAAGTTTTTTACCATGTATGATTCATGCTTCCACTAGACTTGAAATATTAGTTCAACGTCTATAATAAAGATAGAGCAAAATAAAAATAAAGCATGTTGATAGTGTTGCTATACTAAGATTCTTACAAATGACTCGATAACTGGAGCAAGAAATAGGGAAGCTTTATTAAATTCCATGTCAATTCTATGACTAGACCACTAGAAGCTAAGGGATATAAGTTGCTTGAGGCCAACGATCAACTTTTAATAGCGTTAAAGATAATTTCTGTTTCTGATAATGAATGAAAAGTGTAAATCGAGTCTCAATTTTAACAAGTCCAGATCAGAGAAATGCTCACCAGTAAAGGTTTCACCAGATGACGGTTCATCTGATGAACTTCCACTTGCACTGATACTCTCACTGAAAAGAGACGATGCTGAATGACCCAAAGGAGAAAGAGGCTCACCACAGTTTTCCCATGCTGTCTTGCAAATGTTGAAATCGGAACTTTCGGTTATATCACCAGGAGTTGATGAATTTGAACTCTTGTCAGATGCATGATTCTTTGTACTGCTTAGAGTTTTTGCCTCATGAAATACAGCATCCAGCAGACCACTATTATGGGGTGAAAGACTATCCGACTCCAATCCACCACTTGGTGGTGGTGACTGGATAAAAGCATCTACAGACTCGAGTAAAGGTGATGAGCAAGATAAAGTGCCCCAGCTACTGAAATCAGTTTCTGGATCTTGGAATGAAGGGAGCTCTAACTTCACAGCCTCCAAAGTGGGCTCTGAAGCAGAGAAATTGCCATTTGGAAGGGAATGACTACCTTGGAATACACCAAATGACTGAGAGTTCTTATCTGCAGGATCTGGTCCAATGAGAAAGGGCGCCCCAAAGGACTGAGCAGCCTTGTTTGACATACCATCTTCAAATTGCTCAAACAAGGGGATTTCACTTTTAACAGAACCAGTATAACCAGGGAAAATGGCTGTTGGTCCACGAAGACGCTTCTGGCAATAGATAGTTGGTGACATGAAACTATAATACTGAGAGGAACCTAGGTCTTTCATTAACATGCTGCTGGCTGATATACCAGGAAGTTCAGGGACATAAGGCAAGACATTTTGATTCGCCTTTAAATTGTCAAATACAACATCAGGTATCTCATAGCTGTCATTCTGCAAGATATCATGAGGTCCTTTATCCCCAACCGCACTGGTCTTGTGGCTCTCCTGCAATGCTTGCATGCACACTTCAGGAGGATACAGAGGTAACCCAGCACGTTGATGTCTCTTAATCCGCGTATTCCAATAATTTTTTATCTCATTATCTGTATGACCAGGCAACTGCAAAAAATAACAAAGCATAGAGAAACTTACTTCAGGCACCGAAGGTAGGAAAGCTGTCATAAAACTCTGGAAGGCATAAATTGGCATTACTCTGCATCTAGCACAAAAAGACTACATCATGAAAAGGAGCTAGATTTTTATAATGTCGACCACTGCAGCAACTGGCCAAGAATAGCATTGCTCTTATGTATGAAGACTCATTAAAACTCTTATTGAGCTTTAATTCCTTAAAGACACTAAAAAGTACTGTCTCCATTTAATCTCCCTGAAACCGAGGATACTAAATCAAAAGCACTTTCAGCTTTCCAGAATGAGAACATAACAAAACCTTAGATCTTTCAGTTAGTTCATTGCTTATGAATAACGATGGACATATGCTGCAACAGTTCAGATAGAATGAAAAAGTAAAGCATACCTACATACAAAAGGGAAGGGCAATTCTACATATATATTGCTTTGATACAAATTTGAAGTGTCCTTTTTCTTAATGAATTCTTGACTTTATATGATTTCAATAAAAAATCATATCACCATTTAACGAATTAAGAGAATCACAGTAAATGAACTGAGCACTTACATGAGCAGCCATCCGAGCCCATTTATTTCCCATCTTTGCATGGAGTTCAATAATCAGTTGTTCCTCTTCTCGAGTAAATGCACCTTTCTTCAAGTTCGGCCTCAAGTGATTTGCCCAACGTAATCGACAACTTTTTCCACAACGAAGTAGTCCAGAGTGCTTCTGAACAGCATTCCAGTTGCCTTCCCCATGTTTCTTCACATAGTCCATCAAAATTGCATCTTCAGCAGTGGTCCACGGGCCTTTCTTCAACGCAGCTCCCCCCTCTGTAGGTGCTTCGAAGTCGCCATCATCGATCAACGACGATAACATTTGATCCTTAGGGAACATTCCATTTCCCTTCTCATTTTTTGTGTGACCCATCTATTTGCAATCACACACGAATTATTACTAACAGGTAACCATCCAAACCTAAACCAGAGAAAAGATTGAAAAGTCAAAAAATTAAAATAAATCGAATAATAAAAAAACAGCTCGTTTTTTCCAATACATACTTTTTATGCATCAAGAAGAACTACAAGGTGATCCACAACAACACAACATTTTTCAAATGCTAATATAAGAATTGCGAAAGCATACATAAACACATTAAGTCGAAAAAAGAAACAAAAGTCGCCGAGATAATATAAGTGCTGCTCTCTATAGATAACAAATGTCTAAATGGCAGAGAGAACTCATCACTTTCAGAAAGATCAAAATCAATCACTAGAAAACGAAATCACGCTAACATCCAGCACACAGAGACGTAGATCGCATATCGAATACGAATTCTATTCCGAAAAGGGCAAAATCATCCCATTCTTTGGAATTTAAATTAAACCCTTTTGCTCTAAATGGCTAGCAGAACCTACCAAAGAGACCAATTTCCAGAACTGATGAATTTAATAAATCCATTGAAAAAAGAGCCTAAAAGACTAAATTCCAAATTGCATTTACAGCACTATAGTTCTCTCACAAATAACACCAATACTATCAGTAATAAATATTTTTTTTGCTGGTGAGTGACTTAGACTTTAAGCTTAGTTAACATTTTATTTATACTGGTGGATTCTTTCAATAAATATGGTAGTTGAACATTAATTTGCAATTGAAACTAATTAGCACAAATAAACTAATAAAACCCTAAATTTACATTAAATTAATCCAGATCCAACAATTTTATTCCAGAAGCACAAAGAAAGAAATTAACAGAAAAGGTAGTGACTCAATTACCATGCCTTGACAATTTTATTGGGATAAACTTCCCAAAAATAAAATTCTTCGAATGAGTTCAGTTATGATTCACGATTGAAGTGAGAGCGAAGACAAAAGCGGCAATGGAAAGCCTGCAATTCAACGCCCAAGAAAATCATAATTATAGAAAATTCGTTGATCTAGAAAATAACAATAAAAAGAGCAAACATTGGGTAAAATTTTCTTTTTTCTAACCGTAATTTCTGAGCTACAAGAATAAGGAGCCGAAAAGAGCAAAACATTGAAAACTACCGAATAAGCAAACACAAAAAGGAAGCTCTTTTTCTTTTTTCCTTTCCCTGAATTTTAAGGTTTTCTGTTTGGGGAGAGAGAAAACAGAAATGAAAGAAATGAAATTAAAGGAAGGAAACAAAAGGAAAATAAAGGCCGGGAAGAAAAAAAGTGTCAAAAGAAGAGGAAATAAAGCAAGAGATAATGAGATATTTTTTTAGATTATAAATTAAATAATTTTTTTATAAAGAATGAAATAATTCGTTCTTTAAATTATACGATTTTTATTTTAAGAATAAAAATTTAATTTAAAGTTTATAGTTTAGAGCGTTTGTAGTGTAGAGTTTAGAATGGAGAGATTTATGTAAATATTTTATACAGTATGTGTATATAAAATTATTCTTTATTTAATTATGTTTTGTTTTATAAAAATTGGTATTTAATTTATGAAAAAAATGATACACATGCCGTGTAAACTTTAGTTTACATGGTGCCTTTTAGTTTTAAGGGTTAAGATTTTAGTTTATGGTTTAAAGTTTAGGGGTTTAGGTTGTGTGATTTAGAATTTAAGGTTAGTGTTTAGAATTTAGTGTATAAGGTTTAAGGTTTAGGTTTTAGTTTTTTAGGGTTAAGGTTAGAAATTTAGGATTTAGGTTTTTATAGTGTAAATACACAGGCTTGTATAAAATTAATTTTACACAACCTGTGTATCAAAGTTTTACCCCTAATTTATTAGATGGTTAATTCGTATCCGGTATTGTAAAGTCTTGTTGTGAGAGAACAACATTCTAAACCCAATTTACTTTATTTACACTATCATATTCTAAAACGTAAGGAACTTATTATTTCATCTTGTTATACTCACTAGTTGATTAATTTCGTTATTTTCATTCAACTCATATTACTAATAAGTACATAAAGAATAGTAACTTTTTAACTAAAATGTTTTTTTTTAAGTAAGTAGCTAAAGCATATGACTTTTTTCATCTAGATGTCTAAAGTATATTTTGATCAAAGTAAGTACAAAATATATCATCCTTTCATTTAAGTATCTACATTATTTCTTTTAATCAATGTCACATATTAACTTTTAAGAACTAGATTAAAAAGATGTATACTTTATGTACTTAGACAAAATTTTCTCTTGAATATGACTTTAATCTTCTATAAAAACCTAACAATCATCATCAAAATTTTATTGTCTAAATCTAATTATACGCTTAAATAGTGGTATAGTAGGGGTGACGAATAGAATCAATCTTGTAAACTAATCCGTTAATAGTTCTAATTACATCGACAAACTGTAACAAAAGGGACCTAAGCATACTAAATCGTCGAACATCCTAGATTAAGGACGTTTGCCATGATGATCTCTACACAAACATTAATCACAATGATAGGCGAGAATTGTGCCTTAAAGGCAAACAAAATTTGTATGATAAAACATACAAAACAAATACAACAAAATGTGCTAAAAAGAGAATCAAAGATGAAGAAATAAAAAAATTACCAACGATCGAAAAATAATACAAAACTGACGTCATCACTGACGATATAAAAATAAAAATTAAAGAAAACAACGATAAAGAAATAAAAAATGAGGGTAAAAGTTAGAATATGTATCTTTTAACAATTATTTAAAAGTCTTTGAATACTAAACTAAATCCATTAATTTTTTTAATTAAAGAAAATTACTGAATTTTTTTTTACACTCAATTAAGCCTTTGAACTATTAAATTGAATTAATTAAGCTTTTTTTTTACCAATATTAATAGTTAAAATTCAGGATTTTTTTAAATCAGTTAGTGCAATACATCGTGTCACAATGTTAACACTTGACATTTTTCAAAAAATTTATTTTATTTAAACAATTATTTAAAAGTCACAAGAAATTTACAAAATTTATAAAAAATCACAAAAAATATATATTTTTAAAAAGATTAGAAATATTACACGATAAAATTATAGTGTATTTAATTGTTAAAATCGATCAAATTATTAAATTGATTCAATTTATTTCTTATTTCTTTTTTATTAATTCGTTCCGAAAAAGTAGAGGGTATATGTATTTTATTTATTTGTCATTGGTCAGTGTATTACACGCGCCCTGTTTCCTTTTTTATCTGTCATCATTTTGGCACAGCAGATTAGTTAAATCCGTGCCCAATTCAAAGACTGTACGTCATGGTTGTTGCATGTTGTAGTTTTTTTATTTAGTATAAAGTCAAAAAATATCTCAACGTTTAATTAAATATTTATTTTAATTTTTTATTTAATATTTTATTTTTGATCAAAATAATTATTCTGCTGATAAAAATTATCAGTCAACTAATAGTAAATAATTTTAAATTACGTGATAAATTTATATGATAATGTACACTAATATAATAATATTATATAGATAAATATGTTTGTGAGAACTCGAGCATTATTGTCGGAGATTGATGAACGACGGTAAAAAATGAATGAGAGATGACTGTTTAGGTTTCTGAAATATCAAAAATATAGAGAAAATGTGTATTGTATTTTCATTTAGAAAAATGGATTACAAAATATTGACTTCCTGTGAAGGCCATTACAAATGTATATTATATAGCCCAAAGAACTAATAGCTTAACAACTTTAACAAACCCATAACAAAACAACAAAGTAATCAAACTAATTGCTAACTCAGTAACTTCTCAAACTAATCAATTATCTAACAGCGTTAACTTGCAAAAACGTTATATTAGTAAAAAAATTATTAAATTATATAAAATATAAAATAATTTTTTCTGCTGATTTTTTATTTTGTCAAGTTCTTTCAAATTGTTTACCGTCAGTTTTTTAATAATTTGTATCCGTAGATGAGACATTTTGATTCAAAATAAAACGTTGAGGGTTGAATTGCTAAACAAAAAAAAAGATGATTGCAAAATGCTATTCATGGTCTGAAGGTGAAGGGTAAGTGGATATCACAGCCTGAGTTATTGAAGAATCATTTCTATAAATAGTTTAAACGTCATTTTGCATAACAATCGCATGGTGGAGAGTTGGAAATGAATTTAGAATTTTGACAATTGAAGGAATTCCAACGTGTATTGTTGGAAATTCCATTTACCGAAGAAGAGGTGCGTAAGGTGATATGGGACAATGGGGGAATAAGGCACCTGGATCGGATGTCTTTCATGCGTGATGATATGATATCGATGTTGCGATCCTTTATGAGAATGGGGTCTTACTGAAGGGGATGAACACTTCTTTCGTTGTTTTGATACCGAAAAAAGAACAACCGATGATGGTGAGTGATTTTAGATCCATTTGTTTGCTTAATTCAGTGTATAAGATCGGCGAAAGTGTCACACCCCAATTTTCCCTTAATTTTAAAACCCTAATTTGCGTAAATTCCTAATTAAAACCCTAATTTTTTTGGGAATTTAAACCGAAATCCCAATTGAAACTCAGTGACCAAATTTGGAAATTTCAAACCTTGGTGGCCACTATGCAATGCGGATAAAGATTTGGGCCTTTTGTGTGTAATATACCCATTCCCCCAGGATATTTAATACCCTTTAACCCCAAAAATTGTACCCTTGGCAGCCATTTCAAACCCTAGCCGTATCTTACCAAAAAAATCTCTGTTATTCGAAATCAAACCCCTCTGTCGTTTTCCTTCGAAGCTCCGAATGACCAACATACGCTGTCCGTTCATCATTCCGAGATAGCCGGCGTGTTTGTCTCTCCATTCCGATCAAAACCTACCCCGTTTTCGTGCCAAACCGTTGGCTGTTTGCTCAGAACCGACGAGGAACGGTTCAAAACCCTAGCGCCGCCTTTGCTCCGCCGCATCCTGGTGTTGTCAAGGCCGTGTGAGTGGGTAAGTCTTCAACCCAAATCTTCTTGGTTTTGTTCGGGAACCTTGCGTTGAGGTTCGTGGAAGCGGTGTCGTCAGAAATCCTTGTCGCCACCATGTTATGCCGCCGCCGCGACCATGTTGTGCCGCCGCGGCCATGTTGTGCCGCCGCTGTTGAAAGTCTGAAACCCTAGCTATTTTGTGACAGGGGAGAAGTGTATTACGGGCCGTAGGGTGTGGATTGGGAATTAGGTTTGGCCCAAGTGCATGGGGAGCTTAGAAGTGATGGGCTCGGGTGTTGGTAAAGTGTAGTGGGCTGCTGTAGGTGGTTGGGTAGAGGCCCCGTTTGGAAACATTTCAAAGGGGTGGCTTATGAGCACGAGTTGTGGGAAGCCGAACCGGTCCAATGACCCGAACCAGACCAGAATAATGACCGAACCGGCTGGACCGAGTGAACCGACCAAACCGAACCGGCTGGACCCGTTAACCAACCTGGCCTGTTGACCAACCCGACCTATTGATCGACCCAACCCGAGCTGACGTCAGTGTTGACTTTTTGGCACGTCAGCGTTGAATTTTGATGATGCCAGCGTTGACTTTTTTTTTTACCCAAGTTGGCTTTACATTTTTCGACGTCCTGATTCTAAATTCGCTGCCCGTTTTCCCAAATTCAAACCCGAAAGACCGTTTTGCTATCTGCATTTAATTATAGTCAGTATTTTAAGAATTTTGAATATCGGATTCTGACTCGAATATAATTGTGTTCAAGTGATGTTGACTCGGAGCCTGAGAATCTTCCTCCTCCTCTACCTGTTCGACCTCATTCTGATCAGCCTGCGAATTCTGCACGTGAGTATGGTTTCGTTTAGTAATTATGTTAGTGTGGCATAATAGTAGGGTATAATTATGTTTTGTTGACCTCGTAGGTGTTGACTCTGTCTGATCGAATACTAGAGCTGAGCGTGGGAGACGTCACTTTCGACGTTGAGTTATTAGCTGCCTAAGGTGTGTCTCTTCTTGTGCTATATCTTTTTGTGCTCTATGTTATGCGTGCATGTTGTATATGTGACTAAATGAATGATCGGTGATTTATGGTATGTTATGTATGATGGCATGATATGCATCGGATATTAGAATGGGACTAAAATAATATCGGACATATATCGTATGCACTCAGATTAAATTAATATATCAGATATACTCTCAGATTCGAAAAATATAATCGGAATATGTCATATCATTTGGGTTGGGAAATTGTACGGGGAAGTTCAGCGGGTTCACCCTTCGGGCTGAATTCTGCTTTGGATCAGTGGTTCCACCTTCGGGTCGTTCCACTTCGGATGGTGATGATGTAGTTAGAGTGATTCTGGGGAACCTTACTCTTCGGACGGTGTATGGAGAGGGGTGCATGGCATTACATTTTATGTCTCAAATTGTTTGCATATGTATATTGAGATGATTGTTGAAATATGTTTGTTGTTCGGATATCTGTTATGTGTTTTTATCTGCACTTCAAAGACACACTGAGCTTTATAGCTTACCCCCCTTAGTTCCTCTTTAAGATATTCAGGCTTAGGCGTACGATACTTGGAGGATTTTCATATCATCAGACTTTACCCTATTTTACAGTATGATTATTCAGACATTTGAATTTTCCTATTATTATTATTTTGGGCGATTTTGTATTTGGGACATTTTTTTGGAGACTTAATGGTTTGTCATGCATTATCGAATTTCTTTCGAATTTTATAATAACTTTTGGAAATTTTATTAAACGACTACGTTTTATTTAAAAGATATAGTTTTGTGGTTTCGATCTTTTGTAACTAAATTGTAATTTGAATTATTAAACCTAACAGTCTTTCTTAAAGGACAAGTTTTCTAAATTAGCTTCCAAGATTCAACTTAAGAAATTAGGTTAAATTTAGGAGGTTATAGAAAGTTCTGGCATAGAGATTTCAAGATGTGATTGGTGACTTAATCAGCGAGAACCAAATGGCTTTTATAAAAGTGAGACAAATCGTGGATGGAATTTTGTTAGTTAATGAGACTATTCACTCGTTTCAACAGGGATGTGACAATAAAGTGGTACTTTTAAAGCTTGGTTTTGCCAAATCGTATGACTGCTTATGTTAGATTTTTCTTGATAATATTCTACAACGTATGAGATGTGGATAGAGATGGAGGATGCAGATCAAGGCATGTGTGAGCACTGTGCAATTATCGATATTGGTCAATGATAGTGCAACCAGAAAATTTGGAATGCAGCGAGGGGTTCGACAGGGTGGTCCGCTTTCTCCGTTACTATTTGTGGTGGTGGAGGAAGCATTTCATCAGCTCATGGTGGAAGTTGAAGACATTGGTAAGATAAAGAGTGTTATGGTGGCGATAAATTGTACTTTTTTCATCTTCAATTCGCGGATGATATGTATGCCGGGTAACATGGGTATGTTCAAAATCTAAAGCTCTTATTAAATTATTTCCAATATTGATCTGGCTTGCAAATCAATTTTGCAAAATCACATACTTTTGGAATTGGAATTTCAGATGAGTGTTTAGTGGAAATGGCTAATTGGGGTAAATCCACGAAGTGGGAAAGTACGGGAGCCATTGCTCAAACATTTTCGTTTGTGTTTGGCGGCATGGAAGAGACAATCACTGTCATTTGCGGCACGAGCTTTGCTGGTTAATGTGGTCCTATCTTCGCTTCCATTATACTATATGACAGTCTTCCAAATTTCGAAGAGTGATATATAGAGAATTGATAAAATAAGGCGTGCTTTCCTATGGGGTGACACGTCCCTAAAAAGAAAAATGAGTCGTGTGAATTGGAAGAGGGTTTGTCAATCAAAATATTATGGTGGGTTGGGGATAGTCGATATTCATAGTAGGAACTTAGCGCTATTGGCCAAGTGGGCATGGCGTTATGCAATGGAGGGTGAGTCTTTGTGGCGCCGTATTATCAAAGCTAAGTATGGAGCGTCCGTGTTAACATGACGAGTAAATGAAAAGGGACGGAAAAAAATGTCAGTCATCTGGAGACAAATTATGGAAGTTCAGGATGATGAAAGGGTACGGCAATTCATGGGTATTGACTGTTTTGCTTGGATTTTGGGTAAAGGAACGCGTGTATTGTTTTGGCATGACTAATGGTGCTTTGAGGAACCATTGCAGATTCTTTTCCCGCAACTGCTTTGTGTGGCCATTCATAACGTGGTTTTGTTTGGCAATTATGTGAGGGAGGGTGTAAAACCTATGTTTGATTTTGCTATAACAAATTGTAAAAGAAAATAAATTTTTAAGTACTCAAAAGTCTCAAAAAATGACAAGGAAAAATTTTCCAAAGTTAAATGACTTAAACACAAAGTTCTTCTAAGTTTTTTCAAGCCAAACTATCAATTTACGCCCAGGTGTATCGATACACGATTTGGTGTTTCTATACGGATTTTAGCTATTGAAATTTAATTTTTGCAAAGTGTTCTGATACGGCCTTTACCGTTTCGATGCGGTTTTCAATTTGGCCTACATTTAAACTACGCGTATCGATACGGACTCACTCGTTTCGATACGATATTCATCTGGGCAAAAGTTTTTGCTAAGTGTTTCGGTACAGGTTACACTGTTTCGATACGGTATGAAATTTGGGTTTAAGGAATTTTTAATTGTACCGATACGGTTTCCATCGTAACGATACGGTGTGTCGAGATCTCCAAGATCTTTGCATTTATTATTTTCGACCGTTGCCTTGTCAGCATTGGAATCAACGAACTTTTAAATATTCAGTTACCCGTATCGATACGCCCCTAGGCGTACCGATGCAATTTTTAAGTCAGATTCCAGTGAGCAAAAGTCGTACCGATACAACCTTGCCGTTTCGATACCCCCCAATTTTACACTATGACCGTTTCGATACGGCCTCCCGCGTATCGATACGCCTATACACAACGACTATATTTTTCTTGTAACAGGTATCGATACGGGACTTCACCTACCCAAACGGCTAGAATTCAATGAAAGGGTATAAATACAAGTCTCCAATGCAGCAGCAACAACTAATGAAACTCCATTGAACAATATTCAAGCAAAATCCAACCCCTTGGGCTCTTAAAGTCAAATCCTTGTACCCAACTTTTGTATTTCATAGTAATCTTTTATTTCAAATTTGGGGTTGAGTGTTCTTGTAATTTGGGCAAATATTCACCTTGTGAGGACATTATTCATTTGCCATTTTTCTTTCTTGTAAAAGAGTGATCTTTGATCAAGCTTTGGGTAGAAAGCTTTGATCGGTTGTAATGGTTGCCTCCTTAGCCTAGAAAAGGGGAAGAATTCTATAGTGAATTGGTTAAAATCCTTAGTAGGAAGCTAAGGTAGTGGACGTAGAGCGTGTTAGAAGCTTGAACCACTATAAATCCTTGTGTCCCATTGTCTATCACTTTCCATTTACTTCCAAAATTTTTAAATTGCCAATTTACCCCCTTTTGGCCGCCATCTCAATTGATTGATCATTCTAAAAATTGGTATCAGAGCCACACTCAACCGAAGGTCTAACAACTGTTGAGGCGATCCTAGAAGGTGATTCAATCAATAAAAGTCAAAGCCATGACAACCACCTCTGGCAACAACTTGTACGAGTCTCAATCCATCACCAAACCTCCATACTTCAATGAGGATAACTATCCATAGTGGAAAAACCGTATAAAGTTCTTCATCAAATCCCATGACTACCTCATATGGGATGTAGTGGAAGATGGACCGATAATCCCAATGAAGAGAAAAGATGATCGATTAGTTTTGAAGTCCAAGCACGAGATGACCGATGAAGATCCGAATAAGCTCCAAATCAATGATAAAGCAATGCACATGCTATTTTGCTCACTTGGACCGGACGAGTACTTCAAGATGTCATCTTGTTCAAGTGCCAAAGAAATTTGGGATAAGCTAGAGATCACATACGAAGGCACCAATGAAGTTAAGGAGACCAAGATTGGGCTTCTTAATTTGAGCTACGAAAATTTCAAGATGGAGTCGAATAAAGACATCTCCAAAATGTTCGAACGATTCTCTATTATTGTAAATGGCCTCAAGGGTCTAGGATAAGTCATTCCGGAGGAGAAGCTAGTTCGAAAACTACTCTACTCACTTCCTGAGTCTTGGGATGGTAAAATAACTGCCATCATAGAAGCAAAGGATCTTAAGAAATTAAAGCTTGGCGCTCCTATGGGTTCACTTCTAACTCATGAGATAATGAAGAAAAGAAGAAAGAGGAAATGAGGGTCGAAAAGAAGGAAGTGGAGAAGAAAAAAATGAGAATCGCTCTCAAAGCTTCATAAGAAGAGAGTGATTCAAGTGAGGAGGAAGACGAAGAGTTGGCTATGATAGCCAAACGATTCACTCGACTCATGAGATCCAATCGAAGAAGGAAGTTCAATCGAAGAATGGATCTCAAGAACAAGAGCAAGGAAGAAGAAAATGATCTGATTGTGTGCTACGAATACAAGAAGTCAAAGCATATCAAAATCGATTATCCACAACTCAAGAAGAAGGGCTTCGAGAAGAAAAAGAAGCACAAGGCTCATGTAGCCACTTGGAGCGATGAAGAGTCTTCAAGTGATGAGGAGCAATAAGTTGCTAACCTTTGTCTCATGGCCTATGAAGATAATCCTAAGGTAACCTCTAACTCATCCAACGATCTTAATTATGATGAATTATTTGAGGATTATAATAAGTTGCAAGAGGCTTACGATGAATTAGTCTTGAAATATAAAGAATCACTTTTGAAAAATAAGAAAATAATTTCCGATTTGAAAAATCAAAATGATTCTTTGATCAAGACCAATTCGAAACTTGAAAAAAAGGTTAGTGATTTACTAGATAATCAAAAGTATTTTGAACAAGAAAATGTTGATTTAAATAACCTTCTTTTCGAGTTAAAAGATCATTACCTCAAAGATGTAAATGATCTCAAAGCTTTATTGAACAAGGTTGGGAAACCAAGTTTTGAAAAAGGGCAATCTTCAAAACCCAACAATGTAAAAAGGAACTTTGGTGGGTACAAACATGGAGGGTACTCAATGACCTATTATGGTAAGAAAGTTAGAAGTGTGTGGATTTCTAAAGATGTTATTGCTTCTAACAATGTTAATGAGATTGCCTCTTGGATTCCTAAGGGAACCAAGATTTTGAGAACTAATGTTCATGGACCCAAAAAAATTTGGGTATCAAAAATAAAAGTTTGATGTAATGTTTGTAAGGGGAGCATTGCTACAAGGCCAAGGCTACAAGTACAAATTCATGGTTCCTTGATAGTGGATGCTCGAGACACATGACTGGAGACAAGAGTAGATTCGTAGAGCTTGAACTAAAGAGAGGAGGACTAGTGACATTTGGTGACAACTCCAAAGGTCAAGTTGAAGGAATGGGTTCCATCGGTAATCACTCTTCCATACTTATTGAAAATGTTTTATATGTCAATGGTTTTAAACATAATCTATTAAGCATAAGCCAACTTTGTGATAAAGGTTTTGTAGTAATGTTTGATAAATATGGTTACAAAATTATAAATGTCGAAACCCTCAAAATTGTGCATTTTGGTCATCGCATAGGAAACATATACATGGTGCATTTAGATGAAATTCATATTTCTAATGCATGCTTTGTTGGAAATGATGAACATGATTCATGGTTATGGCATAAAAAAATAGGGCATGGAAGCATGAGTGTTTTAGAAAAATTGGTTTCAAAAGATCTAGTTAGAGGTTTACCTAAAATAAAGTTTTCAAATGATAAAATTTGTGATGCTTGTGCTAAAGGTAAACATAAAAGAGTTTCTTTCAAACCTATTAATGATGTTTCAACTAGTAGAGTTTTACAATTGATCCACATGGATCTTTTTGTCCTATTAGAACTACTAGCTCGGGTGGAAAATCCTATGCATATGTTTTAGTTGATGATTAATCTAGATACACTTGGGTTTTGTTTTTAAGTACCAAAGATGAGGCTTTAGAAAAATTCATCACATTTTCAAAAACTACTCAAAATGACCTTGGTCAAACTATTTCTCACTTTCGAAGTGACCATGGCACCAAATTTCAAAATCTAGGTTTTGAGGATTTTTGTAACTCAAATGGTATTAGCCACAATTTTCAGCCCCTAGAACACCTCAACAAAATAAGGTTATTAAAAGGAAAAATCAAACTTTAGAGGAAATGGCTAAAACTATGCTTTGTGAAAATAATTTGCCAAAATATTTTTTGGCAGAAGCTACTAATACGACTTGCTATATCATAAATAGAGTAATGATTAGGCCTATTTTAAAGAAAACTCCTTATGAGATTTTAAAATCCAAAAAGCCTAACATTAGCTATTTTTATCCATTTGGTTGTAAATGTTTTATTTTAAACAATAGAAAAGATAATTTAGGCAAATTTTACTCTAAAAGTGATGAAGCTATTTTCTTAGGGTATTATTTAAACTCTAAAGCATATCGAGTATTTAATAAGAGAACCTTAGTTGTTGAAGAGTTAATACATGTGATTTTCGATGATAACCTCATTCCGAGGAAAGATTCTTGTGATGATGATGATGTAGGGATCTTTGAAGCCAATGATGGTGGACAATCATCAAAGGTGATTGAAGTTCTAACCAAAGAAAAGGAAACATAAGATCCACCTCTAGAAGCATTGAAGGACATGAGCCTAGAGGAAAAGGAAGTGAGCTACCCAAGAGAGTACAACTATGTCAAAGGTGGTGAGATTTTGGGTGATCCATCCAAAGGGGTAACCACTAGACTTTCTCTTAAAAATGCATGTAATGTTGCTTTTATCTCATACATAGAGCCTAAAAATGTCAAAGAAGCATTAAATGATGATTATTGGATAATGGTTATGCAAGAGGAATTAAACCAATTTGAGAGAAGTCAAGTTTGGACATTAGTTGATAGGCCTAGTAATAAATCTACTATAGGAACTAAATGGGTCTTTAGAAACAAACTAGATGAGAGTGGTAACGTAGTGAGGAACAAGGCTAGACTTGTTGCTCAAGGTTACACACAAGAAGAGGGAATCGATTTGATGAAACCTATGCACCCGTAGCTAGAATGGAAGCCATTAGGATGCTTTTAGCATTTGCATGTTATCACGAATTTAAGCCTTTTCAAATGGATGTAAAAAGTGCATTTTTAAATGGTTTTATTAATGAAGAAGTGTATGTAGAACAACCACCTGGTTTTAAAGATCCAAATTACCCAAACCATGTTTTTAAACTTTTAAAAGCTTTATATGGTTTGAAACAAGTTCTTAGAGCTTGATATGAAAGATTATCAAGTTTTCTAATTGAAAAAGGCTTTGAAAAAGGAAATGTGGACACTACACTCTTTATTAAAAGAAATGGAAAAGACATTTTAGTAGTTCAAATATACGTTGATGATATAATTTTTGGTTCTACTAATGAATTGTTTTGCCAAGATTTTGCTAAGTTGATGCAAGGTGAGTTTGAGATGAGCATGATGGGGGAGCTTTCATTCTTCTTGGGGCTTGGAGAATGTGAAACCTCAAGCCACTACAAAGGAAGGACGACATCTTCATCAATCAAGCCAAGTACATCAAGGATATGCTCAAGAAGTTTGGCTTGGAGAATGTGAAACCTCAAGCCACTCCAATGAGTTCTTCCACAAAGCTTGACAAAGATGAAGGAGGTAAGTGTGTAGATTTAAAGCTTTATCGCTCTATGATTGGATCCTTGCTTTATCTTACCACAAGTAGACCCGACATTATGTTTAGTGTTTGCTTGTGTGCTAGATTTCAAGCTAGTCCTAGAGAATCACACCTTATAGCCGTTAAGAGAATCTTTAGATACCTTAGAGATACACCTTGTTTAGGTCTTTGGTATCCTAGAGAGTCTTCCTTTAACTTACATGTCTTTTCAGATGCGGATTATGGAGGTTGTAAGATAGATAGAAAAAGTACCTCTGGTACATGTCAATTCTTAGGTAGTATGCTTATACCACCGAGGCAAAATATATATTTGTAGGGAGTTATTGTGCTCAAGTCCTTTGGATAAAGCAACAACTCTTAGACTATGGAATTGATGTATGTACTATCCCTATTAGGTGTGACAACACTAGTGCTATTTGTCTCACTTAGAATCCCATCCAACATTGTAGAACCAAACACATAGAAATAAGACATCATTTCATTAGAGATCATTTCTTGAAAAATGATGTAGTTCTAGAATATGTAGACACCTTGAACCAATTAGTGGACATTTTTACCAAACCATTAGATAAAGAACGTTTTTGGTCTCTTAGGAGAGAGTTAGGTTTAACCAGTCTTCCTTGACCCTTAGAGTCTCTTTTGGTCTTAAAAATATGCTTAAATTTGTTTGATTGATTGCTTTTGTGATTTTGCTCCTATATGCATATATGCTTGTTGCTAAGGGGAGTATGCATCTATTTGTGCTCATACATGTTGTTCTCATATCATTTACATGCATTTCGATTCAATTCAAATTGAATTTTTGAGCAACCTGCAGCCAAAATTGACACTTATGGCACAGACGTATCAATACGACAATCTTAGTATCGATACGGGTCATTTACAATCGTTTCGGTATAGGTTTACCTGTACTGGTATGGATCACTTATCGAAACGACTATTAAAGTGTTTCGGTACTTGGCTTCGATATGCCAATGTGGCGTATCGGTACGCGTAGCCGTTGGGCAGTTTTAAGGGCATTAAAAGAAGGTTTTTCACTTTAACTCAAATACCAACCTTTTCTAAAAACCCTAGATACGAAAATCCTCTATAAAAACCTCAAAATCCCTCATTTTTTTCTCACACAACTCTTCAAAATTCTTGAGGGCTTTTGGATTTTACATCAAACCCAAGCAAAAATCATCAAGTTTGTGTATCCAAATCTCTTCATTCATCCTTTTTCTTTTTAATTTTCGTACATATTTTTATATTGCTATTGAATCATAATTACAAATTTAGAATATGTATAATATATTTTTCAAAGTTTTTGCAAAAACTTTTTCAAATCTAAATTTTTTTTGTTCGAATATAAAATTATACTGTATAATTTTTAACACTATTTTAAAGTTTTTTCCCCAAAAATTATTTTTATACTTGTATATGTTTTTAAACTATATTGTATAGGTTTTAAACCATACCTTGAACATTGGATTAATTTTTGGATCGAATGTGTTGATTTATGCATACATCGTTTTTTGGTTTGATTTTGTTTTCAGATTGTGGCACCAAAGAAACGTGCTGGAAAAGAGATTGCCTCTAGTTCCAATCCTCCTAGTCAAAATCTCGACCATAATGGTAATCGACCCAATCTTACCTATATCTATCAACATTGTTTTAATGAACCGCAGTTTCCTCATGCTATGGATCGTTTTAAAAAGTATCAAAGTTACAAAATTTGCCGAGAGCGTGTTACTCTCATCCCCTTTTTATCTTCCGAAAGGTTTCAATTTAAATATCTTAATTTGATGGAATAATGAAAATTTATGCAGTTTTTAAGTATACCCGAGATTTTATACCAAAATCTTGTTTTGATATTTTATTCCAATGTCCGATGTATTTTCAATGAAAATAGATCCTTGGTTATTGCAATTGAATCATATTTGATGGGGTAAGAAATTTTGTATTGATTCGACCATTTTAGCAAACTATTTGGGTTTTGAGGATACGAGGATTGATGATGAGGATTCTTTGGGACATACCCTTGGAGGCTCTGTGACCATACTAGATGCCTATGACCGCATTCTACACCTCATGATCACTTGGTGGTTCCGTCCATCCGATGGGAAGTTCTCCACGATCCGACAAGTCGATGACTTTTGGATCTGTTGCTTCCGTGAGGGTAAGCGCCCTAACCTTGCTCAAATTATGTTCGTGGAGATCGTCTTTCTTGTGCAACATCGTCATACCTCTATGGTTACATCGTTCACATACGACACCGCCTTGAGCTACATATTTCACAAGATGGGAATTGATTGCTCTTATGACCTAGCAGAACCCCTTACCGATCTTACTGATGAGCGTTCTCTCCGACGCGCAAAGTTCACATACTACAATGGATAATGGATTCGAAACACTGATCTTTCGGGAGGTGTTCAACCCGATCCAGTGGCGGCTCCTCAAGCGGCTCTCATTCCATAGATCTGGTGGCCCAACCTAATCTTGATGCTCTCATGGCATATCTCAATGGGCAGTTCACCAACTTAAGCACCAACATTGCTTCTTTGCAAACAACCATGGATTTTGGGTTTGCCGCAATTGATACACACTTTATATCTTTGGAGGAAAGAGTGACGGCTATTGAAAATCGCCAAAGCTCTATGGATCTCACTCTTACCACGTTTCATGGTGAATGACGTCAATCCCTTGGGCCTCAAGCCAACGATGATGATTGGGATGAAGATGACGAAGTTGAAGACGATAGAATCGATCCTTATGCATTTTATATTTCATATCATATTAGGATTATTTTATGCACCTATGTTTTTATGTTCTTATGAACTCCTATGCTTTATCATTGCTTTGTTATTTGGTTTATGTTTTCAGGATTTGAGTTGGATTTAATTATGTTGCTTGAACTATGCTTTACATTTTAATGATTATGCTGCTTATTTAATTGTTTGGAGTTATTATTGTTTATTTGTTTTACCCTATTTCATTGATTTTGATCTAACAAAGAGGGGGATAAGGAATTTAGCCAAATTTTTTTCAAAGTTAAGCTTAAAGTAAGGGGGACTATTTTCAAATTTTCAAAGTTACTTAAAAATTTTACTTTGGTTTTGTTATATCAAAAAAGGGGGAGATTGTAAAACCTATGTTTGATTTTGATATAACAAATTGTTTAAGGACCAAATTGTAAAAGAAAATAAATTTTTAAGTACTCAAAAGTCTCACAAAATGACAAGGAAAAATTTTCCAAAGTTAAAGACTTAAACCCAAAGTTCTTCTAAGTGTTTTCAAGCCAAACTATCAATTTACGCCTAGGCGTATCGATACACCATTTGGTGTTTCGATACGGATTTTAGCTACTGGAATTTGATTTTTGCAAAGTGTTCTGATACGGCCTTTACCGTTTCGATACGGTTTTCAATTTGGCCTACATTTTAAACTATGAATGTAACCCCCTTGACCTTGCCGAGCCGTCAAACTGACCCGAGCGAGTCACATTAGGTTTACCGAGGTAAACCGTGAGAAAAAACCCCAAAACGAGACCATTTTTTTCTTTTATCTTGTCTAGATGCTTAATTAATATCCTATATGTTCATGCTGACAGAATATGAAACCCAACTCAATCGGGCATCGATTTGACATCCGATTGGTCTCAAATGCAATTTAGGGACCAAATTGTAATTCTAGAAATTTACAGGATTAAAGCTCATTTTTAATGTTACCCAGCCTTCATTAATCAGGATTCAATCATACATGTCAAATTTCAGCTCAATCCGATCACTCAAGGGCATTTAATTGCATATACAAAACTCAGGGACTAAAATACAAAGGCCAAAACCGTGCTACATGACATTAACAGCTTTGGCTACTGTCCGTACCGATACGGTATGAAACGCCCCATTTTGATACACTTTCATGCCGTATCGATAAGGGTATAAAACGCCCCGTTTCGATACACCTCCATGCCGTACCAATACGGTATGAAATGCCCCGTTTTGATACACCTCCATGCCGTACCGATATGTCCAACTAACATACCAAACTTTTGAAATTGCTTTGTGGACCGTACCGGTACGGATAGTGGTGTTTCGGTATGCGGGACTTGGTTTAAAAAGCAGATTCTAGTGGCAGAGACCCGTATCGGAACACCCCCTCCTGTACCGACACGCTAGGCCAAAATAGCCTAGGCGTATCGGAACGACTAGTACCCGTATCGAAACCCTATGCCTGGAAATACCCAGCCGTACCGATACGGTCTCACGCGTATCGGTACGCCTGGACCTATAATGTCACTTTTTGTTGATTTTTCATCCAAATAACACACTCAAATCACTCCAACAAGATTAATACATAACACCAGCATACTAGGCATACCACAAGCATCCAAGCTTCATAAACTTAGCATCCTAGCATGGCATCTTTGCATCAAATGAAAAGCTAGAGGCATGCATCCTAGTTTTCATCCAAGAAACATTTCAAAAATGTAAACCAACACTAAAATACCAACTTTAGAGGCCTTTTACAACTCAAGAGTAAACAAGCAACATGCTCAAACAGGGAGTTCAACAAACACCTCATAAAACCAAAACAAGTACCTCATTGCCTTTATTCTTATAGTCTAATCCAAACATACTTTGTTAGCCAAGTCTTGCTAGGATCCCCTTACTTCTTGCTGCCTTCCGAGACTTTAATTCTCTGCATTGATGGACAAAGAGAGCGTAAGCACACTAGGCTTAGTGAGGAGTGCTCAAATACAATACACCATCAATGCAATTAAAACCATTGTTCAATATCACATTGGAAATCCCTTTTTAAATCATACTTTTCATCATATAAAACATTATGCCTTAAAAACCATGCACTTAACACTTTCAAAACCAGCATATTAAACCATATGCTACATGTATCATTAACCAACAGTAAATCCCATTGCTAACCTCAATTCAAGACTTCCCATGCATAACAACCATATGCAAACCTTAAAGAGTAAATATGTATAAATCACATTATACAACATAAACCTTTCAATGATACATTAACAATTATATTGGCTTACAAGTAATCATTAAACAAGTCCAATACCAAAAGAGTTCATTGGATACACGGATTCAACAAGTATTCAACCAACACTTCAAGCCATCTCAACCGGAATAGCGATACAATAACAATCGTGGTACGTTACCAACCGGGTTCTTACACAACCCTTGGGGACACCAGCCCCTTTCATCGGTTAGACGCTTAATCCACTAACTGGAGTTTTCGATACTGTTTAACCCCTTTACCGTTAGGGTACTTGGATGGAGTTTTCGGTACACGGATCTAAACCCCTCAACATCCAAGACGACTTATTATAGTGCACTCAATCCTATGGCCGGCCAATTATATCCGATAACAATTTTAAAACCACATCACTTGCCAATATAATTAACCATTTTAACATTTACCTCAATGTTTTTAACAAGCATTAAGCAATCTTTTTTTCAAAGCAACAACCATATTTTAAACCACAAGTATAGACCACTTACTTACAAGGATCACTTACCATGTGCATCATTCAGCATTTAATGCTCAAATACAATATTTCAAATACTTTAAAACATTCTTAGACAGTAGGTAGCATATGAATTAAAACAAGTGCATGAAACCATAACATAGCACGACCGATAGAGAAAATCCATTTTACTTACTTCCGAGTTTAAACCAACGTATCAAGCTAAGTTTAAACTCCCATAAACCACCTTTAAAACATTCCAAAGCCGGAATCCACGTTCTCACTCACCAATACCCGAAACCTCGATTCGCCGACGCGAAATCAAGTGTCTGAAGCCTCCAACTCTTCACCAATCACTTATAGATCAACTTCCCTTGCTTTGAACACAGCACAACAGAGGATTAATGCATCTTAATTCATTCAAGACACTGCACTAACAAATCCTTTCGGATTTCCACAATCCTTACAAGATTACCCATCCACAACAACCGAAATCATCATCAAAACCTTCTCAAACACAACCCAGCCACAACCTAACAATCTAACACCACTTTTATCAACAATCAACACCTAAAAACAGAATCAAAACAACCTAACACCCCATGCATTCACGCGGTCACCAAAACACCCCAAGAACACAAATCTAGCAACCTAACAATTAGAGATTCAAGAGTTTCGGGATTCCATTGACAACAACTTATCAACATTATAAAACATCCACAATATGAATTAAATAATCCTTAATTACCAGAAAACAGATTCAATCCGTGAATCAACTCATTTCCCCCAATTAACTCAATTAATCATTGAAAAATCATTAAAATCAGATTAGAAACACAAAATCAAGGATCAAATGCTTGGTAATTTCAGTAAAGAATCATACAATAGAGGAGATCTTGGACCTTACCCCTATTGTGAAGTTTCCCCCTCAATTGATTTGATAAAAGCTAAGAAATACAAGATTAATGTAAGATTTTGTATAAACAATCTTAGTTAAACAATTTGAAACCATAAAATCAAGTTAGAAACCATCTCACCTCTGAAATTTGATGAAAACTTGAGTGTTTGGATGAGGAGAGAATGGAGAGAAAAGTGGAGAGAAAAATAACGTGATTTATTTCCCAAAACCAATAACCACCTTTTAACCAAAAATCTCTTTTAATTGAATAATAAAACACATGTTAAAATAAGTCTAATTAAGAGAGAAACCATCAGAAACAAATTGGTAAAATAGCTACTTAAATATTCTAAGAATTTGACCATTTTCATTTTAGTCACTAGAAAATCGCAGTTTTCAAAACTTGCATTTTGATCACTGGCCAAAATGTCTGACTTCCAAAACTCATTTTCCAAAATTGATTCCACCAAAAATCATTATATATTAAAAGAGGATTTTTAAATATTTTCCATACTTTTATCTCACCGAAAAATATATTATCCCGAATTCGACTCGAATCTCTAACTCGGTCCACCGAACCATCTAATAACCCCCAAAACTGCTAGGCCCAAAAACCAGAGCGTTACAACGTGTATCGATATGGACTCACCCGTTTCGATACGATATTCATCTGGGCAAAAGTTTTTGCAAAGTGTTTCGATATAGGTTACATTGTCTTGATACAGTATGAAATCTAAGTTTAAGGAATTTAATTGTATCGATATGGTTTCCACCGTAACGATACGGTGTGTCGAGATCTCCAAGATCTTTGCATTTATTATTTTCAATCGTTGCCTTGTTAGCATTGGAATCAACGAACTTTTAAAAATTCAGTTACCCGTATCGATACACCCCTAGGCGTACCGATGCAAATTTTCAAGTCAGATTCCATTGAGCAAAAAGTCGTACCGATACGGCCTTGCCGTTTCGATACACCCTCAATTTTACACTATGACTGTTTCGATACGGCCTCCCGCGTATCGATACGCCTATACACAACAGCTATATTTTTCTTGTAACATGTATCGATACGGGACTACGTGTACTGATACGGTAGGTGACCAAACAGAATTTATTGCGGGAAATTTGCTCCCCAACGGCTATATTCAATACTTCAACTACTCAAACGACTAGAATTCAATGAGAGGGTATAAATACAAGTCTCCAATGCAGCAGCAACAACTAATGAAACTCCATTGAACAACATTCAAGCATTCAAGCAAAATCCAACCCTTTGAGCTCTTAAAGTCAAATCCTTGTACCCAACTTGTGTATTTCATTGTAATCTTTTATTTCAAGTTTAGGGTTGAGTGTTCTTGTAATTTGGGCAAATATTCACCTTGTGAGGAAATTATTCATTTGCCATTTTTCTTTCTTGTAAAGAGTGATCTTTGATAAAGCTTTGGGTAGAAAGCTTTGATCGGTTGTAACGGTTGCCTCCTTAGCTTAGAAAAGGGGAAGAATTATATAGTGAATTGGTTGAAATCCTTAGTAGGAAGCTAAGGTAGTGGAAGTAGAGCTTGTTAGAAGCTTGAACCACTATAAATCCTTGTGTCCCATTGTCTATCACTTTCCATTTGCTTCCAAAATTTTTAAATTGTCAATTCACCCCCTCTTGGCCACCATCTCAATTGATTGATCATCCTAACAGAGGGGTCATTTGATCATCTTGAATGTGATTCGTTTTTTGGTTGTGAATTGAGATCTTTTGAGGTGTTGCAATTGAAGGATTTGCAAGGGATAATTGGGGACTGCCGTATCCAAGATGAGCAAGAGGATCGGCTATTTTGGAAGCATAATTTGCGGGAATGTTTCATGATTAAGGAATTGATGATGTTAATGTGTTCCTTAGGATTGGAGGAAAGCGCGATGTCAGATTTTGCGATATGGCATGTTGATGTCCCACCAAAGATTCAATGTTTTCTCTGGTTTGTCTCGTTACAATGACTGCCAACGTTGAGTATGCGGCGGGATAGAAGATTGAATTCGGATGACTTACAAACAACATGTGTGTGGTGTGGGGAGGGTGGGTGATGATGAGACTGATCACATATTATTTTTGTGTTCATTTGCATATGAAATTTGGTGCTATTTCTTTCAATGGTGGAGAGTATATGTGGTGTGATTGAATTCTCTTGCGTCTTTTCTAGCACAAGGTGCTTTTGGTTTCTTTTTGAGGGTATGTCGAAAGTGGTGGGTCGTGGAATGTGCAGCGGTAATGTGGTTGTTATGGTTGGTGCAAAATGATGTAATGTTTAATAAAAAGAGGGTGACGGCCAATGAGTTATTTTCTGTGATTAAGCTTTGGACCTTGTATTGGGTAATGTCGTCGCCACATGTGAATATGGTTAGTGAGGTTAGTTGGTGGAATTGTCCTTGGTTATGCTCGTACCGTGAGGGAGAAGGGATGTACATTATGTGGTTACCACCAACAAGGGGGGCTTTTAAATTTAATGTTGACGGTGCAGCACATGGAAAATCAGGTTTGATGGGATGTGGGGGAGTGTTGCAAGATGTCAATGGTAAAATTGTGGCATTATTCTCGAGCCCTTTAGGCATAATGGAATAGAATAAAGCTGAATTGTGGGTGATTCAATTAGCGTTAGAATTGTTAGTTCGCTCTCAAGGGAAGTATGATAACTCCTTTGTAATTGAATCGGATTCAAAGATTGTTGTATCGTGGATTTTAAATAGTGAGCGTCGTTCGTAGTGACTATGACAGTGCTTTCAACGAATTGATGCGGATGCTAGTAGTTTGTCATGCCTATGCTTCAGTAATGTTTATCGCAAAACCAATAGTATAGTGTATGCTTTGACGAAGGGTGGAGTTGAGCGCGATTCTTTATTCCAGGTGATGCTCTAAGTCTGTTGCTTATCATGTGAATCGGCGGTCTACTGTGGTGGTTCGGTCCGTCGTACTCATGGGGGGTGGGGGGGAGGCGTGCATTTTACTAGTATGCGAGGCTGCATGTTTGTGTAATTTGGTTGGTCTCGATAGTTATTTGGTTTTTTTCTTTTTGAGGTGTATTTTTATGTGACTTTCTGGCGATGTATATGGTTGATATGGGGTACTTTTTTCCTCTATTTTAGGTTAAGGAAGTTTTTAATTAGGCTGTTTCAGTATGATTTTCCATCTTAATTAAAATCATATGTTATTGATAAAAAAAGTATTATTTTTATTAATTAATATATATACTTAATAGATGTAAATATTTTACAGAAAATAAATAGTTAAATATTTTTAATTTACTCAAATTTAACGGGCATAATCTACATATATAAAACATAAAATTCAACGATTAGATTGTTAAAACATTCATAATTGAAAGCTTAATAAAATGTGTAAAACTCACTTAATTTTAGTAGATGAGAATAGGTTGAGTAAGATCGATTTGATTCGGTCAAATTTATTAAATATTATAAACCATCCATTTTAAATTGATTCGAATTGATTTGGTTCTTAATTTTTTCATATTAATTTTTGGTTTCGGATTTTAAGAATTTATTTTGTCGAAATGGATATGTTTTATGTTTATTTTTACATTTACTTGATAATTTACGTAACATTTAAAAAAATAATAATAAATAAAAATTTAATAATTCTTTTATAACATTTGTAATCTATTTTCATTATTTGAAATATAAAACAATTATTTTTCATTGTAAACAATAAAATTTAATTATAAATTAAATAAAAAATTGAATTCACTTTATTCAATTTGGATAATCACGATTTTTTAACTTGTATTCCATAAACCGTCCAAAGGTCGGATTTTTGGCTCAACCCTAGGTTAGGTTCAAATCTCAACTTAGCCTAATTGGTTTATACAATCACAATAAGAAGTTTCAACAAGCTAGAAGTTCAAATCTTTGCATACTAAAGCAAGCAATATCCTATATTGTTCCGACTCTTCATTTTTCTGATAGTATAACATTCCAATCCGAATATCATAGTTCTAAACTGAACATTAGTGTTAAGACACAAATCAAATCCGACACTCGCACACACTCAAAGTCCGAATAAAATAGTCGTAAATTGAAAGCTTTGCATACTAAAGCAACATCTGTATTGTTCAGACTCTTCATTTTTCTGATAGTATAACTTTCCAATCCGAATATCATAATTCTACACTAAACACTAGTGTTAAGACACAAATCGTATCTGACACTCACACTCTCTCAAAGTTCGAATAAAATAGTCGTAAATCGAAAGCTTTCCAATCCTTGCCCTTGCATATGAAAATAGTCAAATTTCATAAATTCAAGTTGTAAATTTGCTACACTAAAACAATAAATACTAAAACATCAACGTTTCTCATCTACAAAGAAATCTTTTAATATTCAGCACTACCAAACTCCTCTCTTTGCCGGCTTCTGACTAGGAAGTTGCCTATTTACTTTCTGGTAATTTGTTGAATTATGATTCCATTAACACTAAAGATGAAAGTGTGGAGAAATAAAATGCTTACGTTTGTCAAAGTTGTTCGCGAATATGGGCCATCGATCTCAACATCGAACCTAAAGTATCTCTCGACACTTGGAATTTTACTTCCTTTTCCCCAGAAGCTGTGTTTGTATCTTGGAGCTGAAAATTTCAAATCAACAAGCAATAAGTCCAAAAAGTCCAACTTCAGCCAAACGCCCATTGGGCTTCTCAAACGGCCATTGGGCTGCTGAACACAGAAGCTGCCCTGAACGGTCACGCCAGACATAAAGAACGGCCGTTTGAAACCCAGATTTTGCCTCAAAAGCTGCAAAACGCAAAAACTGGAAAATCCAGCTTTTGCCAAACGCCCGTTTTCAGGCCAAAATCAGTTTCAAATCTGCGCCGATCGAAGCCTTAAACTAAAACAAAAGAATAAGCACTTAAAGCAAGAAGCAGCAGCATAAATCTTAGTCCTAAATTTATCATTTGAACCTAGTTTCTATGGAAATGGGCAAAGTCATAAAAGTGTTACTACTACCCAAGGTTAAAAAATCAATTAGACCCCGGTTCAAATGGTTAGACTGGCCGGCTTGATCAAAACCCTTTTTTAATATTAAAGAACAGATAATTATAAATTTTTTTGAGATGTACGGTATACCATCTAATATCACTAAGCTAACACTAAGGTAATTCACATAAATAGAAAATCATCACCAAAAGCCAACTCCTTCACTCTTTTTCCCCCTCAAAACAATAAATTTTAAAGGAAAACAGGTCAGAGTATGAAGGGACATAAGTTCAACAATCTCAAACCTTCAAATTTATTACAGCAACTCTGTTGACTGGCGTTGAGAGCTGTTGACTGATGTAAGCCATCGATCGCAACATAGGTTCCAGAGTTACCTTTGTGAGCCTAAACTGCACTTCAGTCTCTCCTGAAGTATTCATGCCATAGTCATGCAGCTGCAACAGAGGTGAAAGAAGATTACAGCAATAAAAACAATCAAGTCATTGGTGCTTGCTTTGCCAATTTGAAACATGACTGAAAATTCAACAAAGTGAAGAGCGTTTTAGGATGGCATTAGACTAACTACAATTAGTTGCTAGTTTTACGTATACCTGTTGTCAAAGAATCTAATATGTGATATATAACTGTATCTTTAATATATAAAGAGAAACACAAAAGGAACAAATAAGGACAGGATAGTTAAATTAGCCTAAATCGTCATGCAAATGGGAGTATATGCCAACATACCTTCAAGTTTATAACAGCTACTTTACAAGCTTCCATTGCTTTTTTATTTTCTATAACCCAAGTCATGGATTTAAAATAAGTGAGAACCACCTGCAACCAACGGAAATATAACTCTCACATATTTTAACTAATAAAACATCCATTAATGCTGAATACAACAACAATCCAAGACTTCCTCAAAAAAGAATCCAAGACATGTATGTCTGAGCTAGCGACATATATATATATATATATTAATAAGATACATATAAGATTCTTCCACACATACCGTGCTATCAGGGTGATCAGTATCCCGATGAATAGATGCAGGGACCATGCTAGGTTGATTCAAATCAGTAATTGGAGCCTCAATATCATTAAGATTAAAGCAAGGTGCCACTGCATCTTGCCATGGCCACAAAGATGGGACCATCTCGGAGACCGGAGAAGTGTTTTTTTGGCTACCATCTTCATGACTATTTCCACTAGTAAGAGAGCTAGGCGGTGTGACTTTAGCTACATTTTTCTTTGCAAAAGCAATCTTTTTCCCAGCCTCTCCAAGAGCATTGATAGCTGCATTATATGACTCTGGGACAACAGCACCTTCTTCTGCCAATTTGAAGGCTTCCCAACATAGGTTATTGAAACGGGCGGTTAGTGTCTCAATACCTTGAGGATTGGCATTTTGCTCATCCAATCCAACCCAAGATTTGGCACTCTTGGTCCACCGCTTTAATATGTAATGGGATGGGAGAGTAAGTACATTTGTCACAGTGAACACTGTCAATATATGTCTACAAAGAATACCAGAGTATTCAAACATCAGACATGTGCAATTTGCTTTCATCTCAGAAACATTTAGCGTTACATAGTACGCCATATGATCATGTTCATATTTTGCAACCCTGTATTTACTGACAATGCCATCACCCTCAATCTTGTTTGCGGTGTACACAAAAGTTTCAACAAGTTCCTCCTGAAACTTTAAGAAAATTTTCTTCGTGTATAGGTTTGCAGCCTGCTGTTCCATAGGTGATGGTGTCTTCAATACTGGTGTGGTGCAGTTTGTATCCCAATCTGCTTCTATTTCCCTCTCTAGAGAATGTTCTAGAGCCCTTTCATATTGCTTAAAGAAAAGTGGTATAGTTGTCTGCTGATTTACGTACCCATCAAAAAAGGAGTTAACCCCTTGGTTTGAAGAAAGACTAGCAAAGAAAGTACCACGAAAATAAACTGGAGCCCACTGTTTACGAGCATTATATACTGCCAGAAGCCACTCATTTTTATGGAGGTTGTACTTATCAAGAAGTGTGCTCCATGATGATTCAAAATCCTCAATCGACTCTGAAAAGTTTATGCAACTATAGAGATCACCATATAATGACGGATGAGCAAGGTAGACATGAGCTAACCTTTCTTGTCCTTCCCTCAAGATGTGCCACTTGCAAATGCAGTGGCGAGTTTCCGGAAAGACCTGCGCAACTGCTGCTTGTATTGCTCTATCTTGGTCAGTGGTGATGGAAACGGGAGGTCGACCATTCATTGCAGATAACCATGTCCTGAATAGCCAAGTAAATGACAACTCAGACTCATCTAGAAGTAATGCACAACCAAACAATACCATTTGGCCATGATGATTTATGCCTGTGAATGGAGCAAATGGAATCTGATACTGATTTGGTCGATACATTGTGTCAAAAATAACTGCATCTCCAAAGTGATTGAATGCTGTCCTTGATCTTGCATCAGCCCAGAAAACATTAGTCATTCGGTTATCATCATCAAGCTGTATCGCATAATAAAAACCTGGGTTTTCAGCCTGCGTCTTCTTGAAATAGTTCAGAAGATTTTGAGCATCTCTCCCCAGTGTTCTCCTTTGGCTATGAGGTCTGACATGGCCTAAAGACCCCATATTCCTTACAAGGTGATTAGGTTTGACGGAGGTATTCCCGGCCCTAGTGGCATCACAGGAAGTATGATTTCCATCCACCAAAACACAAACTTCAGTAGAGGCATCCGATGTTTCTGGAGCATTCTTAGTGGCTCCTGCAAAATGCATTCGAGGTCTAAGGTAATGAATCTGACTAGGAGCATCCATCGAATGATTATGATCCTCCACAAACTTTGTAGCAACCCACTTCTTTCCATCCTTCCTCTCGATCCTAAACATGGCATTACAACTTTGGACATTTTTCCTCTTCAAAATCTCCCTTGAGCATGCAAAATCCCACGTTACAATTGGCCCGTCAGGCTTAGTACGAGTAAACTGACCAACATTGGTACTAAACCCTAACCGCCTAGCATATCCGTCATAAAAAGTCCCGCCGGCATCCTCTGACTCGAATTCCATCCCCACACACGGCTTACTTCCGACACCCCCATCATCGTTGGGATTAACAACCACCTCTGTCTCTGTCGAATTTTCGATTAAATTCCAACTATCATCTCCACCCTTATCAGACTCGACGCTTATGCCCCGGACATTAACCCCTTTTCCCCCTCTCACATCCATGTTTTCATCACATACAACAAACAATTCAGCATGTTTTTGCTTCTATTCAGTCAATCCAGCTGTTTAAATACATGGTGATCGATCACAAGCTCATTCAAAACAATGCCCTATCTAGTAAATGTTAAAAAACTACTGAATTCAAATTCAAATAAACAAATTAAAAAAAACCCAGTAATTCAATTCTACAAAAGAATTGATGGAAGCACTAGTGAAGTGAATGGAAAATGAGCAGACTGACGGAATAACTAAGGAATGAGCTGAAAAATGAAAGGGGCGGAAATAAAGCGGAAAAATAAACCCAAAAAGGATTATGAAATTGAGATATGAGGGGAAATTAAATGTTGATTTTCAGGCAAGAAGCTTACAGTGATAGAAAGGGTCTGGAAAAATGGCATTTTGCAAGAAAATATTATGACTCTGTGATACGAGCTTTTAGATTTCACCACGGAAACTGTCGTTGGTGGGATTGAAGAAGCAATGTTATTTTCTTATTTCGTACTTTTGGGCTAACCCTAGAAATTGGGGGTGGGATATATGCATTAATTTTAGTTTTTCTATCACACATTAGTTTTAGTATTTATGTGTAATGTGGTATGCAATTAGGTATTTAATTTTTTTAATATGTGAATTATCGTGTAGATTTTCTTTAAAAGTTTAATATTTTAAAACCCAAAAAATGTCTCAGTGAAAAAAGAAAAATTGTTCATTTTAAGAAACGAGTTTAAATTATTTTGTATACGAGGTGTATATCCATTGTTAAAGTATTAAAAATATGTATAAACAGATACTATATTAATTTAATATTTTAGTTATTTTTTATTAAAAAACAAATTTACTTTTTTAAAGTCTATTTTTAAAAAATAATGTTCAAATTAATAAAAAGTGTAAACATTGCGGACTGAATTTGTCATTTTGTTAAAAAACATTAATTTATTTTAATAGAAGTTAGTTTTATTTAATAAATACTTAAAATTACAAGAAGACTCTACGAAATAGGAATAGATTAATCAAGACAATTTTTCTAAAATAATCATAGTGTATAAAATTAATCACTTACAATAAAATAACTCGGATAAATGATAGATACAAACAAACACAATTTTCAACGATGGATGATAAGCACTATCAACACATACATAAAAATACATATAACAATGATGGCTCGTTGAGAAATTGACATTACCGCAACTCAACTGCAACATACTTTCAATGATTACAAACGTTTATCAATATTTAATCAAAAAATCTAAAGAGAGATAAATTAATAAGATAATATAATAAACGATATTCGAAAATAAGATATTAAATCTAACCATAAAAAAGGAAAATTTCTTGTACGTAATATATAAACATAAAATGACGTAACTTTCATAACAACTTTCTTTTATTGTGAAAATTGAATCAAATAATACTTCACTTAAACAATTATATAAAATAAAAATCATTTGTTATGAACCCTAAATTTGGCCATGTGGTTATCGATGTTCACCTTGTAATCGATATAGCGAGTTATAATTAGGGGTGTTTATTGTTATATATCGGATTGAATTCGATTTGATTTTTTTGAATATTCGGTTTTCAGATTGATGATATAGTGAACTGTATTCGATCCGAAAAATCAGATATTCAGATATTCGATATTTTGATAGGATATTCGGATATTCGAAAATATAATTTAATTATATTATTTTTTCGAATTAGAAGGTCTTACTTATGAAAATTTTAGAATTTCGAATATAACAAACAACAAATTGTTAAATATAATAAGATTCGCATTTATGATTTTTTTTTTAATTTTTGGATATATCAAGTATCAAATTGTTAAATATAACAAGATTAATATTTATGAAATTTTGAATTTTTGAATAATCCGAAACTTAAAATATTGTGATTCGTATCCGATCTGAAAAATTTAAAATCGGGTCGGATATCTGATCTGAAAATAAAAATTAGATCGGATATTCAAATTTTTAAATTGAATCAAAGAATAATCAAATTGAATTAGATATTTTTAAACACCCCTAATTATAATAACATGAATTGCCTACTTGCTGTGATTTGTAAGGATTTATCTGCAGATGGTGTATGCGATAATGATGTGTTTTGTTAGGAGCGTGGGACAATTCACATAAAATTTTATTTTTCTAAATATACAATATGATGATTGTTATTTGGTTTGTCACGCTGGTATCATAAAAATTTAACTTATTTAATCATATTTTTGTTAAAGTCGGAGTAAAGTGACTAAAAATGAAATGTTGATGATCAAATGTAGTTAAAAAAAACAATAAGGGTTAAAATGGAAAAACTACAAACATTAAGAGCTAAAATTTGAATTATACCATTTTGATATTTATCCACGTAGTCTTGTAGCAATTTTCCTTTACATATTGCAGCGAATGTCTTTTTTTCTCAAACATATCGCTAAAATAAAAACGATGATTTTTGAAAGGTGTGTTTGAAAGGTGTTTGGATATAAAATATTTATTCCGTGGGATTTACAAAAATCTTATAAAAATGGAGTCGCCACCGGCCACTTAGGTAGGCCGGACACCATAAAACCAGAGATTCAAAAAGACAGGGGTTCGGGAGTCGGTTACGGATGGGGAAGGATTAGCACCCCCACACCGCCCAAAAATTGGTACTTTAATAATTACCGCTTTATTAATATTGGATTTTCCGGATTAGAGTGGCGATTATTTTAAATTTTGGTCATAATTGCGAATATATTTTAAGGGTCCCGTTATCCGAGAATAAACGCCCAACCACTATCACTACGCTTGATACTGGCCCCGTTTACGCTCGGATAAAAGGACTCGCATTAACAAGTTATATCTCGATATGCAATCTTAGTGGCAAAAACGTAAAACATGACAAAACATTTAAATATAATAAATATTGATATACGAATACTAATTTAACATGAGCGATATTTTAGACTAAAACATGTATTTATATACATATTATTCTAAATAATAGATAAAACAACTATCATATGTCAAAATAACAAGGCAGGAATAAGTACATATATACGAGCAAGTATTTCAAAAAGACATGCATACTGGTAATAAAACATATTTCAACATATACGGATCCACATGTCGTACAAAAAGGGTAAATACACTAACATGTAACCCTAAAAAGGAAACATACAAATATAAAAATACAAAATACGCCATGTACGAATTAACTAAAACATAACATGCTTGATATGAATAACCGGATAAAAAACATGAATATCATACTTAACACATATATATACATATAAACATAAAACGAGTCATATACGAGAGACATAAAATAAAATAATATCAACATATACGATTATAACACGAACAATAATATTTACAAAGAAATCAGGACTGAAATGAAAGGAAAACGAAAGTTAGTGGCAGAAATCAAAGAGCAATGATATGTAATTTGGGGACGAAATTGCGAAACAAACAAAACCTAAAAGGACCAGCATTGTAATTAGACCAAGGGGCAGACCCAAAGTGAAAAATTCAAAAACACGGGATGGTTAAGGGCGTAATTTTACCATTCAGAAACTGATTCGGTGTAATTTAGTGACTAAATTGTGACCTTTTAAAAAATCAGAGGGACTAGGACTGTGATTATACCATGCGGCAAGACAAAAATGAAAATATTGAAAACGCGGTGGGATTAAGTGTGTAATTTACCCATTTCAAAAATAATAATAATTATAAAAGGCCCATTTTTAGACCGAAACCCATTTTCCCCCTCATTTCTTTCATTTTCAGTTTTGTAACCTTGCTTATGTTCTTCGTTTTCTCTCAAATGTTCTTGAGAAACCCAGAATCCGGCGGCCGGCCGCCGTATTCTCCGCCGCCGGCCGCCGCTAACCGGCGCCGGTAGGCTCCCAAATACACCGAAACATTCCCCTTGTCGTCCTCAATACGAATCCGTGGTTGGATTCAGAGGATACCCTTTCTTTTACTCTAGATCTAAGAAATACGAACCCCCAAAAAAATATTTTTTAGACCAAAATACAACTACAAAAGGTCTTCTCTTCCCTCTAGTTCACCAGATCTGGCTTGTAGAAGCCGAGAGGTTTGTCACCGAGAGAAGGAAGACCCACAGACAACGCCTGGTAAGACTACTTCTTTTTGTTTCTGTTTTTTTATTTCTGTTTCGTATATGCATGTAAAGAAACAAGTAAGAAAAAGAGATAAGTGTTTACCAATGGACCCTTTTTTGATTATCTCATTGGTTACAAGTTTTTGGTTTTACAAGCTCTCTGTTGTTTTTTTTTACTCTCTCTCTTTTTTTTTGCTAATTTTTTGCTCGCTTTTTCGCTAAAAATTATCCCGTTACAAATGACCCGTTTCATATATATCACCGCCTCGCTTTTGTTGCAACTTGTATCTTCTTTTCCGGATCGACATTTGCTTGTTGTCTTTGGCATAATCAACGCAGGATCTGAATATCAGCGGTAGCGGTGGCGGTGTGGTCATTCTCGCCGAGGCGGACGCATTTTCGGCCGTTAGATCGGATCGATCTAGCGGTCGAGATGGCTTGAAGAACGATCGGCTGGATGAAGCCTCGATCTCGATGAGGCGGCTTGAGATTTCGCCACGTGGAGCTCCGCGATCGAGGAGTCGAACGCGTGGATCTTTACGCGGCGTGGAATATTAAAGCGTCCCGCGTGGACCACACGCGCGTGGCACTCGAAGCGGTCCATACGTGTGGAGCACACGCTGGCGATATTTTTAACCTTGGTTGCATCGTGGCGTTGGATCGGATCTTGATCCAACGCCCACGCTATCCCCGCACATTGTAATTAGATAAGATTTGATTTGGGCCAAACGGGCCTTGTAATTGGACTGTAATTGTTTTATTTGGGTTTAATATATATTTAATTTTTTCATTTAGTCAGCCCAATAATAATAATAGTACAGCAATACATATACATACGAAAATATATACTTATATTATACGATCATTAATTAATATAATATTCTAGTATACGTACGTATAATCATACATATAATTAACATAACATTTATATATTAATCAAATACGCTCATACTCTAGATACATACGCGACATACATATACCCCTAATACGTATACATAGCTTATACATGCACACATCACCTTATATTAGTAACATTCATATAATAAATATACATGCAATATTAATATATTTACAAGTAAAAATGAGTGATTATAGTTGCCCCTCTTTGCTTGTTCTCATGGGATGGGAAACAAAGCAAAGATTCATAAGCACTCATTTTTATCAGACTTCCTTGTTCGTAGCCTTGGAAAAACGAATTCTTTTGGACATCTCCGCTCTTCCTTGGCTGAATTTTCAGGCTCGTAAGTTCTTCCTATATAGAACTTCGTCACCTTCCGATCTTGGAGCTACAGGCTCTTTTCGACACAGAATCCTTCGCTCTCATTCTTATCAGACTTCCCTGTTTGTAGCTTTGGAAAAACGAATTCTTTTGGACATCTCCGGTCTTCCTTGGCTGAATCTTCAGGCTCGTAAGTTCTTCCTATATAGAGCTTCGTCACCTTCCGATCTTGGAGCTACGAGGCTCTTTTTTCGACCTGTAACCCTTCGCTCTCATTTTTATCGAGACTTCCTTGTTTGTAGCTTTGGAAAAATGAATTCTTTTGGACATCTCCGCTCTTCCTTGGCTGAATCTTCAGGCTCGTAAGTTCTTCCTATATAGAACTTCGTCACCTTCCGATCTTGGAGCTACAGACACTTTTCGACACAGAACCCTTCGCTCTCATTCTTATCAGACTTCCCTGTTTGTAGCTTTGGAAAAAACGAATTCTTTTGGACATCTCCGCTCTTTCTTGGCTGAATCTTGGGCTCGTAAGTTCTTCCTATATAGAACTTTTGGCGTCGAAGTCTCGAGCTCTTGAGTTCTTCCTATATAGAACCTTTCACTCTAAGACAATGAAGCTCTGAGTCTTTCCTATATAAGACTCTTTGCTTTTGACACAACAGTTTCCTATATAACCTCGTGTCATAGGTGAATTGCTTTGACGGGAGTTCTTCCTATATAGAATCTGAGTCTTCACCTTGGAGCCATCAGTCCCTCCTATATAGAACTTTTTGGCGTCTGGAATCTCAGAGCTACAGGTTCTTCCTATATAGAACCTTTTACTCTAAGACAATGAAGCTCGGAGTCTTTCCTATATAAGACTCTTTGCTTTTGACACAACAGGTTTCCTATATAACCCTGTGTCATGGGTGAATAGAACTGCGAGTCTTCACCCTAGAGCTGTCAGTCCTTCCTATATAGAACTTTCAGCTTCTGAAGCCTTGGAGAGGTGGATTCTTCCTATATAGAAACTCTCTCTAGAGCTTGAAAACATGTGCCTTTATGTAAAGACATTGTTTTCTCATTTAGGATTCACACCGTGTGGTCGGTCTTGATGTCTCTTTGGATCTGCGAAACACATGCGAGGCGAAAACAAAATGCTATGACAAATGAATGAATTGACATGCTCCTAATTCTAGTGATGCTTGACTATTCTTGATGCATGAGAGTCAATTTCTGGGTGGGCTTGTTTTGGTCCTCATTTGATCTTGACGTCCATTTTCTCCCTTTTTACAGGCATTGATACTCCGCCTCACTGTCAGGTTCAACCATTCCAACCTTTCTTTTTCTCCAATTATGATTTGGAATTTAAAAGCGCCCTTTCGGGTTTTCACTTTAAAGAGTTTTTTTTTCAAGAGATCTCGTGTGTCTTCTTTGGATAGATAGGACATGTGCCATTGGTCATCCTACCTAGTTGTTTAAAGCTTCTCACCTTCCCTAGCCATTATGTAGGGAACTGGAGGACGGAGTTAACATCGTTTTCTTTGATTACCTGCAATTTT
The DNA here is from genome assembly GCA_019671005.1 of Hibiscus mutabilis. Classification (NCBI taxonomy): domain Eukaryota; kingdom Viridiplantae; phylum Streptophyta; class Magnoliopsida; order Malvales; family Malvaceae; genus Hibiscus; species Hibiscus mutabilis. Next base: position 48,903,998 of record CM033736.1, read on the forward strand.
CAAGGTTAAATCATAGTAATGCTCCGAAATCTCTTGTTTCATTATAAGCCTATGTTATCTTATTTGACTAAAATTGACAAGAAGGCCAGGAATGGATGCTCAAAAACACGGTTTTATTATGATTAAGGGCTTTGAGATATCTTAAAAAGAAAGGTATGACACGTATAAGTTAAATACAAGATCTTTCATTATCTTCGATATGAATGATACATGATCCTGTCAACTGGTGTAGAATTTTTGCCTGAAGCCTTCTCTTCACAATGTTCATGAAGATGCCCTTCTCTTCGGATATTCAACTTTTCAACTTACCCGAGCCGCCCTTTGCGGGTTTTCAACTCGAGTCCTTCCTTTGCTTCAAGACGCCCGGCTTCGGGTTTTCGTCCTGAGCTCTCTAAATTTTTTTTTTAGAGATAATATTTCTTGACGACATCAGAATTTACGGGATTTTTCAGCTCGTCCCCGTCCATTTCTGTTAGGATCAGGGCTCCTCATGAGAAGGCCTTTTTTATGACGTACGGTCCTTCCCAGTTGGGCGTCCATTTTCCTCGAGAATCTTTCTGGGTAGGGAGGATTCTCTTGAGTACCAGATCCCCTTCTTTGAATTCTCTTGGGCGCACCTTTTTGTTGTAAGCCTGTACCATCCGCTTTTGGTACATTTGACCATGACAAATGGCCTTTAGTCTTTTTTCGTCAATAAGATTTAGCTGGTCGAATCTGGCCTGTACCCATTCAGCTTCTTCCAGTTTTACTTCGTTTAAGACCCGGAGGGACGGAATCTCTACCTCAATTGGGAGTACTGCCTCGGTACCATACACCAAGGAGTAGGGTGTTGCCCCCGTTGATGTGCGAATGGACGTCCTATAGGCGAAAAGGGCAAAAGGCAACTTCTCGTGCCAATCCTTGTAGGTATCCGTAGTTTTTGCTATGATCTTCTTTATATTCTTGTTTCTTCGCTTTCCTTTGCTCCATTCATTTTAGGACGATAGATGTGGAATTGTGGTGTGTTATCTTGAATTGAGTGCATACGTCCTTCATCATTTTGTTGTTCGGGATTAGGCGTTGTCGGTGATGATCCTCTCCGCAATCCGTATCGACAAATAATTTCCTTCTTTAAGAACTTACAAACTGTAGTCCTGGTGATATTGGCGTAAGACGCTGCCTCTACCCATTTAGTGAAGTAGTCTATGGTGACCAAAATGAAACGATGCCTATTGGAAGCTTTCGGACGGATCGCCCGATAACGCCCGTGCCCCCACGCTGCGAAAGGCGAGAGAATTCATGGTGTGTAGAGGCGATGGGGGGTGCATGAATTTTGTCGGCGTAAATTTGGCATTTGTGGCATTTCTGGCGTAATCGATGCAATCTCCTCCATGGTCAACGAAATAACCGTATCTCATAATTTTTTGGGCTATAGACAACCCGTTGGCGTGCGTTCCCAGATCCCGTCATGTACTTGGCTAAGATTTCCTTCGCCTCCCGGGCATCCACACATCTCAAAGCAATATTTGATCATGACTTTTCCTATATAGGATTTCCCCATCTAGGACATATTTTGTTGCCATTTTTACGAGCACTTTTTTCTGTCATTTGTCGTTTGCCCTTACGGATACTTTCAAGTTTGACATATTGCAGGATATCATAGTACCATGGATTCCGTCAATCTCTTCCTGTACATTACAACAATGAGCAGGCTTTTCAAATGTCTGCATCTCAATGGGTTTCATTTCGCCCGGATGTTTGTTTTAAACATGGATGCCAAGGTTGCCAATGCATCGCCATCCGATTTTTCTTCTCGGGGCGGGTAATTGAAGGTGACCTTTTCGAACTCTTTGACGAGCTCTTGGATCCATTCGTGATATTTGACCAACTTCGGTCTCTCGGGTTTCCCACTCCCGCGCAATTGGTAAATGACTAGGGACGAATCTCCGAACACTCGAAGTTCCTTAACCTTTCTTTCGATGGTGAGTTGGTCCCATGATGCAAGCTTCGTATTCAGCTATATTGTTTGTGCAGAAGAATTCCAATCTGCTGGTGAAAGGATAATAGACGTCCTCAGGTGAAATTAGCACTGCCCCTATCCCATGTCCGAGGGAAACTAAAGTCTTCGTCTGGGAAACTAAAGTTCAATGCCTCATAGTCATCCGAAGCACGACTAGCCAGGAAATCTGCTACGGCACTCCCCTTTACAGCTTTCTGATTAACATATACGATGTCGAATTCGGATAAGAGCATCTGCCATCGGGCCATTCTTCCCGTTAGCGCTGGCGCTTCCATTAAGAACTTTAATGGGTCTAGCTTGGATATCAACCAGGTAGTATGGTATAACATGTACTGTCTGAGCCGTTTGGTAGCCCAAACTAGAGCACAACACGACTCAGATCTTGGCCGGGTACCGTGTTTCGCAATCATTGAATTTCCTGCTTAGGTAATAGATGGCTTGCTCCTTTTTTCTTGACTCATCGTGTTGCCCCAGTACACATCCCATTGAATTCTAGAAGACCGTTAAGTAGAGAATTAGTGGTCGACCAGGTACTGGTGCGACTAAAATTGGAGCATTTGTCAGGTACCTTTTGATCTTTTCTAGGGCTTTTTGACATTCTTCATCCCACACGCCAGGATTATTTTTTCTAAGAAGTCTGAAGACCGGGTCGCATTGATTGGTTAATTGGGAAATGAAACGAGAGATATAATTCAGCCTCCCTAGGAAACCGCGGACTTCCTTCTGCGTGCGGGGTGGTGAAAGGTCCTGGATGGCTTTCACTTTATCGGGATCAATCTCAATCCCTCTTTCGCTACTACGAACCCTAGGAGTTTTCCGAAGTAACTTGGCGAAGGTACACTTGGCAGGATTGAGCCTCAGTTGGTACTTCCGTAGTCTTTGGAATAGTTTTCTCAAGTTCTGTAGGTGCTCTTCCTCTGTTCGAGACTTGGCAATCATATCGTCCACGTATACTTCTATTTCTTTGTGCATCATGTCATGGAAAAGAGTCACCATTGCTCTTTGGTATGTTGCCCCTGCGTTCTTTAGCCCAAACGGCATCACTTGATAACAAAAAGTGCCCCACATGGTTATGAATGTGGTTTTCTCCATGTCGTTGGGATCCATCTTTATCTGGTTGTATCACGAGAAGCCGTCCATGAAGGAAAACCATGAATGTCTGCGGTGTTGTCAACCACGTGTCAATATGTGGCAAAGGAAGTTGTCTTTAGGGCTAGCTCGATTCAGATCCCTATAATCTACACACATACGAACTTTCCGTCTTTCTTTGGTCTTTGGTACAATGTTTGCAACCCATTCGGGGTATTTGGCTATCTCAAGAATCCAGCATCAAATTGCTTTTTCACTTCTTCTCAGATTTTTAACAACATCTCGGCCTCATTCTCAAGTTTTTTTCTTTGTACCGGTTTGCACTCCGATTTTGTTGGCAATTTGTGCACCACTATGTCGGTATTCAATCTGGCATATCTTGATAAGTCCAGCGAAGACATCCTTGAATTCTGAGCGGGGCTATCGGTTCATGCTTGGTTTTTGAGGAAATAGTCGTTCCTATTTTTATTTCTTTTCTCGCTTCTTCAGTCCCCAAGTTGACAATTTCTGTTTCTTCTTGGTGAGGCATAATCTGCCTTTCTTCGTCGTCCACCATTCTCTTTAATTCTTCCGGGACCTCAATTTCTATTTCATCATATCCTTCCCCAATTTCCTCTGAGACCTCAGGGCATTCGAATTTTATTCCAGGATTGGATCCGGTATCATTCATATCGTCAATCATGAGCGACCTGCATTAAATGAGAATGAATTGTATTGGGAAAGAGACGGCTTTACATGAAGGGAATGAATATGAAAAATGCATGAATGAAATAAATGAGACTTTGGTCATTTTTAGGAAAGTGGGGATATTTTCATTTCAATCAAAAAGTTAACATAGGTGCCCCATACAAGAGATCCCCATTGTCTATGGGCAAAAACAAAAAGTTGATCCGGAGCATTACTCTGATCTATTCCTAAAAACTACAGGTAGATCAATGCAGCTCCAGTTATCTCCCCGGGATGGCAAGGGCGGATGTTGGTCAACATTTTGCTACCTCGGTCCTTTTCAGCTATCATGTTGATGTACATCCCTTCAAATAATTTACTGAATATTTCCTCCTGGTTAAGTTCATCATTTTTCTTCATTGCCTCTCCAATATCTTGACCTGGCTGGTAGAACCCTCCGGAGATGAAAGTGGCTTTCAAACTAGGAAAGGACATCGACCTCCACGGAATGTCTTCTCCTTTAGATCTGGCTTTTCTTTGCTCCTCTTTTCTCTTATATTCTTCTTTCTTCTGTTGGACACTTGGTTGGTAACCCAGCCCGAAACGATCTTTCTTGGTTATCATATTCTTGGGTCTCAGGTTTCCTTGTAATTTCTTTCCCAGCCCTTTTCCTATTTTGGCTCCTCGGCCCAGAGTTTCTGCGACGGTCATCTTGGTACAATTAGATAACCTAGGGTAAGGGATCCGGCTTCCTTCTGAAACGAATGTGGCATTTACTAGTTCTAATGCTCGGAACGAGCATTCTGCGGCATCTTCATCATTTTGAATGTAGGGGGTGTCTGATGTCACGGAAGTAACAAATTTATGCTCTGCTTCTACGGTGACCAATTTGCCTTCAACTACAAATTTTAATTTCTGATGCAATGATGATGAGACAACTCCTGCGGAGTGGATCCATGGTCTTCCCAATAAGCAGCTGTAAGATGGTTTTATGTCCATCACCACAAAATATCACATATTCAGTTGGTCCGATCAATAGGGGCACCTCAATTTTACCCATTGTTCCTTTTTGCGTACCATCAAAGGCTCTTACCGAGTTGTAGCAAGGCTTTACGTGCGAACCATCTATTGGCAATTTTTGCAGGGTTACCATAGGCAAAACATTCAATGTTGACCCGTTGTCGATCAGTACGCCTGGTAATACATACCCTTTGCAGTAGGTAGTGATGTTAAGGGCTTTGATAGACCCCATTCCTCCCTCCGGGATCTCATCATCACTGAATGTGATATGATTATAGGCAGTAATATGCCCTACTATCATGTCGAGGTTTGTTCTGAAATGTCCGGGGCACAAAAGTTTGATTTAGCACTTTCAATAGCGTCTCCGATGCTTCTCGAACTCAAGAGTAATTCCAAAGACTTTGTGATCTGGCGGTTGTTTCGTAGTTGTTCCACTACATTTGTACTCGCTATGTCTCAAGAATTTTAGAAATTCTTTGGCACGGGCCTCGCCACGGTTCATTTATCTTTTGGGAGGTTCTTCTCCAAATATCTGCGTAGTAGGCTAATCTTTGTATTCTTCCCCTATCTTTTTCATTTGCTCTCAAAGCCTCGGAGGAATAACATCGGCCGCTCCTTGTGAAATGGCCTGCTTCACCAACGTTCACATTGTTCTCGCTTTGTTGGTCTTCCAGCGTAGACTCTTTTACTGTTCGCGTTCGATTTTTACGGCATGGTCACATTCGCAGCATAATTCCAGGGAATTTGTCGCATGTCTTTGAATGGGAATGGAGATGGTGCTGAAATGACGATCTTGGGATTTATCTTGCTGGTTTCTCCTCGGGAGACACCTGCGTTTCCTGTCTTGGGAGAGATGATAAAAGGTCTATCCTTCCCGTATCTAGATTTGGGGCTATCTGTCATGTGTACGTCTGATCCCTTCTCCATGGGTTCCTCAAAGAATTCAATTTGTTTTTCATTCATCAACTTCTACACCAATTCCTTGAATTCATCACATTCTTGGATATCATGCCCTTCAGTCTGATGGAATTCGCAATATTTTCCGCATTCCTTCTGCCTTATTATCATGCCTTTGTTGATCACACGAGCCATGCATAATTGCTGAAATACCCACCGTAAAGGAGACTTGACTTCTGACACGTCATCATTTATCCTTCTGGTAAAGCATTCTTCTATGACGTTTACCCCTCTGCTCCCATGATTAGGCAGCGGGTTGCTGGCTACGCTAGGCTCTTCAAACTTCAATATCCCAGAATCGGTTAAGTTCTGCACAAGCTTTTTGAAGGCAAGGCAGTTCTCAGTGGGATGTCCGGTACCATTTGTGATAGTCGCAATGTGCGCTTGGATTATACCAAGGCGGGAAGGGTGGATTGACGGGATTAACGATGTATGGTCGGACCAAGTCCGCTTCATACAACCCGGGAATAAAGCTCGATTATGAAACAGGTAGGGAGTGAAAGTTCTCCTCTCTTTATCCTTTCGGTGACTCTCTCATCTCTTTGATTCGAATTTTGCGTTTTTCCCACAGTGCTTGTGTGGCTGTGAGACTGTGAAGTTCTTTGGCGGTATAGGTGCTGGTGGTGTTTACTTCATTTCTCTTGTTGTACTTTCGAGACCCTTCCCCACCATCTATTCTCGCCGCTCTTGATTGCGATTCGAGAGACTCCACGATCCCCGATCAAGTCGGCAAAACTCTGTGTTGTGTTATTAATGAGGCGATCAAGAGTGCCTTTTTGAGTGTTGACAAATAATGGCGTGATTTCATGCTCCAGGATAGGTGGCTGGATTTGGGCAGCCACTTCTCTCCACCTTTGGGCATATTGTCGCAAGCTTTCATTGGACTTCTGCCCCATATTTTCTAGCATAATTCTGCTAGGGATCATGTCTGTTACATGTTTGTATTGCTCGGAAAATGCTTTAGACAAATCTTTCCATGTCTTGACATTCGCTTTGCTTAACTGAGTATACCAACGTAATGCCGCTCCAGTTAGACTATCCTGGGAACAGTGGAGTAGTAGCTTTTCATCTTTATGGTAAGCCGCTATTTTTCTGCAATACATCGTTATGTGTGCAGAAGGACATGTGGTTCCGTCATATTTATCGAACTCTGGCGTTTTGAATTTTGGTGGCAAGACAAGATCAGACACCAGACTTAGGTCACTAGCGTCGTTTCCTGATTCTTCATTTGATTGTAACGCTTTAAATTTTTCTTCCATGAGGCAAAATATTTCTTCCCACTTTCTTTCTACCTCATTCCTGATCCTTTCGACCATGTTTAGGTCCGGCACTTCTTCTTCATAAAGTGCTTCGGTATCAAGGGGTTGAGTCTCAGGTGCCCTTACTTGAAAGCTGGAAGACATTCTTGTAGGGTCAATATACACCTTCCTAGCCTGATTTGGTGCAATTGGTTGAACCTTGTAGTGAGCTGGAGTACCTTCTGGCTCTGGGATATTTTCTCCTTCTACTCGTTTTCCAAGACTTTTTGCCAGCAATGCCGTTATGTCAGATACTATTGATGTTTGTGAGTGTGCAATCTGATCACTAAGGCTTCTCTGGGCCTCTTCAAGCCTTGTCTCAAGCTCTCTCTTCCCTCTTTCTAGACTGATTATTCTTTCTTCCATGAGCTTTCTTTGTAGCCGGGTAAAGTATAGGTGATGAATGATTGCGGGTTAACACTACATAGAATGCCACAATATTCATATTGTTAATATGGTTGCAAAAAAAGAAGAAGAAATAAATGCATGTTCAAAGATGCAAATGTTATGATGCAAATGCAAAAATGCATGCAGACAAGGTACTGATTCCGCTGGTAATCACCCTTTTGAATTACTTTCACGGGAATTAAAGGGTCTTGATTACAACAAAATTCGTGTTACAAAGTAAAGATCCCTAGTACAAAAGATCTAATTATAACACAGAGTTCTATAGATAGATTCTAGCTCTATCTCCTAATTTTCCAATTGCCTTGAGCAGCTTGAGGAACCTAGGAGCTTCTTCCATTCCCGGGGCTATAAAAGGTCGGAGTGTCTCAGCCTCGACAGCTAAATCATTTACGTGTCGGCAACTCATTTGTATGTCCACCATTAGATTTGCGTAATCTTGGTCTCATCTGTACCATTCGAGCAGCGTCGCGTAATCTCTTACGCGCAATAGGTGTCCCCTCCGGCTGCAGCTTCCTCGAACACATTAATTCTTTCCTTGTAATCCTCCACTGCGCTTGCTTGAGGATCCGATTAGTGCTTGTAACACACCCACTTCAGCGTTCTCTTTCTTCTTGGCTCTCGAAATTATTATTCTGCGCGTACATTCGAAGTGAGTGTTCGACTTCCGCCATCTTTCCTTTTAATTCATCATTTTGACTTTGGCTTTGCCCCAATTTTTGAACAGTGTCATCGTACAGTTTCTGCATTTCTAACAGTCTGTTTCGGCTATTCATGGATTTTCTTTTCCATACGGCGACACTTTCTCTCTCATGATGGACAGCTTGTTTCCCCTTGTTGATTTCTTGTCTAAATCTTTCTCTCTTGATCAATGGCCTTCTTAGCGGACCGTTTTTCTTCCTCCATATCCAAACGGCAACTTTCAATCTCTTTCTTGATTGCTCTTTTGTTAATTTCTCGTTCTTCTTCTACCAAACGGATGCCGTTCATTCTTTCTCTTTCCACAGCTATGAACTGACTCTGGCCGGCCTTTTGTATTTTTGCCTGTAATAGGAGGGCATCTTTTTGATAAAGAGTATTTTTGTCACTCAAATCTGCATTTAATTTCTTCAGTTGCCTAATGATCCCATCCCGCTCATCAACTTCTAAGCTTGCTTTATAGAGCTCGCTCACATGTTGGGTCTGTTGGATGTCCATTTTCTTTTTAACTTCCTCGAGTTCACTCCTTAAGATATCGGCTTCGGACGGTACCACCCTTGTAAGCTCTTCGAGTGACACTGTTGGTCATTGATCAGATTCAGGAATCACATTATTAACCCTCAAACGTCTCCATAGATCGTAATCTGGGGTAGTCATGTGCTCAGTATCTCCTTCCACCCTGATCTGATAACAATGATCCCAGGCCCTCATGATGGTCTGAATTTTTCCTTTGAACTTTCCTTAGAAAAGAAATTCAGTTTGGCTTAATCCGGCGGTATTGGGAATGAACTGTCGTGATCCGAACTGCCGAGACACTAAAAGTGGAGCACAAGCGATCCCTCCATGTAATCCTAACATCATCAGCCAGTTGAAGTCACCAAAAACTGTATAGAAAATAATTAACTTTACCGAGCCATGGGACCCTCCATGCTATGTCTTCATCTTGAATGTTCTCAAGAAACTGGTCCACATTTTTGTTTTCAAATCTTCTCGCCATTCCTTTGCTAAGTATTCTCGTAAAGGCAAAAAACCTTGGAAGGATATCCGGCGAGGACCAGCGTCGGCGTCTTCCACATGTGACTCTGGATCCATACTTGTAATAAGCGTGCGCAGCCTCAAAAACGTCCTTCTTCATGTTTAGGCTAGCATTTAAAGAAATGAAAGTCTCGACCAAGATTCTTTGGTACCGGGTTTGCTCTCCGTTTCACCCGCTCAAACAAATCCGAATGGCTATGTCAATGTTCCCGAGTACTGGGAAAGATCACCAAGCCATATATTCCTAAAGCGAATAGGTCCATTTTCTTCACCTCAAATGCGGATGTGTCGATATGATGTCCCGAATACTCTCCCATGCAAAAGATCGTATTATCTCCTCGGATTTGAAGGAGGCCACTAACCCAATCATCACTCATTCCCGCAAAGCTTTTGAGTTTCGCGAGTGTAATTACGATTCTTTGGAGGCTTGGCGTAGATCCAATCTTCTGAATATTTTTCTGGTTAAGTAAAGCGGTGTACTCTTCTTCTACCGTAGGCATCATGTCCTGCCCATTGAAGGTGAAGCAGCAAAAAGCCGAATTCCAGAACTGGACTATAGCTCGGAGTAGGGGCTGGTTAATCCGAACATATAATAGCTGCGCGATGTCGCCATAACTATCGCTAAATAAGTCTTGTAGTCTTTGGTCCCATCTTTCCCAAATGCTTTGAAGATCCCACAAGTCGTTCTGTTGGAGACTCACGTAGGTGTATCCAGCTATTACGCGTTCGTTAGGTAGATTGTCCCCTTGGATTTTCTGGTTGACCTCTGACCAATGTCTGACTGACAAATTAAGCTCTTCTTTCTTAAGACACTTTTTTTCCATAATGAAAGACTTTCTGATCAGGCAAACCACTTGATCCAGTACCTTTATGCGATGCAAATGCAATGATGTATGAGAAAAAGAACAAAAAGCGAAAAGAAAACAAGTCAGTACTAGATAAAATTGATAAATATATAAATAAAATGACAAAATTAAACAGAATAAACACACAAAACAACCCTATTTATCCCGTCTAAAACCTGAGGTTATCCGCATGGCTCTAACAGGGTAGGTTTCTATGTTCTCTACATGCAGTTTTGGTTCTAGGAGGTACCGAATTGTCCTTGCTGTCCTCTACTAAGAGTAGCAAGGCCCCGATCATCACCCATTATAGGCTCCTTTCAACCGGGTTCAATTCGGGGACCCATTCGCTTATGTCCGTCGTAAGGAACGAGCGATATCCTTATTTAAAGCATAAGGTACTCGAGCCCCGAAGGTACTTGCTAGGCCCATACGGGAGAACGATATCTCCACGAAAGCATTAGCGTTTTCCCCCCACTTAAAAAGACGGGTTTATATGCCATATTTTAAATGCGTTAAAATAAACGCGCAATTATGATCGAATGTTAATTTAATAGTCACTTTAATCCGGAACTTCCAATATTAGTAAAGCGGTAATTATTTTAAAAGCTTGACTCTCATTTGTTTTTTTTTTAAAAAAAAACAAAAATTTCCCCAGCGGATTCGCCATCTGTAGCGAATGTCTTTTTTTCTCAAACATATCGCTAAAATAAAAACGATGATTTTTGAAAGGTGTGTTTGAAAGGTGTTTGGATATAAAATATTTATTTCGTGGGGTTTACAAAAACCTTATAAAAATGGAGTCGCCACCGGCCACTTAGGTAGGCCGGACACCATAAAACCAGAGATTCAAAAAGACAGGGGTTCGGGAGTCGGTTACGGATGGGGAAGGATTAGCACCCCCACACCGCCCAAAAATTGGTACTTTAATAATTACCGCTTTATTAATATTGGATTTTCCGGATTAGAGTGGCGATTATTTTAAATTTCGGTCATAATTGCGAATATATTTTAAGGGTCCCGTTATCCGAGAATAAACGCCCAACCACTATCACTACGCTTGATACTGGCCCCGTTTACGCTCGGATAAAAGGACTCCGCATTAACAAGTTATATCTCGATATGCAATCTTAGTGGCAAAAAACGTAAAACATGACAAAACATTTAAATATAATAAATATTGATATACCAGAATACTAATTTAACATGAACGATATTTTAGACTAAAACATGTATTTATATACATATTATTCTAAATAATAGATAAAACAACTATCATATGTCAAAATAACAAGGCAGGAATAAGTACATATATACGAGCAAGTATTTCAAAAAGACATGCATACTGGTAATAAAACATATTTCAACATATACGGATCCACATGTCGTACAAAAAGGGTAAATACACTAACATGTAACCCTAAAAAGGAAACATACAAATATAAAAATACAAAATACGCCATGTACGAATTAACTAAAACATAACATGCTTGATATGAATAACCGGATAAAAAACATGAATATCATACTTAACACATATATATACATATAAACATAAAACGAGTCATATACGAGAGACATAAAATAAAATAATATCAACATATACGATTATAACACGAACAATAATATTTACAAAGAAATCAGGACTGAAATGAAAGGAAAACGAAAGTTAGTGGCAGAAATCAAAGAGCAATGATATGTAATTTGGGGACGAAATTGCGAAACAAACAAAACCTAAAAGGACCAGCATTGTAATTAGACCAAGGGGCAGACCCAAAGTGAAAAATTCAAAAACGCGGGATGGTTAAGGGCGTAATTTTACCATTCAGAAATTGATTCGGTGTAATTTAGTGACTAAATTGTGACCTTTTAAAAAATCAGAGGGACTATGACTGTGATTATACCATGCGGCAAGACAAAAATGAAAATATTGAAAACGCGGTGGGATTAAGTGTGTAATTTACCCATTTCAAAAATAATAATAATTATAAAAGGCCCATTTTTAAGCCGAAACCCATATTCCCCCTCATTTCTTTCATTTTCAGTTTTGTAACCTTGCTTATGTTCTTCGTTTTCTCTCAAATGTTCTTGAGAAACCCGAGATCCGTGCCGCGGCCGTCAGTATTTCTCCGCCCGCCCGGCCGCCCTAACCGGCGCCGGTAGGCTCCCAAAATACACCGAAACATTCCTCTTGTCGTCCTCAATACGAATCCGTGGTTGGATTCAGATGATACCCTTTCTTTTACTCTAGATCTAAGAAATACGAACCCCAAAAAAAATTTTTTTAGACCAAAATACAACTACAAAGGGTCTTCTCTTCCCTCTAGTTCACGGATCCGGCTTGTAGAAGCCGAGAGGTTTGTCACCAGAGAAGGAAGACCCACAGACAACGCCAGTAAGACTACTTCTTTTTTTGTTTTGTTTTTTTTTTTCATTTCAGTATATGCATGTAAAGAAACAAGTAAGAAAAAGAGATAAGTGTTTACCAATGGACCCATTTTTTGATTATCTCATTGGTTACAAGTTTTTTGGTTTCTGAGCTCTCTGTTCTTTTTTTTTTACTACTCTCTGTTTTTTTTTGCTAATTTTTTGCACTTTCGCTAAAAAGTATCCCCGTTACAAATGACCCGTTTCATATATATCAACGCCTCTGCTTTTGTTGCAACTTGTATCTTCTTTTCCGGATCGACATTTGCTTGTTGTCTTTGGCATAATCGAACGCGGGGACTAAATATCGGGCGCGGTGGCGGTGTGTGGTCATTCTCGCGCGAGGCGGGACGCATTTTCGGCCGTTAGATCGGATCGATCTAACGGTCGAGATGGCTTGAAGAACAATCGGCTGGATGAAGCCTCGATCGATGAGGCGGCGAGATTTCGCCACGTGGAGCTCCGCGATCGAGGAGTCGAACGCGTGGATCTTACGCTGGCGTGGAATATTAAAGCGTCGCGCGTGGCACTCGAAGCGGTCCATACGTGTGGAGCACGCGCTGGCGATATTTTTGACCTTGGTTGCATCGTGGCCGTTGGATCAGATCTTGATCCAACGCCCCGCGATCCCCCCGCACATTGTAATTAGATAAGATTGATTTGGGCCAAACGGGCCTTGTAATTGGATTTGTAATTGGACTGTAATTTTTTTATTTGGGTTTAATATATATTTAATTTTTTCATTTAGTCAGCCCAATAATAATAATAGTACAGCAATACATATACATACGAAAATATATACTTATATTATGCGATCATTAATTAATATAATATTCTAGTATACGTACGTATAATCATACATATAATTAACATAACATTTATATATTAATCAAATACGCTCATACTCTAGATACATACGCGACATACATATACCCCTAATACGTATACATAGCTTATACATGCACACATCACCTTATATTAGTAACATTCATATAATAAATATACATGCAATATTAATATATTTACAAGTAAAAATGAGTGATTACACATATATTTTAAGGGTTTAAATTTGATACACATGCTGACACAACTCTGCCTATTTCTACTATAAATTAAAATTAAATTTAAACCTTAAAAAACTAAACTCCAAACCCTAAACCCTAAATTCTAAACACTAACCTTAAATTCTAAACCTTACATCCCAAACCCCTAAACTCTAAACCTTAAACTAAACCTCTAACTCTTAAAATTAAAATGTCTGTATAACTAAAGTTTACACTTTTCTCATATTTTAGTACCAAATTAAACCTTTGATTTTTTTTCTTCTTTCTATTATATCATCTTATTTTTCGTCCTTGTCTTAAAATTGTTTTTAAACAAATATTGAATAAAGTTGTTTTTATTGTTAATCTCAATGTATATTGTTTTTGAAAATCAATTTATTCAATTAGTTCAACCAATTATCATTATTTAAAAAAAATTGTAACTAAATAAATCAAACTATCTCATATTTCAAAATTTATTTTATATAATATAAATAAAATATTTTTATAATAAATTGAAAGTATAGATATTAATATATAATATATCATTTTGCTATAATTATATATGTTATATATATTTGATTTGTAATATTATGTTTTATATAGAATATATGATTTTATTAACTAGTTTTATTATAATAATATATACTAGATTTTATCACATCTACAATGTGATTGGAAGAAAATATTTTTTTGAAAATTATTCAACAAATGGTTATAATTGGAGTAATATATGATTTGCATATGAATTCATTAGTCTTGTGTTTGAAATTAAAGTGATGAATTTTTTTGTTTAATCAATGATGTTCAGTTTATTGGTTGACTAATTTAGATTGAGTACTGCAGAGGCTCGTCATGGAGATGATCTTAACACCTCAATTTGAGGATTCAAACTTTTTACCTTGTTTAAAGAATCTGATGCTTATCTTACTAGATCAATCGATTGTCGATAAAAAATAATAATTTTTAGTTATTTTACTTAATGATCATATAATGAGAATACAAAAATACCCTTAATGATCAGCCGGTCTTATTTTATCAACAAATTTAAGTTGCAGCTTGAGGTCCACTCGACTGGAGTTAAGTGCTCCGACGCTTCACTTCAACGGCACACTTCTAAAAGATTGATTCTTTCTCCTCATCGTTGTGGTAAATTACCCTTTTCATTTTCTGGGTTTGTTTTAGTCTTTTAGATTCTTTATTTTTCGCAGAGATTGATATCAATTAAGTTATTATTTCCCATCTTTCCAGGTTGATTCGCTGCTATAAATTGCAATGGCGGCGATGACAATCGGCCTGCGAGGCTTATCTTTAAGTACCCTATCGCTTCCCCTCCTCCGCAATTGCAAGATTAAGCCACCCATTCACTCGTATCCGACGAGTCGAAGCCTAAAACCCCTGATTTCGCCTTGTAATCCCACCGTTCTCAGAGGTTTTCCCTCGTTCTGTACGTCTCCGGACGTCAACGTGGAGGCCACCGCCACTGTTCCGCCGTCGACGGATGTGGAAGGTGCTCGGTCTACGGACGATATAAGGAATGCAGCCAACCTGCTCGACATAAGGGTTGGCCGAATAATCAAAGCGTGGAGACACGAGGAAGCTGATTCGCTTTACGTGGAAGAGGTTGACGTAGGCGAGCCTGAACCCATAATCATATGCAGTGGGCTTGTTAAGTACATTCCTCTGGATCTCCTTCAGGATGCGAAAGTGGTGGTGCTTGCTAATTTGAAGCCGAGGAATATGCGCGGTGTTAAGTCTAATGGAATGCTAATGGCGGCTTCCGATGCCGCGCATGAGAATGTTGAGCTTCTTATACCCCCGGACGGTGCAGTTCCTGGTGAGAGAATATGGTTTGGGACAGAAGATGATAAAGATGGCCAACCTGAACCTGCTACTCCTAACCAGGTATCATCGGCTTCACTTCAATCCTTATCGAAACTTTTGACATACTGTGCCATATGTTGGTTAGCTTGTTATACAGTAGGTATGCCTTTGTTGATTGCTGAAACTAAATGTTTAAAAAGCCAGACCAGAGGTCAAATCGAATGGGGCATTTTGCCCGGTTCAAAAACTCCCAGTTTGACGTTATATACGGAACGGTAGGGGTGTTCTTGGTTAACCAAAATACTGAACGGACGAACAACTATTTCCCAATTCAACTGGTTCGACCAGTCTGGCCCTGTCTCCCAGTTTAATTTACATTGAACAGAATGGACAATGATTTCCGACTCAACCAAGTTTTAGCTGATTTGTGCACTCCTAGTTTAATGTTATATACTGAAGTGGATGAACCAACCAATAGTTCCTAATTCAACTGTTTCGAACAGTCTGGTCTGATCTGTTTTTTAAGCACTTGCTGAATCTGATGATAAAGGCGTATGCTTGAGAGTTGAAACAAAATTTGGTAACTATAGATGGACTTGTTGAGAAATTAATGAATAGTGATGAAGATGGCTGTCATTTGGACATCTAGACTTGTTTTATTTTGTGGAAGAACTTGCATAGTTGGAGAAACAAATATGACTGCAATAATCTAGTCTCACTTCTCTGTTAGAAATATTGAGGAAGATTTGGAAATTAATTTACAATGTTGAACATGCTGTTCCTTTATCTGCCTAATAAATCTTCCAAACCTTATTTGGTTGAAGGATCTGAGGTTGAAAACTAAAGTCCCTTTTGATTTAGAATTTACATTCAATCTCAACTCTTGAAGAATCACAATCTCCTAAATTACTCCTTTTAGTAACTGAGGGGATCAAACGCTGGTCAAGTTGGCAGTAGCATCCATTCATGCATCCCTGATATTGAACTTGTTCGGCTCGGTATTAATTAGGGTATACATTCGACACCGTTCTTTCAAGCTACTCAGGCTTGGCATAAAAGTAATCAAATTTGGTTCAGTGATTGTTGTCTTGAGCTCGAGTAACTGGAGTTATCAAGCAAGTCGAATTTGAGTACGCTAATGCTTGACTTGAGTAGTTTGTAAGCATAATTGATCTTCTTTTTTATTTTAATTAAAGTTTTAATATGTTTTTTAGTTTTGAAAAACTAAATTTCGACTTGATTCTGAAATTGGGATCTAGCATAAATAATCGAGTTTGAAGTTGAGCACGAGAATCTTATTCTTTAGTTCACTAGGTAAAAAAGTAAACGAGCTTGATCCATCAAGCTAGAGCGGTTTGATTTTCATCTTGAATTGTGCTTAAACTTTTAAAGTGCAACTTGATCAAGCTTAGGTTTGAACATCAATTTTTTAGTTCGAGCTTTGAGCTTCTTGTGCTCAACTCCACTCAGTTACATCCCTAGCCGAATAGCTTCGGAGAAAATCATGGTTGAAATAGTTGTAGGCATATTGCTAATCCTATTATCCCCTTTTCTCATAACCTAGCCCCAACCTAAAAATAGGAGAAAGCTAAATATTTGAAGCTTCCAATGAGAGTATTGGGTTCGTTCGACTATGCCATTCATTGTGCATCAACCTATGTTGCTCCCACCTCTGTTTTTCTTATGAAGTAATAATGTCTGATATTTGTATCTAACGCATAAATATAGGATGTATCATATTCATGGACAGACATACTCATAACGGATGCTCACACCGTAATACGAGTGACCTAAGTTGCTACAATTTTCAAATTTGTGCAGGTTCAAAAGAAAAAGATTTGGGAATCGGTGCAGCCTCAGCTTAAAACAGATGCTTCTTGTACTGCAATGCTTGGGGAGCACTTGATGCAGACTTCTGCAGGTGTAGTGGTCTGCAAATCTCTCAAGAATGCAAATATTTCCTGATTACATCCATTTCCAATCATTTTATTTTGTTTTGAAAGTAGATGATGCCTTTGACATCTAACTATAGCGCTGAATAACCTTTTTTTAACCCAATCGTACTTCTACATCTAAAAAGCGTATTCGAAAAAAAAAATGCTTTGAAAGCTTTTTCATTAGCTTATTCTTTTATGTTATGTTACTTGGATTTTGGTGTGAATATTAGATACAAGTATTAATTTAAAATACAAAAAATAATTTTATATTTTATAAAATTATTTTTTGATTGACATGTCATCCTGTAAAGTCAACACTTTTGTCAATATGGTATTGATATGTTAGCGTGCACTATCATGTGGGTTTGTCATATTATTTCTAGTTATTGACTAACAGTTTTTATCTACGGAGAAATTATTTTTACCTAAAATGAAACGTCGAGGGTTGGGGCATTTTATGGCATTATGCTACCAAAACGAAGAAAAGAGAGTTAATGGTTTCAAATTCAGTACGTATATATTTGTTGGATATATTAATTTTTTTATTATAAATAAACACATACATGTCAAAATATTGTAATCCATATAATTTTTGGTGTAAAAAAATTTACATTGACATATGAGATGAGAAAAGCATTATGTGAGTACAAAAATAAAGGATATTTAATGATTTGTAAATATTTAATGTATATTTTAGCAAAGAATAAAAGTCTAGAAATCGCATTAGTTTAATGTATTGCATATAAAGTTTTCAGTATGTTTAATGAATTATTATTTTATATTTCCATTGTACTTTTAAGGATTTTTTAATTATTATTTTGTACATTTAGCGAGATCATTATTTTATTCATTTAACCCAAATTAAAATCAAAAAAAATATTATTCGAGTTGTATTTTATAACTCAAATTTCAATTTAATTTTTTTAGTTGAATCAAGTTTATAAAATTATGATTTGAGTCCTATCAAGTTGGGTCGAACATTTCAACTTTTTCTAACCGAGTTTTTCTCACCGATAAATGGGATACTTTTACCTTCTTTTTTTTTTCAAAATATCTAGGGTAAATTACTTAAATAACCACCTAACTATTGGGTGATTCAGATATGACCAATATACTTTCAATTGTAACAGTTTAACCACTTAACTATTTAAGTAGTATCAATCAAGCCACCAGCTGTTAAAACCCTACAGTGACATGACAATTAATAAAATTTGTATAATTACACATTTAATCTCTGTTACTTAAACACTTTATCAATTTAGTCTTAATTTTAATTTAATTCAGTAAATTAATTATTCAATAAGATGGTGACACATTGATAGAGTGCGTAAGTAATAGGGATTAAATGTATAATTATATAAATTTCTATTAACTGCCATCATTTAATGATTATGATACACGAGTTAACACTATTAGTAAGTATTAACCGTTAACGAAATTGTTGACGTAACAATTATAAAAAATTATACATTAACAATTACGTCCTAATTTTAGTTAGGAAATCAAGAAAACAAGGGTATGATCAAGTGAATTCGAACATGAGATCTAGGGGATGTAGGTGCAACACTTGACTGTTATACCAAGTCAAGTATTTGTTTTATTGTTGGTAAAAATATATTTATGTTTTTTTTAATATGCTGGTGTGATTACAAGGTAGTATCTGTTCAATTTTTTTAGCCTTTTAATAACGCACACACCGTGCACACATGGTGCTCGAACCCGGATCACCTGAATGAAATGCATTATCCTTTATCACTGGACCACTCCACGGGTTCAAAAAATATATATTTATGTTAAATTGTATCTTATACAAGATTTTTTTTATAGAAAATATGAATTGGGTTTGGAGGGATCAAACGTAAGACGTGGAACCTGAATAACACTTAACCACTGAAACAAACTAAATAATTGTAAGTAGTTGACATAAAAAACTATATTTAAGTTAGACTATGTTGATATAAGTTTTTTATATTTTTAAATTAAATTTAATATTTTTTACCTCATGTTTTTATAATTACACATATATAAAGTAACTAATATAATTAACATTATTTATTAATAGTATAATATTTAAAATATATTTATTAATAATATAATATTTTAAGAGATAAGATCCTCTTACACTATGTAAAACTTGAAAGTTTTACACATTTTTTGGACCGTTTGATGAAGGTAAATGGATGTATGAGATTAACAGTAGAAAATTGTGAAAATTACCCCAAATATTATAATTTAAATTCGATGGCAAATTTTACACATTTTTTGGAGTGTTGGATGAAGGTAAATGGATCCTCTTACCATGCTTTAACGGCATGGTGGTATGATTGAATCTATAATTTAAATTTGATAGTAAATTTAGACCAATTAAAAGATGGATGGTAAAAAAGGTCACCCCAAATAGTTTGGTGGTACCTGATGTAGTTTACCCTCAATGTTATATACCAAACTGGATGAACCAACCAATAGTTCCTAATTCAACCATTTCGGAAAAAAAATGTTTGGAAAATGATATGGAGCGGCGTTGAAAGCTTTTTCATTAGTTTATTCATTTATGTTATGTTACTTGAATTTGGATGTGAATATTAGATATGAGTATTAATTCAAGATATAGTTCGATTTATTATTTTTTCATACATTCATATGATTTGTGGAGATTATCGTGCCCATATATGGACATGAATTCTGAACTCAAATAACTAAACATTAGGTAAATTAAGTAATTCATCATTGAACTTTATTCTTAAATCTATTTTGGTCATTAACGTATCAAAACGTTCAATTTACTCACTAAAGTTTAGACATTGTTTTTGGTCACTCATCCGTAAACATTTTGATGACGTCCATTTACCAGCAAACGAAGGAACTTCTTCAAAATCCTAACGGTGAAAAACTTTAATGGCACGAGAGAAGCAACAAATTGAAAAATGGGCTCCATCCGACGACGGAGGAGCGATATCGACGAGAGAGAAACCAAAATGTTTTGGGCCAATTCGCGAACTTCAAAACACTTTCAGGAAAAATGAAGATCAAGTTCAGACTCATAGGGCCGAGATGATGTGATTGGTAAAATTTGGGACCAAACGACCACTATCTACAACCGTTTGAGGTTTACAAGTGACAAAAAATGTTCAATGTCTTAACTTTAGTGAGAAAAACGTTCAATGTCTAAACTTCAACGAGCAAATTGAATGTTTTGAAACTTCACTGACAAAAATAGGTTTAAAAGTAAAGTTTTGTAATGATTTACGTAATTTACCTTTAAACATTTAGCAAGTGACATTGCATAAAGAGAAAAACTTCAATAGGCTGTGTAAACTTTAGTTTACACAAGCCTTTTAGTTTTAGGGGTTAGGAGTTTAGTTTAAGATTTAGAGTTTATGGGTTTGGGTTGTAGACTTTAGAATTTAAGGTTAGTGTTTAGAATTTAGGGTTTAA
The DNA here is from genome assembly GCA_019671005.1 of Hibiscus mutabilis. NCBI lineage: Eukaryota > Viridiplantae > Streptophyta > Magnoliopsida > Malvales > Malvaceae > Hibiscus > Hibiscus mutabilis. The sequence goes on from CM033736.1 coordinate 48,924,674, forward strand.
AGTTTAGAGTTTGGGGTTTATTTTTAGGGTTTAGGTTTAATTTTGATTTATAGTATAAATAAGCAGACTTGTGTAAAATTTATTTTACACAGCCTTTGTATTAAATTTAAACCTTGAATAAATGTGTATATATTTGTAGGGAATTATTATATATAACTCACCGGCATTAGTTGCACTATTTCCCTGCTCTACTTTGAATTCTTCATCCAACTATTTTTTGTTGACCACCCTAACAATCCACCATGGTTTTCCTAGAAAAATTCTATAACAGTTTTCCCATCGTTACCGCAACTCGTCGATGTCGGGGATCCGCATAAACCCCAGTTTCCGATGTAAGAATCATTTGTGAAAGTATCAAACAGATTGCCTTGAGGAACAGTCCCCGGCAAGATAATTACGGTAAAGGTTTAGTACTTCCAAGAACAATAGATTCCTTAATTGTGCCGGAATTCTTTCTTCGAGCTTGCTCGACGAGCGATCTAACTATTCGATCTCCAACAATGCACCTAAAGACGCCGGAATAAAGTATTGTGAGAGAGGTTGAGGATTACAAGAGAATGAAACTGACCAAGTGTTCGAGGAATTTCTCCTGAGAATTGATTGTTGGAGAAGTCAATACCCTTCTATAATGGCATTCAAATTGGATAGTAACTAAGTAGCCAATATAATGTGTCTTCCCACAAAATATCTAGTATGATACCTAAACAATCATTTCATGTATCATTATAGAGTAATTATATCATGGACCGAAATTTGGGGGCAAATATTCAATTAATCTATTTTTTTAAAAAAAAATCTATATAAATAGAAGGTAAAAAAGCATATTGTAAAAAATGCAGCCTTAACGTGTAACTGGATAATTACTTTGACTTATATTCTTTTTTAAAAGTACTTTAACTCTTAACGTTTCATTTTATATCAAAACAACTCCTTTGTGGAAGAAAACTATAAATCAACTAATGATAAATTTCATGAAATGACATAACAAATCTACATGACATTGCATGTTGATATAGTAGTGTCATATAGACTAATGTGCTGACTTGACAGAGTGACACATCAGTCAGAAAATAATTTTATAAAATTATATAAAATAGGGGTCAAAGTGACTATCCAGTCAAATATTAAAAACATTTTCGACATCATGTCTTTTAAAATTAATGTGAAAATATATAAGTCAATTCATTTGATAAAAAAATTATATGAAAAAAGATGAAGCTGGTGATTTTTTAATATTCTGGTGGTGATTACATGAAAGTATATGTTTTTTACTCTTAGCTCTTTAAACACATACATACCCTGCAGACAAGCTGCTCAGCTACTAGAACTCAAGTTTCAAAGGGATAACAACGATCCATTTTTCATTAGGACCACTCAATAGATTCAAGTTAGTGATTTTGTAAACAATGAAAAATATTTTACATAATATCATCTAAACACCAAATAATATCACATTTTCTAAAAAAAGTAATTCATTTTTTTTAAATTGAAAAGTTATTTCTAATGAAATAAACAGACCTTAAAAATTCAAAATAAACTTTCATATGAGATGTTAGTAATAGTTAAATATTTAAAGAAAAATATTGAGTGGTCCAAAGGAAAAAGAAACGACGTTAGCTCTAAAGATTAAAAGACTCGAGTTCGAATAACTTATCACATAATATTTATTTTTAAAAGGTATAATGTTAAAAAATGCCTTTACCATTTGATTGAATAGTCATTTTGACCCCTATTCTTTTTTTGAACCAATTTAACCCCAACATTTCATTTTGGGTCAAAATGGCCCCTCCGCGGATAACAATTATTAGTCAACTAACGATAAACAGCTTGAAATGAAGTGAAAAACGTACATGATAGTGCATGCCGCGATAACAGTGTCATATAGACAAATATACTGACTTTACATAATGATACAACATTGTATAAAATAAAAATATTTTTTCTTCTAACACGTCATTCTGTTAAGTCATTTCAAGTTGTTTATCGTCAGTTGACTAACAGTTTTCACCCGCAAAAGGGCCCCAAAATGAAACGTTGGGGGATAAATTGGTTCAAAAAAAAGAATAGGAGGCCAAAATGACTATTCAGTCAAACGATAAATACATTTTTTGACTTTATACATTTTTAAAAAATTAATGTTCGAGCAACTTGTCTACAAGATACGTAACAAAAAAACTAAAAATAAATAATGTGATCAGAATATTTAAAAGAAAATAAACAGATCACTCGAGATCCGAAGTTTTTTTTTTAAAAAGAGATCCAAAGCTAATATTAAAATATGTACACAATTTTCTATATAGTAAAAAAGAGAAAATTAATTACAATCACATATTAAATAATTAATCTAACATCAGCATGTGATCAGAAGCTAATATTGAAATAATTAATCTTGCAATATAGTTACAACAACCACAAAATTAAAAATATTTAAAATAAAATCAACAAGTGGATCATAATGTCATAAGCTAATATTGAAATATTTGTAAGATTTTAAACAAATATACAACATTTTAGAGTAAATTATACTGGTAGTTACTGACCTTTTAGAATATTTTCATTTTGGTCATTGAAATTTATGCACTTTTATTATAGTCACTAAACTTTTAATTCGTTTTCATTATGGTATAGTCACTAGACTTTTAATTCGTTTCCATTTATCTGCATATCACATTTATCCGATCGCAAACAGGGTAAAAGTAAACCAATTAATTGCGAAGAGGTTGTGTTGATTATATGAGATTTTAATTGCAAACCGGGTTTTTTTAATGCCGGTTCTACAAAAACGTACTTCTACATCTAAAAAGCGTATTCGAAAAATGTTTGGAAATAGATATCAAGCCGCGTTGGAAGCTTTTTATTAGCTTATTCTTTTATGTTATGTTGAATTTTGGCGTGAATATTAGATACGAGTATTAATTCAAGATATAATTAGATTTATTTTTTTTCATACATTCATATGATATTTGAAGATTATATCTCGTACCCATGGTTTTCCCGGTTGTTAATACGGTGTATCCCATACTAACCCCGAATACCAACCCACATCCATAACCTATCAACACAACAAATTTTCAAGAACATTATCTTGTAGAAGACTACTTTCGGAGTTGAAATGGTTTTCCCATCCTTATCGTAACTCATCGATGCCGTGGATCCGCATAGACCCGAGTTCCCGATGTAAGAATCATTTGTGAAAGCATCAAACTGGTTGCCTTGAGGAACAGTCCCAACAAGATAATTATCATGGAAAAAGTTTAGCACTTCCAAGAACAAGAATCTTTAATTGTGCCGGAATTTTTCCTTCAAGCTTGTCTGACGAGAGATCTAACGATTCGATCTCCATCAAAGCTCCTAAAAACATCGGGAAAAATTCTCTCGTCGAACAACCTCGAAAGAATAATAATATAGTAAAACCTCAATAAAATAATACCATTGAGAATTGATTGTTGGAGAAGTCAATATGGGTTAGTAGTGAATGAAACTTCATTCCCATCCCTTTTGTTGCCAGAGATATATCACAAGTATAATAGTACAATAAAACCTTTATAAAATAATACCATTGAGATTTGAGAAAATATTATTTTATCGAGATTATTAATTTATCGTTAAATTAATATTAATTTAGAAAATATTTCATACTTTACGCATGACTTTTTTAAACAAAATCTAATATGCATGTAGGTGCAATGAATCAAAGTTAATATTATAGATATATAGGTGCATGTATCAAAATTAATTGTTTAATGTAACAAAAAAAAGTCAATTAATTGGTTATGTATCAAAGTTAATATTATAGATATATAGGTGCATGACTTTTAAAATGTTCAATATTGTATGTGTTTCCCACAAAAATATCCACCGTCTTATTTGTACTTTCTAAATATTTAATATGATTTGAGGTGAACGTTCAACCGAGTTGAGCAAAAATAATTTGAGTTAATTGAATTGACAAATTATATTTTATAACTTAAACTTTATTTAAATTTTTTCGAGTTGAGTTTATAAAATTCGAGTCAAATCGAGTCAAGTCGTTCGAGTTTCTATTCTTATAAGTTTCAATTTAAACGACTTTCTATAATCATATAAGATATATCAGACAGAGTTGTGAGACTCGACTCAAACTTAAAAATCGATCCAATAATTACTAAACATTTTGAGTTATTCGAGTCTTATTTTACAACTCAAACTTCAGTTGAATTTTTTTTAGTCGATTTGAGTTTATGAAATTACGATTCGAGTCAAATAGAGTCGAGTCGAACAATTCTACTTTTGCAAGCCGAGTTTCGCTCACCGCTAAATGTGATACCTTTGCTTTGTCAAAATATCTGATATAATATTTAAACGATTATTTAATGTATTTTTTTGAATAGACGAGTTAACACTATTAGTAAGCGTTGACTGTTAACGAAATTGTTGACATAACAATTTAAAAAATACATATATTAATAATTTAGTCCTAATATTAGTTAGGAAATTAAGAAAACAAGGGTATGATCAAGCGAATTCAAACATGAGACCTAGGTGATGTAGGTGCAACAATTAACTGTTATACCAATGTAAGTATTTGTTTTATGGTTGGTAAAAATATATATTTACGTTAAATGTTCATATAAGATTTTTTAGGAAAATATAAATTGGGTTCGGAGGGGATCAAATATATAGATTTTTTTATGCTAAATCGTTGTATATAGTTGACATAAAAATCTATATTTAAGTTAAACTATGTTGATATAATATTTTTATATTTTTAAACTAAATTTAATATTTTTCCTTTACCACCTTCTGTTTTTATAATTACACATATATAATCATTAAATGAAGTAACTAATATAATTAATAATAGATTAAAAATATAATATTTTTTGAATAGTTAATAATATAATATTTAAAATATATTTATTAATAGCATAATATTTTAATATTAATAAGTAACTAATACAATTAATAATACTTATTATGTTAATAAAATATATTAGTCTTAATATTTTATTTATAAAATTTTACAAAATAAGGCTTCAGGGTGTAAGGAGCCCTTGAACTTTAAAAAAAATAATTATGTCCTTAATTTTTTTCTAAAATTTATTATCTTATGCATTTACCAAAATTCAAAATATGATCAATTTATCCCTCCCGTAACATTGACTGTTAACTCACAAACAATTATTAAAACGGTGACACGTGGCACAATTTGGAAGTGTCACGTCATAAAATCGTAAAAATTATTAAAAAATTCAAAAAAATCTAAAAAATATTTAAAATTATAAAAAATATACTTTATTTAAAATCATAAAAACATAAAAATAAGTATAATTATTATTTAAAAATATTTAAATACTTAAAATGAAATAATATTTAAAAATTCTATAAAATTAAATTTCGGTTATGCATACAAATTGTAACGGTTACACAAGCAAACTATTTGTATAAAATCACAACAAAAAAAAAAATCAGACTACGGTTATACATAAACATTTGGTAGAAGAATGAGACAATTTTAGTTACTGTATTTTTCACAGACTTCGATTTTACTAGGGGTGGAAATCGGGTGGGGCGAGGACGGTTTTGCATTCGTCACTCCGTCCTCAACACTTAAGATTACGGTTTTGGGAAGTCCCCATTAAATGCTTCATGAATTTTTTCGCCCCCATATTCTCCCCGTGCGGATCTTGCGATTTTCGAGGAATCCCCATCCCCACAAAACTTAAACAAAATTATTATTTTACTAACCAAAATAAATGGCCAGTTCAATTTAAAATATAAAGTTTGGATAATTCGATTGGAAGCAGTTACGAGATGATGAAGATTGAAAGGGTGTTGTGTTGGGAAGATTTAGACGATGGTTTTAGCTTATATCTAAAAACTAAGATAGAAACATGTTGAGAAACTTGAGTGTGACTAAGTTTGAGAGAAAGTTAAAGCGATAATAATAAATGTTAAGATTTTTTTATTAAGATATATGTTATGGGTCTATAGATAAATAAATATATTTTTAAAAAAATCTTGTAAAATATCGAGGTCCTTGCGGATATTTTTGGGGGATCCCCACTGTTCGGATATAGGAATCCCCGCCCCCATCCCCTTTTGAGCTTAGGTGATAAAACTTCCCCTGTTTTCGTCCCCGTAGGTGAAGATTTTGGTTATTCGTCATCCCTGCCGATTCGTATCCCACAGTTTTCGAATATTTCCCATCCAATTCCCACCCCTAGATTTTACATACAAACCGTTAGAAAGAAATTTGTCTCAACTAAAATTTTTAATGATTTTGTATTTTTCATAATTTCAAATTATAATTTTTTTATAATTTTTATATCTTATATTTAAAAAATAGAATTTTTTATAAGTTTTATATTCTTAATTTTTATATTTTATAAGTTTTTTAATAATTTTAATATCTTATATTTAAAAAATATAAATTTTTTATAAGTTTTATATTATTTATAATAATTTTATATTTTATAACATTTTTTGTTTTTCAGTATTTTTTAGTAATTTTTAATATCTTTATAATATTTTGGGTAAGCTACACGAAATGCCATTGAAATTTAACCTTTGTATCGAAATTACCACTGAACTATAAAATAATACTATTACACCACTGAACTTTATTTTTGGCTTCAATCCAAAACAACGTCATTTTGTAATAGTTGCTTTGATGCCTAAGATAGGACAAAACGACGCCATTTTTCTAGAAAAAAGAAAGAAAACGTTGCATTTGAGCAAGCTCGAATCCAAAACCTCTAGGATGAAAGGTTTACACCAAACCACTAAGCTAACTTAAAGACTTAATATAATCCTAACACAAATAGTATATAAATAAAACTGCAATTGTACTTCATTTCATTTACCTCATGATATATTTCTATAATATTTATAGTATAATTTTATAAATATATTACCTTTATAAATAAATATTATTTATAATTTATATTACAAAACTAAAATATTATTTATAATATATATAACTAAACCCTAAACCATATATGTAACTAAGCTCTAACCCCCAAACCCTAAATATATATAACTAAATCCTAATATGTATTATAAATAATATTTTAATGTTAGAGTTTGGGGTTTAGGGTTTATAATTTAGGAATTAGTTATATATAGGGATTAGGGTTTGTGTTTGGGGTTTAGTTACACATATTGTTTAGGGTTTAAGGTTTACAATTTAGGATTTAGTTATATATATGGTTTAGAGTTTGAGGTTTAGTTATATATAGTTTAGGGTTTGGAGTTGGGGTTTAGCTATATATTTTATAAATAATATTTTAGTTTTGTAACATAAATTATAAGTAATATTTATTTATAATTTTTTTTGAACAATTCCTACCTAGGGGAAGTGGAAATTTGCTCATACGGGGTCTAGAACCCACAACCTAGGGGGAGGAGAGGTGTCAACTGAGATCTTTTAACCACTTGTTCTAGAGGTTGTTGACATATTTATTTATAAAGTTAATATATTTATAAAATTATATTATAAAAGATAAATGAAATGAAGTACAGCTGTAATTTTATTTATATACTATTTGCGTTAGGATTATATTAAGTCTTTAAATTAGCTTAGTGGTTTGGTGTAAACCTTTCATCCTAGAGGTTATGAGTTCAATCATGTTCAAACGTAATGTTTTCTTCTTCTTTTTTTCTAACAAAACGACGTCGTTTTAGCTTATCTTAGACGTCAAAACAACTATACTAAAACGATGGCGTTTTGCATTTAACGACGTTGTTTTGCATTTAACGGGCCATTACAGTTTAACGGCGGAGTGCTTGAATTGAATCCAAAAACGAAGCTCAATGGTATAATAGTATCATTTTACAGTTTAATGGTAATTTAAATACAAAGGTTAAAGTTTAGTGGCATTTCTTGTAGTTTACCCTAATATTTTAATATATTTTAAATATTTTTCATGGGTAAACTACATCATATACCACTATTTTTAAGTTTTGTATCGATTATACCACTGAACTAAAAATTGATATTATTTTAGCACTGAACTTTAATTTAAAGTTCAATTATACCATTGATCCCTTAAAATCGATGACGTGGAAGGATCTTAAACAACTTAAAATCGATGACGTGGAAGGATCTTAACGGTTCAATGGTATAATTGAAGCCTAAACAGAAGTTCAATGGTAAAATTGTATCAATTTTTAGTTTAGTGGTATAATCGATACACGCCTAAAAGTTTGATGGTATTTGGTGTAGTTTACCTTTTTTCATATATATACTTTTTAGAATCTTTAGTTTTTTTTTTAATTTTACAGTTTAACGACGTGGCACTTCTAGGGTGTGCTACATGTCATCACCGTATTGGTCGTTAATAAGTTAAGGTCAAAATTGATTAGTCATTATGGAAGAACTAAATTGAGTGTGATTTGAAGTACAAGGACTAAATTAAATACAAGAGTTTTATAAGGATATAGTTAATTCTTTAATTTTTATTGGGGGATAATTTGACCGTTAAACGAATTCAAAATAAACTTTTCTCTAGGACGCTGATGGCGTTAAATATTTAAAGAAGAACACACAAATCACGCATAATGCAAAGTTAATATTAAGATGGGTAAATTAAGTAAATCATCATTGAATTTTACTCTCAAACTTATTTGGTCACTGAAGTTTCAAATTGTTCAATTTACTCACTGAAGTTTAGACATTTAACGTTTATGGTCATTGAAGTTTAGGCATTGAACATTTTTTTGTCACTCCACTGTTTACCGTCGTCGTCGTTCGGTACTAAATTTAACTATTTGGTCATCACTGAATTATGTAAATCATCATTGAATTTTACTCTCAAACCTATTTGGTCACTGAAGTTTCAAAACGTTCAATTTACTCACTGAAGTTTAGACATTTAACGTTTATTGCCATTGAAGTTTAGGCATTGAACATTTTTTTGTCACTCCATTGTTTACCGTCGTCGTTCGGTACTAAATTTAACTAGTTGCTTTGTCTCGCCCCTGAGTCCAAATTCGACTTGTATTTCGCCAGAAAGTGCCCCGAAGTCCACAAATCGGCTAAAACCTATTGTTTTCTCTCTCGCTAATCTCCCTCATCTGACCTCGGATGAAACCCATTTCTTATTATATTTCTTCCCTCGTGTCGGTGAAGCTCTCCACCTTTCGGATATTGGAAAAGTTTTTCCGTTTGCTAGTAATGAACGCGTTAACGGAAGAGTGACACAAATGTTTAATGTCTAAATTTCATTGAGTAAATTGAATATTTTAAAACTTCAATGACCAAAATAAGTTTGAGAGTAAAGTTTATTGATGATTTACGTAATTTACCTAAGAGAAGAGAAAATTAGTTACAGCAACCGCATATTAAATAATACATTGTTTTATATAGTGAGAAAAGAGAAAATTAGTTACAACAACTGCATATTAAATAATTGGGTAAACTACTCAAATAACCACTCAATTATTGGGTTGGTCACAAATGACCACTCAATTATGGGGTTGGTCTCAAATTACCACTTAATTATGTGATTGGTCTCAATGTGACCACCTGATTTTAAAACTTAACGAAGGGTGTGACGTGGTAGCTAGTAAAAATTTATATAATTACACATTTAGTCCTCGTTACTTATACATTCTATCAATTTGGTCCTAAATTTAATTTAATAAAATAAATTAAACATTCAATTAAGTAGCGACACATATCACCACCTGATTGGAGACCTTTAACTATATATATATATTGGATTTAATAAATTTATTTTTCTTCTGGTGGTGACACGTGTCACCTGATTGATGAAAGAAAAAAATAATTAAAACTTGGTTCAGGCGGGATTAAAACCTGCATTTCAAGGAAAAGTTCCGTGCTACACTACCACTGAGCCAAGCACCAATTTTGAGATGGTTCCTTATTTGTTTGAAATGGTTTTTCTAGTAAATCTTGAGATTGTTTTCTTCCTGATTTTTGTCTCAACTCTGGCTCTTTCTCGTGATCCTCAACCGACTCTACAGCACAGATATTACTCTTTCTGTAGATTGTTTGATGACCCCCAAGTGCCTGGTCCTTGGTGAGATTTGAAAGTCTTGCTGCAGATGCTGCACTTGTATTTGTTCTTCGTTCCGGGAATCATCAAACATCTCAGAATTTAGAGGAGTACCTATTAACTTATTGGAAGCATCCCCTCCCGGTTCTGAATCACAACCATCTAACGTGACATCTTTGTAAGAAGTAGATTTTGTGGATCCTAAACCAGTTAATTCCAATCCTTCCATCAATCTTGCCTTGGTTCTACTTCAGTAGACCACAAGTTCATTATTTCACAGGGAATTCTTCCCTTGATCTCAATTTCATACAATTCGAATCCAGATTCATTATTCTTTCCTTTTTCAGACAAAACCAATGGAAACCAGTAGTTGAGACAAAAACTAAGAAGAAAACAAGCTCAAGATTTTCCGAATAAAAAGACCATTTCAAACAAGTAAGGAATATATAATAAAGTTGTGAGCTGCATCAAGAATTGATTCTTCGCTTAGTAGTAGTGTAGCGCAGTATTTTCACCTGGAACGCAGGTCCGAATCCTTCCCAAAACAAGGTTTGTTTTATTTTCTTCCTTCAATTAGGTGACACGTGTCACCACCTGATTGGGGAGGAAAGTAAACTTATTAAATCAAATAAATTAAAAGAAAATATGGTGACATGTGTCGTCATGTGATTAGAAGATTATATTAATTAAATTAAAATTAGGACCTAATTGATTGAATGTATAAGTAACAAAGACTAAATGTGTAATTATACAAATTTTTACTAACTGCCACGTCACTCCTTTCGTAAAGTTTTAACGGTAGGTGGTCACATTGGGACTACTTACATAGTTGAGTGGTCATATTGCTACAACTAAAAGTATAGTGGTCAAATCGAGACTAACCCCATAGTTGAGTGGCCATTTGAGTAATTTACCCTAAATAATTAAACTAAAATCCATTGTCAGAAAAAAAAAAATCAACATGTGATCAGAAGCTAATATTGAAACATTTAGTCTTGCAATGTAGTTACAACAACCGCAAATTAAATATAACATTAAATGCAGCAGTTGGGTTGGGACTGGGAAGATCACTAATGTAACGGGCCTCAACAATATTCGATTTAAATTAATTAGTCAATAAATTATATATCAGTTGTTAATCTAAAAAATAATTAAAATAAAATTAACACGTCGATCATCATGTCATAAGCTAATATCAAAATATTTTTCCTTGTAATAGGGACAAATGCAAGATTTTGTATCACCGAATGTGAATTTTTAAAAATTTAGAAACTAAATTATAAAATTTTAGGTGCAAAGTCATATCATCAATAGAAAATTCAACAATTTTTAAAAACTCTCAATTGACACTTTTCCTTCCCCTAAGTTGTGAGTTCAAGACCCAGTATGAGCAAAATTCTCCTTCCCCTTCCTCTAGATAGAAAGTGTTCAAAAAATAAATTTAGAAACTAAATTATAAAATTTTTGGTGTAAAATCGTATCATCATAGAAAATTCAAAGAAAATAACTAAATTATATAAAAACTTAGGGTAAACTACACCGGATACCACCAAACTATTACCGTTGATTCGTTTTTATCACCGAACTTTTAATTGATCCAATTTTAACACTAAATTTTGATTTTTAAATTATTACCGTTGACTCATTTTTATCACCGAACTTTTAATTGATCCAATCTTGACACTGAATTTTGATTCTCAATCGTACTACCCACCGTTAAAACCTAAATTGTGTTATGACATGTACACCCTTTTTCGTTACGTTTGCTGACTGGACTTATTAAATATTATTATTTCTCCAAGTAATTATTATTTTAAAGTAATATGCAAAATACGTAGTTTTAATAAAACACACCTTTTAATCCCTAAAATCCCATTTAAATTTACACTATCTCTAATTTATTTTCTTTCTCTACCTATTTTCCTGAATCCATTGTATCTCATTCTTTTCGATCTCTTTCCCTTCAATGTTATGCTCTTCAAAGGGTAGAAATTGACCGGCAATTTCCCGTCGAGTACTCTATCTACAATTTCCTTGAATCCATTGTTCTCGACAGACACAATGGAGTAGAAATGGGTAGGAAAAGAAAATGAATTAGGAATTGTATAAATCTAATTTGGAGTTTTAGGGATTAAAGTGGTGTTTTATTGAAGTTACGTTGTTTTGCATATAAAACTAATCTTATTTTACTTTAAAATAAAAATTACGTGAAAAAATAATAATATTTAATAAACTTAGTCAGCACCGTAACGAAAAAGGGTATACATGTCATTACACCGCTTAGGTTTTAAGGACAATGTGGTATAATTGAACCTAAAATTAAAGTTTAATATTAAAATTAGACTGATTAAAAGTTCAATGATAAAAACGAGTCATCATCAATAGTTTGTTGGTATATGGTGCACTTTACCCAAAAATTTAATATCTTCAGAAGGTGCGACCATCTCTGACACCCAGTGTCGTCCCTAAGCATGGGCAAGAGGGGCGCCTACCCATGACCTAATTTTTTTTTATAATATTTGATATTATGGTCTAATTTTTTAATACCTATTATCAGAGGTTTACTCTTAAAATTTATTTTTTAATATTTGTTATTAGGGGTTCAATTATTTTCAATACTTGTTATTAGGGCTCAATTTTTAAACACTTATTATTATGGCTTGATTTTTTCCCCAACATTTATTATTAGGGGCCTACTCATAAAATTGATTTTTTCTCAATATTTGTTATTAGGGGTCCAATTTTTTTCCTAATACTTGTTATTAGATGTCTAATTTTTTTCCAGTATTTATTATTAGGGGCCCAATTTTTTTAATATTTGCTATTAGGGACATACTCTTAAAATTTAATTTTTCAACCCTTGTTATTAGAGAGTCTATTTTTTTCTAATACTTATAATTAGGGGCCCAAATTTCCCCCTATATTTAATATCATGACCTACCCTTAAAATTCATTTTTTATATTTGTTAATAGGGGTTAATTTTTTTCCCAATACTTGTTATTAGGGGCATAATTTTTTTCCAATATTTGTTATTAGGATCATACTCTTAAAATTTAATTTTTCTCAATACTTGTTATTAGGGACCCATTTTTTCTAATACTTATTATTAGGAGCATACTTTTAAAATTCATTTTTTCAATTAGGGACCTAATTTTTAAGTTCGCCCTTGAGTCACTAAAATCTCGTGAACGACATTGCTGACACCCCCTTTATCCATTTTTTTGACAAATCATAATTCTAATCCTACCTAGAGGGGGGGAGGGGACTCTAGGAGAAGGAAGGGGTGTTCCTAGTAGGTATAGAACCCATGACCTAAAAGAAATGAGTAGACAAAGATAAGCAGTTTGGCCAACCGGCCAAATATGCATGCTTCATCCCTATTTGTAATGCGGTTACAACAACCACAATATTATAAATAATTAAAAGTAAAATCAACGTGTGGATCATACTTGTCGAAAGCTAATATTATTTTTTAACCACATGTATATAATATATTGGTTGACTAATTTGGATAGGGTACTGCAAAGATTCATTATGGTGGAGACTCTTCCAACTCAATTTGCTCCATTTACAATGCCTCGAATTCGAACATCAGACCTTGCTTAATGGATCTAGTGCCTCATCTTACTAGACTAACTGGTTGTTGGTTAAAACATTTGGTCTTTTAATATACCTATAACAACCACAATATAAAAAGTATGAACAAATACTAAATTGTAACCACCTTAAGACTATTAAAAAATAGGGTAAATTACACTGGTAATTTCTGAATTTTTAGGACGCTTTCACTTTGATCATTGAAATCGAAACACTTTTATTACAGGTCACTAAACTTTTAATTCATTGTGTTCTTGTTAGCTTCTGTTAAGAAAAGTTGATGCGACACTAATTTAGAGTCAACCAAATCCCAAAGGTGAAAAAAATCTGTTATGCTAGAAGATCAACATAATTTGGTTTTAAGTTGATCCGACGGTTAACAATGGTGAATCAAAACTAAAAATTAAAATTTTTCGGTCTGTCATTGTTAATAGTTGGATCAACATAAAACTAATCTTATTTTACTTAAAAATAATAAATACATGAAAAAATAATAATATTTAATAAACCCAGTCTCTAACGTAATGGAGAAGGGTGTACAAGTCATCACCCCGTTTGGATTTTAATGGCGGGGTGGTATGATTAAGCCTAAGATTAAAGTTTAGTATTAAAATTAGACTAACTAAAAGTTTAATGATAAAAACGAGTCAACGACAATAATCTACTGGTATCTGATATAGTCTATTAAAAAATTTAATATATTCAGAAGGTGCGACTGCTCTTGATGCCCACTATATCTGTCCCTATTTGTAATGTGGTTATAAGAACCACAATATTATAAATAAACATGTATCTAATATATTGATTAACAAATTTGGATAGGGTACTGCAGATATCCATTATAGTGGAGACATTCCAACTCAATTTAATTCATTCTCAATTCCCGAATTCGAACCTCAGACCTTGCTTAAGGGATCTAGTGCCTGATCCCACTAGACTAAATGGTTGTTGATTAAAACATTTCGCCTTTTAATATACCTATAACAACCAAAATATAAAAAATATGAACAAATACTACACCTTGTAACAACCTTAATACTATTTAAAAATTAGGATAAATTACACTGATAATTTCTAATTTTTTAGGAGCTTTCACTTTGGCCTTTGAAATCGAAACACTTTTATTACGGCCACTAAACTTTTAATTCGATTTCATGGTGCCACTAAACTTTTAATTCGCTTTTATTGTGTTTCTGTTAGCTTCTGTTAATAAATATTGATGTGACACTAATTTATAGTCAATCAAATTTAACAATGATGAATTAGAACTAAAAATCTCAATCGA